>WAAD01003935.1:42073-117062 GCA_013389945.1 Fregata magnificens | reverse complement strand
CCTTTTTTTTTTTCAGTTCAGTATCACCCACTAAGACTATGGTCCTTGATATAATTGATTCAAGTCACAAAAAATATATACGACCTAGGAAGGAACTTGCATTAGACTGCACAAGCAATAGAAGCACTTATTTGACATCACTTTGTAACTTATGCACAAGGAATTAAACTCACAGCCACTTTGCCTGGCACTTAACGGAAAGACTTTCCAAGCTGTGATGGATGGCATGTGGGATCTAAAAAGCTTTTCCGGTTCTCCTCACTTCTGTGGTAGGCAGGTTGCCCAAGTCCTTCTCTTCCTTTGCTTTGCACTTTTCCTCGGCAAGGAAGAGATCCTTCACAGAATTATCAATTCCAATACTGCCAGCATAATNTGTGACTGAAGGTGGGCAGACCTCACCTTAAGGAAGACAGTGAGTTTCTTGTCTGTGATTATTTTTCATTTTATTCATTAACATGCTGTTTGGTTTGCTCTCTCTGGTCCCCACGCAGACAGAGCATCATCCTTTCTTTGCAAAAACAGACTACTTTGCATGTGCTTTGTGTATCTAGATTCACTGTGCCTCATCTTCTACCTGGAAGGCTGATGAATAACTCAGCAGTGCCTCTGACGCAGCTGCCCTCTAAATAACAGATACAAATCAATGGATATACATTAGAGCTGCAGTTTCTGAGCCAAAGATGTTTCCATGACAGCTAAAGGGTTTCTGGACATGCTTATTGCACCCTCTTGTGTTTGTTCACTATAAATGCACGATTTATTCAATTTCACGCTTGTCCCACATTTTGATGATGTCCCAGTTGGTATCTACTGCAGACCTCCATCCTGGGCCTCACTGGTAGAGCACAAAGGACTGGAGAAGAGGATAAGCCATTTGTGTGGATGGGGATTCTCAGTAACTTTGTAGCAGATAGGGGTTTGATCAGTAGGTGGAGCAAATCAGCCCCTTTTTTTTTTTCAGTTCAGTATCACCCACTAAGACTATGGTCCTTNCCTTCACAGAATTATCAATTCCAATACTGCCAGCATAATTTCTTCTTATTGATTTTTCCTTCTAGCTCCAGCTTCTTGCAGGTTGAGGCTTTCTAGGGCCATCCAACAGACTGACAGCTTTGAAAGTCCAAAGCCAAACATACCCTTTTCTTCTCTGTCATATTAAATGAAATTTTAAGCTTACCTTTACAAGGCTTTACAAACAGTAGTAGATTTTTTCCTACTTTGCCTGTGTTGAAAGTTCCAGTCCTATAAAATGACCAGGGAGACAACCAGTCTCAGTGTTTGCTTTGCTGTGGATGTGGATGGCAGACGGTGAAATTACAGTGGGAACAGAGGACAAGAAAAGGTCTCGCACATATTTTTAAGGCAGATTGTTAAAATCCACAGTTTCACTGCAGTTATAATAATGATGTTATGATGATGAAGCCTCTGATCTCCTGTTATAAATGGGTAATATTAGGACCCCATTAGAACTGGCCTTATTTTGAAATTTTCCATCGGGGAAAGCAAGTGAATGTGTTGGGAACATGTTGGCAAAAAATGTCCACATTTTCCACCTGTGTTGCTTACACAGCTTTGCTGACACACAAATGCTTTTCCACCTCCTCAGCCCTATGCTCTTGCTCAAAGTGCTCTGGGCGTGTCAGGACCGAGGTACGCATCTGAATGAAACTGGAGGTTCAGCAGGAAAGAGCATTATGTATTTTGCTTATAAAGAACTAAGAAAACTTCTGGCTGTGTCAAGATCAAAAAGTAAATCTCAGGATAGAAATATTGGTTTGGGCATCGTTATTAAAGCTTGTCAGCTAAACAGAATATTTTCAGCTGCGTGAGAGCTTGGTGCAGAACTGTGAGTTATGTACACATACATATATACGTGTACATATGTATAACTAAAAAGTAAGGTGGTTAAATTCAGATAAAGCGAATATCACATGGCATAGCTGTTGCCACCGTTGCTGTGGTAACCAAGCATGGCAATGTGTCAGACAAGTTAATTTTAGACAAAATAAACTGTTTCTTAAAACTGTTAGAGAAACAGATGGATTTTGTCTTAAAATTGACATTTGCTCTTTGGAAGTACTCAGAGGCAGACCAAATAAATACACATCCACCTCACAATAGCTTGCTCAAATGAAAGGGCTTTCCAGATGCTTTGGGACCATCTTCATTACCCATGCCTCACTTGTTCAGTATTTTCCTGTACCTTCCTGAACTGATGTGTGGGCCAGTTGAAAAAATAATTTGATTTCCTTTTCTTGTATTTCTGCTAGGTTGCTTGGCCTCCAGCCTCAGCACCCTCTCCAGAGCTTCAGAACTCTCCGTTTCTCCACACTTTTATTTTTCTCTGTGAAGTGCTGATTTAACTGTATACTGAGTTTCCTCCTTATAGCCTTCACCTTTGCTGTTAGTTTAATATCCTTCAGGCTCCTTCCACCAGACTAGTCTTAATTTTCACTGAAAAGGCAGTACATAAATTGCAAGATAACTGTATTCGGGATCTGGGTATGATGACTAAAAATGAATTAATCACTGGACTAGGTTATGATGGTTGCTAAGGCTCCAGTGGTCACGACCTGATTATATGCAGGATAAATAGAGGACAGTCCTAAGCAGTAATATTTTCACTTAGTGCTTCGAAAGGGCCATTTCCCAATGCTGAGGAAAATTATGAGCTAAAGAAGGTGGGAATAAAAATAGGGATAGAAAAATCAAATTTTCTTTTAGCAAATAGATTCAAAGTCCAAAAACCCCACCAAGTCAAGATCAAATAAGAAGAAACTGGTTGCCAAAAAGAACACTCTCAGCTCAATAAGAAAAAGAAAAACAGAAATTGAAAAAACCCAAACCAAAACAAAAATGAGAAAAAGCTAAAACTATAAGAAATGAAAATAAATGGCAGTTGCAATTGCCAAGAAATTACTAGATTAAGATAATTGATAAGAGAAGCTGATGACATGAGGGAAAAAGCCATTGCAAAAAGTGTTACAGAAAATTTAAAACATATTAAGAGCAAAAGAATTCTTACCAGTAGTATAAGCCTTTGCTAGAGGCAGGGGTAACCATTATGAAAGATATCGCAGAATATCAAGAAATGTTCCCTAAACACTTCCATCCTTAAAAATGACAAGAGGTTATTACATATTTTCGATGATGACGGCTCTGTTTGCAAGTATTTTAGTAAATCAAGGAATAAATAACCAAACCTACTAAAAACACTCCTTTTCACGATCAGCAAGTTCAGACAACTTTCAGAAGACCCTGACAGAGTTGGCAGAGGAGGTGGTTGATGTATTGCTGTGAATGTTAATAAATCTTTTTGTTCCGCTGAAATTCCAAAATATGGAAAGACTATATGTGAGATAATATTGTATGAGGCACAGAAGAAGCTGGAGACCTGACATCTATCTATCCCAAGTAAAATAATGGAAAAGCTTATATGAGATTCACTTGGTAAACACTGTGAATATAATTAATGCCAACCAAAACTGTCTCTGGAAAATGGGCCTTGTCCAACAGACCCGATTTTGTTCTTTAAGGAGATTACTATTTTGGTTGGAAAACGTACTGATAAATGTAGCAGACTTTCCTAAAGTGCTCGCCTTCATATTACACAACTTTCTGGCTAAAAATACAGCACTACAAATATCAATACACCCTGCCACCTAACTGACATGTTTTGCCTATGAGGAAATCACGTCTTTGGGAAAGAAATATAAAATCATTGATACAAACACAGATTGCTCTGCTGATTACAGGAGTAAAATGCAGGTGACCACAATGCCTAGAGGTCAGAGTTTATGGTTCAATTACAGTCTGACCTGCAGTACCCCTACACCCCTCCTTAGCCTTATACTCCTCAAACGTAGATATTCTCTAGCACCCAGCAGGGAACTCCAGAAATTCTGCCTGACTTGTTGCAGCAAAGATCCTGCAAAAAAAGAAATTATAGCCTTGCATAGATAGTGTCGAGCCAGCTGCTACCCTACAGAGTGGTACAAGATAGAGACAGAAAGTAAGATGCTTTTGGGTTGTCATCTCCATTTTTGGACAATATGAGAATGAACCCTAATGTCTGATGTACTGAAGAATCTTTCCAAGCAGTTATGACTAACATTATTTTGAACTGGGCTCTAAGGACATTTAATAGTGCCCTAATGGTGCTGGCGTCTCCCAAGGGATGCTGTAATGAGACTGAGCATCTCACAAGCAACACTCAGCCTCTTGCAGGATCAAGCCTGTATTTCTCACCAGGAGAAAAGTTAGTCCTGCTATTGAAGCCTACATTCTCTCTCGCTTAATTTCTTCCAATTATTCTTAATTGTGCCCCCAGGAGCAGAGCTCTGTGAATAATTGATTTTTTTTTTTTTTTTGGTTTTGTTGCCAAACTCAGGGGGAGGGGAATTATTCAAGGTTGATTGGAAATGAAAAACATTTGGGTTTTCTCACCATAAAGAAGCCCTCCTCCCTGGCATTTTTTGAGTCAAACAAAATAGTTATTTTAATTTAAACCAAGGTATTTTTGTTCATTTTCTTTTTCTAATTGTTGTAAACAATGAAGTGTAACTATATACAACCTTAAAGCATTATTTGAAATGTGAAGAAGTTAAAACATGACATTTAAAAACACTGAACTGAAGAGTTTCAGACATAACGGTTTGGAGCAGGGGGTCCGGTATAGATCAGATTCAACCAAAATTAGTAAGAAACTTCATTTTCACTCAACAAGCATTTTCTAGTGACTGAACTGTTTTCCCCATTCTTCCTCCTAGATCACCCAGTTTTGCTATGATCCTACTTAAAGAATCCTGCCTTTGGTATTGACTTGGAATTCAGCTGACAGACACAGGTAGATTTATGTCCCTTTCCTGAGCTCTCCTTTAGCCAAGCTCTACCTAATTAGTTCTTCTGATCTTTTCTGAAAAGTCAGTCCCTTCTTCATACTAATCATTTTTCTTCTTGGATTTGCCTCCAATTTATCAACACGTGCCTGGGCAGGAGCTACTAAGAAGTGAACGCTGTATTAAATTGCAAGCTAGTGCCAATGGCTACCTTTCATAGATAGCTGGGTTTTGTTATTTTTCCTGCAATTACCATTTTTGGCTCAGGTTTCTTTGCTTTACCAATCTCCATGAAACACATTTCAAGCTGGCAAAGGTCTGCTTAGTCCTCCTTTTTTTCTAGAAAAAAATATAGGTAGCTCATTTGAATTGGAAAAGCATGCATCCTGGATGCTCCAGCACCCTTTAATAGTTCATAGTTTCTGAATATTTTACATTACTGTGTTTACTAAAATACCTGTTCTTGCCCAACTCAAATATTCATCAAACTTGCCTAAGGCAAAAACTTAATACACATACTTGGTACTTCCAAACATTACTTACGAACATCTGTGTGTGTAGATGCCTGAGGCTGTAATAAAGCCAAACCTGTCTATGTGAAATATTGCAAGGAAAAACACTGGAGGGTCACCAAATTAGAAAAAGGGAAGAGAAAGAAAAAAGCTACCAACATTTTCCAGCACATTCAGATGTCAGCTGTACTCTAATACCCTCCTTCACCCACAATCTCAAAGCAAATTGATTTGGTAAACAGTGAGGGATGGCTAAAGATTGCATGCTGGGGTGAACCAGGCATGGGAAGAGTTATGAGAAACCTGTGCACGTTTTCATAAGTCATCCAAGCAGAGCAATATTTACCGTCCCTCAAGGTGATCCAACACCGAGTTCTGCTGCCAGGATTTAGTCCTTTCAAAAGCACATGAAGGCTGATGATGAAAGCGCTAAGCCTGCCAGTATTTTTCTGACTTTTTCGTTAAGAAATGTGTTATCCGTGCTAACATGTTTGTTCAGCACACATGCTTCATTGGTTTATACTGTATGAACGTACCTTAGCTGTGTCCTTAAAACCTCATTAGTGTCTGTTGAATATCCATTTAAATCTGAATTTTATTCATAAATGCAAATTTACAAACATTCTTAATTGTGTGTCATGCATCACTGTGATTACAACTCTATCTCCTCTGTTTTGACATAATGTGGATTTAATATTTTGCAAACCCACCAGCCTAGATAATGCATAATGACTTACCATTTATACAGAGGCAAATGTTTCCCAGCGTTTCTAGATTTGGTCAATGCCTACTGAGAAAGAAGGTATCCTGCAATTAACAGGAATGAACTAATAATAGCCACTGCTGTGGCCCTGTATACAAGCAGCAGAATGTTTACTTTCTAATAGGAATCAGAATATGCTCCTTTGTTTAGGAGTAGTACACATATATGCTTTGCGTTGTCTACAAAGAACCCAAAAGCAAAGAACTACAAAGCCCAAAGCTTTGCCACTGTTATGTAACAGTAAATAAAAAGTAAATGAATAAGAGCCAGTTAAGAGTAAGAATAGAATGTCAAGATTTGTGTGATGTCATGTTTCTGGTCTTCATTTTAACATCCTTCTCTGTCATTTTGCCTCTCCTATTCCTCCTATGTTCTAGTTTTCTCCCTTGATCCTATAACTAGTAATCTATTGTCGCTAATCTTCACCTCCTTTCCTCAGAATTGTCCTAGCTCTAGCTAAACAGTGCACATGAAGAAAAGCCAAAAATGCAAACTTCCACCCCACCCACGTGTTCCCGATCAGAGTGACGCACCCCGACCCGCTGGCTGTGCGAGTGCAAATCTGAGAGCCACAAATCCTGTCAAATCACTTTTTCCAGTGTTGCGGTGACCCTTTGCAATGAGCCTTGAGTGCCGTTGTTATTTCTTCATCTACAAATTTGAGCTTGAACCTGGCACAAGGGTGTGCAGTTACAACCCTGATGATTTTTTAATTTTCAACAACTGGATAGGTTGTTCAGCAGGGAATAAGCACAAGCACTGGCTGGTTTCTCTTATTGAAACTGCTGGTCTGCTTTGTGAATTCTGGATTCAAAGATGCTTCTCTTCACGCACACCTTCTTGATGGCATGGCACTGAAAAGCAAATGTTTTACCTTCTACAAACATCTAGCTGTTTTATTCTATTGGGAAGCCAGTTGGTGATCTTCACTGCTATTGATTTTGGTACTTAAATAATCAATCTTTTGTTTTTCTGCTTCCCTCTTTTTCGACAAGAGGGTTTTCTGATGCTGTGCCTTTCCTGATAGCCTTGTAGAGCAGGTCTCCCTCATCAGGATTAACAGTGTTCCTTGCTTCATAACTATTTAGGACTGAAGGTAAAGGGATGAACGACAGTTATTCAGCTGTCTCCCCACTGAATGAAGCAATCAGCCTCAAAACATGCTACTGCACAATGCTGTGCCAACAATTAAATTGTCGCAGCATCCCTGCAATCACGACCTTGCTCTTCCCCTCTAATTCTCTACCTTTAATTGCAAAATGGTCCTTGACCTGATTACATCTTTTTTTGACACTTTTGTGTCACTTCTTTTTTGTCTTTGTAGACATGATGTTGGACGCTTCTTCTCTCATTCAAAAGCCATTCAGTGAAAATCGGCAAGAAATACTGAATTAGCCGTTCCAAATTCATATGTAATCATCTTCCTTGCTTCATGATAGTCAGCCTTTTGATCCTTTTTCTTCAGAATGTATACTCGTTCTCCTATTGACAGAGACTTTTCCTTGAAGCTGCTACTGTTGTGTGCAAACTTCCCATTTCCTTTGGCATTGATTCCGTACCATCTCTATACTGTCCATCATTGGCAGTAGAAGAACAAAGCTTGGGTCCCACAAAGCTTGTTTCCCAGCTCCGGCATGAGTTGTATCGAGTGAGGTGTAGCTCCTAGGTTAATGTTGAGCATCACAAGAAAAGTAGTGCCCGGGCACAAGGCTTCAGCGACCTCCTTGCCTGTAGGTAACTGAAGGACACTGGAGAGATGTCAGCTAGTTATAAGGTGGAAAGAGGATCATCCATCATGGTTTTTTAGAGAGATAGAAAAGACAGCAGTAACTTGCTAGTTATGCTGAGCTATTCCCTATACTCTACAAAACTGTCTACTGGTGACTGAAAGGCTCCAATTTAAAGGGAACTCCCTTCATCAAAAGTTAAGAGTGTTCCAGGTGTTAATTATTAAATAGAAACTTATACATTATTTCTCAAAATTCACCTCTAGATACAAAGTTTAACTTTGTCACTGTTTCCACACTACAGAACACTTAGTTGTCAGCAATATTCAAGGCACAAGCTTGCTACTTTCTTAACTCGGATTGTCTACGTGAGTTTTGAAAAATGTATCTGATTTTTTTTAGTTATGCTTTTTATCAGATTTTTCTCTTGTAGCTCCTTTCCAAATTCTTTTCATCTTGTCTTCGTGCTTCGCAAATAGCAGACACCTAGATTTGACATACTATTTCAAGCCCGTGCTCCAGACAGAGCATGGAGATACAGAAGAATAGTGCAAGGTAATAACCTTTTTTTTTTCAACAGATCTGCTATGCACTAGTCCAGGGAGGAAAAAAGGGAACAAAAAAAGAAAACAAAAAAGTTCTTTAAAAAAAAGTAGGATTAACTTAGTCCTCAGAGAAGGCAGTTAGCTTTGCATGTGATTGAGGCCTCAGTAGGACAGTTGAAATGTTCCTCTTCTTATTTTCTCTAATAAATACTTCATTTGCAGATTTATAGTAGGTATCTTATATCTTGCTGATATGAACCTATGGAGATTTGAAAGTAATTAATCATGCTGAAGAGTCTTGCTGCTAAGGAAGGAAGAATGTGCAATTCTGCAGGCTGTTAGTCAATAAAGAAAGACTTTTCAGGCATTCTTAATTGACTACCGTTTGTCACCAATTTACACACAGCAAACTTGTTAAGGATAGCCTTGCAGGATAGATTGCCAAACCAGAATACAACAGAACGTACAACACCCACCAAATAAGATTTCTGTAACTATTTCCCCAACCCACTTCCCCTTATGTCAGTGGGTTTTTGATGTATGAATTTATAAAGAAAATAAGGTTAGGAGATATGTGAACTTGTTGTAAATCTCTATCATTCTAGGAAGGATTTAAGAAACCTTTAAGGAAAAGTGCCAGAGAATAGGGGGGAGGCCTATAAATAGCACCAGATAGTCTAAAAAATGTTGACTCAATAACTGTGAAATTTCCTGTTGCACAGACAAAACTCTTTATTCTTGCTCAGGAGTAGAACATGGAAATTTATTTTGGGCACAGTCATTCTCATGATGAAAAGGTCTGTACAGATCTTCACAAGTGATGGGATGAACTTAGAGAAGTAGGTATCAAGAAAGATGTTCCAACACAGTGAGATCTGTTAGACTGCTGAATAGCCTCATAAGGAAACTGATAGATATCCCATTGCTCAACGTATTTAAAATTAGACTGGATACAGCAGGTGTGATGTATCTCTACCTCTGCAATAAAAAAAAAAAATACAAAGAAATCACCCTGGCACAGCTGAGGGCATAAATAACAGTGTTTAGCTCACAAACAGCTTATAAGGCTACTAGTATATTCTGACCATGTACAACAGTATAGATTTTGTTGAAGGTATTGCAGGGGCAAATCTTGGAGGGAGATGGACTCCACACTTTGGTAAGTGTGCTCTCTTTGGATACCTGTGACCTTACACCTTGCTAGAGACGTATCTTTTTTTTCAGACTTGCACTTTGTTCCAGTGGCTCCTTATCTCTGTCTCTAACACCTACAATTTCACATTCCTGCCAACTTGTGTAAAGTAACAAAGCGTAATAAATTAGTCCAGCAATCTGTTACTCACTTTCCCACCTTCTAGGCCTTGGGAAATGATATTGCTTCCCCAATATCCTTTATCTTGTTACCTGTGAGCTTTATAACTAAAACCTTTCTTCTTTTGTTCCCATATTTTTCTATTGCTGCATATCCCAAAAGATCATGAAACTGTCAAAACCAGCTGTGTTAAGCCTCTGATTTGTCAGGATACTCATCCATCCAGGAAGGGAACCAGCCTGTTCTTGCAGGATATATGTTATCTAGTTTCCATGGTCTAGCCCCACAGATATTTGGGAAAACTGCAGAACACAGAATTAGCTCAATTGTTATGTTTACAGCAATGGTGCCTATGGGAAAACTGGTAACACAGACCCAGTATGTTGGATCCTGAAAGAGTGAAAGCATTTTGAGAGACTGTCTCTATCTCAGCAACCTGATTAGAGTTTCACAGGCAAGTCAGCCATAAAGTGCTTTTCTTTAGCAAGACTTAGCCCAACTAACTTCTGCTCTGGGATAGACACCTTTATAATTGCTCTTTCTGTGCAAAAACGATAGAGCAGAGAAATTGTGAGTTGGCTGGATGTGCAAAAATAACACGTTCCGCAGTTGTTCAGCTGATAGGGTTTGCCAGGTTTGTGCAAAGCATCACACTGGCTCTGTTATGCTTCCTGCCCCTCTGTTTGGTGCATGGCATATTACATAAGTGAAGATGATGCTATGTGGCTTAGAGGTGATAGAATGAAAATTGGGCTTTCAAATTTAACACTGCTTTCTTCTATTTCATTGTTCATAAAGAATGATTTTATCCTCAGATTGCACTGAAGAAGTATTAAAGGAAAAAAAAATTTGAAAAAGGGTATCCTTTGAGTTAAAAATCTCCAGTGTAAGATTGCTGTCAAGGTAGAGCAAGCTCTGTAGGTAGTAGTAACAGCCTTCCTTTAGCTTCACACAGGAAAGCAATCTTTAGCATAATGATCTGGAAAGGAGACTTTGGAAGCAATTGAAGATATGGCTCTTCAGCTCTCTTCAGAAAGATAACCTGCAGAAATCTTCAGTAGGAAATGTCTGACACAGAGGTCTAAGTACAGCAAAAATTGTGCATGGGGGATGCAGGCAGAGGTCAAGCTGCAGGTCCATTGCAAAACACAGTATATTTTGAGATCAATGCTGTTGATTTATTCTGTTGTTTTTTTTTTTTTTTTAAATCGTTCTCCTGTGGAAATGTGTGTACTCCTGAGCACCGTTGTTACTACTGCAGTAGTAGGGGGGAAATGCTGCATGCAAACACAGAGCATCACAACCCTCTCACCAGGCTGGCAGGCTAATCATTTATCCAGCTTTCAGCCCCATGATGGCTCAGCTCTGGAGCCTCACTCAGCCCTAAATCCTGCCAACCCTGTGAATTATGCACGCCTCTGCCCAGCTGCCCGAGGGAGTTAGAATGGGAAGGATACACAGAGCGTGGCTGGCTGGATGAAGCTCCATGCAGCACACAGGAATGGAAAAGCTTTCCGCTCTACCATAGCTGGTGATGGAGGGGGACACCATGCACCCTCCCCTTCCTGTACCTGGTCAGGAGCACTTGACAAGGGCCTGGGAGAATGAGGTTTAGTGTCCTGTCCTACCTTGCATGATCTCAAACCCAAATCACACCGGCACGGTGAAAAGAAGAAAAGAGGCAGAGAGATTTGAAGCTTTGGCTTTTGACTTCAGGGGAGTGTGGGACCAGAGGGAGGGAGAAAAGCAAAACCACCTGACACAGCAGTTGGCACTATCATGTGAAAAGTGGATATCCTTGCTCTTGCAGTTGTTTTTTCAGGTTATACAACTACTAGTTTACTTGTAATACATATCTAGTCCTTGAAGAGGAGGTGGGGTCTTCATCCCTAACCTGAACTCAAAGCCTGACCTGCTCTTAAGGGGCATCCTAATGGCTTCACAACAAAATTATCTCCCTTTTGCACTTTTTCTGGACAATATACAGTCAATTCATATCTGTACAATGCAAACTTCCAGCAAAATTGATGGGGAGCTGTTCTTTTACCTTGCAGCATATGCTTCAAACATGGGAAGTGTGGGTTTGAATCCAGCTGATAGGAAGAGACTAGCACTCCGATCTGCTCCGTTTCCACCAGCTGCTCTGATAACAGAGCTATTTTGTAAATATGTGGTGGAAACAACCTGCTGTGAAGTGAAATACTAGAATAACACTGCCAAGCTCTGCAAAGAAAGGACCTGAGTTCCTACTTTCAGGATAAAGGTTAACGTTTATCATTCCTAAATAAGACTGATTTCCCTACAAATAAAGTACCCCAAGGGATAGGGGGAAATTAAGGTAAATTGTTGCCTTCTGCCTTTCCTGCCCTGCAGAGCATCCTGAATCTAATCACTTTTGGCTAAGGATGCTGCTTTTTAAGAATCCCTTTCTGAAACACCTTGCTCTGGCATGCATTACATACAGCAAACCGCAGGACCATTTTGGAGCCTTGGATGCTGCTCTGCCAGGCCAGGTGCTGATCTCCTGCAGTGCATCTTGCTCTGTAGCCGTGCTATTTTGCTACAACAGATGTTGACAGCAACATAGAAACAAATCTTTGCCCTTTTTTTTGCTTTTTTTTTTTTTTATTTTTTATCTCTGATCACGAAGAAAGCAGATAAAGTGTTTCCAATTGCTTCTTGGCTTTCACATGTATGCATTCCCCACTAACCTGTGACTTTTGCCTCAAAGTCTTCTAGAGTGTTTAATAGATTTCTAGTCTTATATAGCAGTGCTAACAAGGAAGCAAGGTTTCTGGCCTTCCTTTTCACAAATGTGTTCAACTATGGGCCTACTATATCTCACACTGTGAGAGAATGCTCAGTTCAGCAAAACTTCTGGATAGTTCAGGAGGGACAAATTTCGGCTACCTCAGCTAAATGCCAAAGAGATGGAGCCAAGGTCCACCAAACTCAACAAGAGTCTTTTTTTCATTGACTTCAATGGGCTTTAGATGGGGAATTAAGTCTATTTGCTAGAAGCAATAGCAAATTGTCAACCCCCTTCTGCAAACCTACCACAGGGGAGGAAAAAAGTCCCAGAGCATGTTAATGAGAATTGTGTGCACTTGAAAAAGCTGTTTATACTGGACACTGCTGTCTTCAGACTTCTCACACTTTCTGTAAGACATTTCCTTTCATTTCCATCTTCAGCTGCAGCCCAGTTGTAATATTTGAGGCCCTTCTGCCCCTTGCTCCATTTGTTATGTTCCCATTTCAAAGAGAAATTTTATCTGCACTATTTTTTTTTTTTATTAAAGGTCACAATCAAAGTTTGAAACTTGGCCTGTAAATTCCTTCTGGTACAAAGTGGTTCTTTGTTAAGGTAAGGACGGAGAAATAACAAGTTTTGTGATTCAGTTACCACTTTCAGTGCATTTGTGGGCCTTTCACAAAATTTTAGAGTCCATAACACAGACAAGTATAGGACAAAACAGGGATCCAAATTAAATTGAGGACTGTATGAGTTAGGGGGCTAGAATCAAACTCCCGTTCATCTGCTGTCACAAACTGGTACACCCCAAATCCACAGACATTTAGGATTTCTTTATCTGAAAATTTTCCAAATATTTTATTCTCTGCTTGTGTTCATAAGTTTGTTACTTTTGCTGGAGCAGAAGAGCATGGTTGCCAGTACCTATTCCACATCTAATTCCCATATGAATCTCCAAATTACTTGTCAGCATTCTTCTTCTGACATTGTCTGAGGGCCTCAGTCTTTTACATAAAACACCCATGAGTGTATGTTGAGTTCAGATCTGGGAGCTGTTCTTCTTGAGAAGGAAACCAGAGAGTGGTCTAACAGGCTTTGCAGTGCGAATGTGAGATCAAAGCACTGCAGCAAAAAAAGAGCCCTACAAATCAACCCACTGAACCCAAAATTAAATTGTTAAAGCAATTCTCCAGGTTCAGTTTCGTTCTCTGCTTGAAGGGATACAAACTTCCATCTCCTATGAGAATGCTCAAGCAAACCACCAGGCTGTAAGTGGAGAAACACAGCAGAGTAAGAAATGACATGACTATAATTCTTCTCATTCAACCTTGCCTTCATTGCATAAATAGCCCAAAATGGTCAGGGTGAAATTTCTTAAGGGGTTCAAATAATTTTTTGATGCTGAACTGCCCTGTGGTCCAAAGAAAACTCTACTTTCACAAAACAATTTAAGATCTGGAAGGAAGATTATATCACAAGGATTCAGTGAAGACTTCAATGGCCCTATCCAGCATCCATATCTGATAGCTATATGATGAGGGGTAATGGTTTTAAACTGAAAAATGGTAGCTTTAGATTAGATCTAAGGAAGAAATTCTTTACTGTGAGGGTCGTGAGACACTGGACCAGGTTGCCCAGAGAAGTTGTGCATGCCCCCTCCCTTGAAGTGTTCAAGGCCAGGTTGGATGGGGCTTTGAGCAACCTGATCTAGTGAAAGGTTTCCCTGCTCACGGCAGGGGGGTTGCAACTAGGTGATCTTTAAGGTCCCCTCCAACCCAAACCATTCTACGATTCTATGATTCTAAGCATGACAGACATAGGATTACTCAAGACAATTTTCTGCTAAACTTTAGCAAAAGAGAAGAGATGAAAAGAAATTGAGTGAAAGTCAACAACTGATTTATGTGGTTCCTTGCTGACAAATGCTTTGTGTGCATTGTAATCTGCCCTACTGCAGGACAGTGTCAAATGCTTTGCACAAGTCCAGGTAGATGACGTCAGTTGCTCTTCCCTTATCCACCAACGCTGTAACCCCATTGTAGAAGGCCACCAAATTGGTCAGGGACAATATGCCCTTGGTGAAGCCATGTTGGCTGTCACCAATCACCTCTTTATTTTCCAAGTGCCTTAGCGTAGTTTCCAGGATAATCTGCTCCATGATCTTGCTGGGCACAGAGGTGAGACAGACTGGCCTGTAGTGCCCTGGGTCTTCCTTTTTTTCCTTTTTAAAAAATGGGGGTTATGTTTCCCCTTTTCCACTCAGTGGGAACTTCACCAGACTGCCATGACTTCTCAAATATGATAGGTAATGGCTTAGCAACATCATCTGCCAGTTCCTTCAGGACCTGCAGATGCATCTTATCAGGCCCCACGGACTTCAAGATATAATAACACCTCAAGTAAACTTGATGGCTACGTCATTGTCCAACGTGCAAGCAGAGGCTGAGTGATGAAAAAGGAATAATACTTTTCATTGTGATTATAAGGGCAAAATCAATGTAGCATGAAAAAGGACTCATGGGAAAATATTAAGACTTTTTGACCCAACATGCACTTTTCCATAGAAAAGTTTTCATACATCTTGAAAACACAAGCAACAATTCCAGCACGGTTCCAAACATGTATCTTAATTGCAGTGAAAAGAAATATTTGCCCTGAGTCTTATTTTTATGGGGGTTGGGGTCTGGCCTGAAGGGCATTATTTTTATCTACACTAAATTTAAAGCCCCTTGTCACAGCCGAAACAGTAAATCTGAGCTTAGCATGCATGAGAGTTGGGCCATGTACGAAAAGAGTTTTTTCTGGAGAAGATCCTTAACACAATGAGGCTCCCTTCTGTCTTGGATTGCAACCAAAGCAGCTGCCATGCACCTGGCTGCTCAAGAACTATTTAGGCCAGAGGGTAAGGCAAAAGGCTGTCCAGAGGTCTAAAGTATATTGCCAGCATGCTACCATACTCACTGTTAGCATCAGAGTCTAATGTGTCTAATGCTTCGCAGGGTGAAGGATTATTCAGACACGTTTTCCCCAAATTTATAATTCCCTTGCATGGATAACTAATAGAAAATATGCTTAAAGCAGAAAAATCAGTTGATGAGTAATTCCTGCTTCAAAATGAGAAAGCAATAGCTATTACCACTCTCATGTTTTGCTCTGCGGGTTTCCTCTACAGGGCAGTATTAAATGACTAACCCTTCTGCCTAATGATAATAGCCACAAAATGAATTTCTTCAGACTGGCACTTGCAATTAAATTTAACTGAAGGTCTGGCATGATTAATGAAACCATGAAAAAATGCAGTTCTCTGAGTCCTAAAACACACGTACATACATGGTGATATCAGAGCAAAAGGAGTTAAATTCCTAATAGAACACATAAAGACACAAACATCAACACATACTTATTTTCCATTGTGGTCTGTTGTGATAAATAGGATTTATATACTTCAGACACTCCACACAGATATTTGAAAATAAATGGAAATGGTGTTTATGATGTTAGTCATCATGAGGAGATGAAAAATTTGCAGAATAATTGACAGAATAATTTAACATGGAAACTAAATTGGTCAAGTAGCTAAATTTATCCTTGTAAAGCAATGTAATATGTGTAAGGCCATCTCTATGTGGGATTGCTAGGTGAAGAAGTAATAATACACTATGTTATCTCACAATGTTATGGATCCAACACAAAGCCTATTAAAGTCTACCTAAACATTTCTATTATATTCAGTGGCCTCACCGCTGATTCATGAGCAAATCTGATTACAAGTTTGCAAAAAAATAAATATTCCCCCTCCCAAAGCTAGATTATTCAAAAGCAGAGCTGGGCAGTGTAAAGGAAGAAGTGCTTTGTCACCTTAAAAAGTACATCTCTGTATTAGGTGGAAGAATCACATGGAAAACATCACAGTTCAAAGTCTGTCAGCCTGAAATGAGAAAATGCAACTCATCTGATTATTTGTGCCATCTGAATCTGCCCTGTTTGAACACATGCACTGGGAAAACAGAATCCCAAGGCTGGAGTAACCCAGGAGTTGGATGGATCTGACTCTGATGTGCTGGCAAACGTACTCTACACCACAACTTAGAATTTAGTCTGTGCAAGTGAAGGTAAAAAATCATTCACTGTTGACAAATAACTATTAGGTCTACATGAAAATGAGCGCAGGGGTCTCAATGCAACTCCTACATCATCATCTGCTAATAATGCTTATACCTTCCTGGTCTCCAAGCACCTTGTAATCTTTATAATGTGTTTATCTGCGTAACACTTTTGTGAGACAGTGATGGGCTATTTCATCCTTTCATGCCTTACAGATGGAGAAGATAGGTCATGTAAATAAGTCCCCACAGATCTAGGGAGGACTCTGTAAAGGGCTCTTGCGTTCGACCATGCAGCATCTAACTCTTCAATAACTTGCGCCTAGTTTTCCTGTACATGAGAGAGAAACGCCAGCACACTAAATGGTGGGTTGCGTATAACACAAAGTAGAAAATGTGTAGGAGATCTGTGGGGTTTAGCTGCTCCTTAGGTACCGTTACAACTTTTTGCTTGGGTTTTGTTATCTATTGAGCTGTACGGAGCTCACCAGTGGTCACCAAGGATATAACCAAGTTTCTTAAAAGAAACTCCCAGGGACTGAAGACTGATTTTCCAGTCAGAGACATGGTGGCCACAACGTATGTATACACTGTCCTTTTGTCTGGATGACTTTGCTCAGTGCTTGCTCAGCTGTCAATCTGGCATTTCTCATAATTCTAAAATTTATTTAAAATGAACAACAAGGAATAAAAGAAGATCCCTCTGCCGTGTGCCCAGCATCCCTCCACTGACATGAGCCTGCTGAAAATGCATTGTGTATGTGTCATCCCTGTGCAAGGCGACAGTAAAATCAGACTTGACAAATCAGCAAGTTGCCATATCAAGCCAAGGAAGATTCAAGGACAGGCTCGCTTTTTTTTTTCCCCCCAGCCTTTAAATTTTTCTTCATTTTATTTTATGTTTTTACGGTATTTTTCTACATCGTGAGGCAGTGCAAAGGACCCTGTAAAGCAGCATAGTGCTCTCTCCCCCTTGGTGTCCTTTACGGGTCTATTGCTTGAACAATTCATATAGAGAGACAGAATTATTTTTATCTCTCTGATTGAAGATCAGGAGAAATCTGTAGACTAGTGTTAACAGGAACAGGAGCAATGGAGCTTTTATCTGGATAGCTATGTCCTGGGAACACTCCCAGAAAGAAAATCTTTGAAGAACTTATATTCTGTTTGTATCTACCATAATATTCAAGGCAAAACTCAGCAGGCATGGAAGACCGAGCCATACCCAATACGTCAGTGGTGTCTGAAATCACATGGAAATCCTGCTTGGCTGCAGTAGGATGATTTCTTGTACCATCTATGGACCCATCCATTTTACACTTAATAAGGCAGCATTTAGGCAGCCGCCCCTAGTGAAACTGTAGCTTAGGCTAACTCTAGGGTCTTAGTCTAGCAAAGGATCATTTCTGGTCTTGTGGAATCAGCATCTCTCAGCATCATTTTACTCATAGATCGTGCGCCTGACATCTGGTCTGATCAAGGGTGGCCATTTTTTTATCTTTCCTATATTTTATGCTGTAGTACTGTCAAATCCTAACTTGCTTGTAAGCAAATGAGAAGTGAAGGGATTCTTCTATACTATTTATTTTACTTTCTTCTTCTTTTAGCTTTAGTCCCTTCCCCATTTTTTCCCTCATCCTGAGCTTTGTTAGTCTCTCTTCTGCTCTGTGTTATACCTGTTATTTTGGGTTATGTCCATCCTCTATGTAATTATTTCTGAAAGGCTTAAGGTAAACACAGAAGAGCAGACTGATAAACAATTGCTGCAAGAAAGCCAAGTATAATAAAAGATAGCAGCATGGAGCAATATTTAGGAGTAGGATGTAATTTTAAAGGTCAATAATGCGCCAAGGAAATTTTGCCTGAAGCACAGCTCACGTTGATAACAGAGAGTTGGTATCTTTGGATTCTTTGGCTGCTAAATGAGTTTAACAGTCTACCTCTGAGTTTATCTTCCTGTCTCCCATTGCTTCAGGCTTGCTTGCTTTTGCTCACTTTCTTTCTCTTTCTTTCTTTCTTTCTTTCTTTCTTTCTTTCTTTCTTTCTTTCTTTCTTTCTTTCTTTCTCTCTCTCCTTTCTTTCTCTTTNACTTTCTTTCTCTTTCTTTCTTTCTTTCTTTCTTTCTTTCTTTCTTTCTTTCTTTCTTTCTTTCTTTCTTTCTCTCTCTCCTTTCTTTCTCTTTTTCTTTCTCTCTTTCTTTCTTTCTCTCTTTCTTTTCCTTCCTTCCTTCCTTCCCTGCTCCCTCCCTCCCTTCCTTCCTCCCTTCCTTCTCTTTCTGTATTTCTCTCAGTCTTTGCCTCTTTTTCTCTCTTTTTCTTTCTTTCTCTATACCAGATTTATCATGGCTTATAGTTTCACTTAGAAAATTTTGAAACACCTCTCTTTAATATTTATTAAAATTATTTTTGATGTCAGGCCTTCTGCAGAAAACACTTGCTGGATCAGTACTTCAACAAATAGAAAGCAGGTTTTTAATTTCCAGGTTATGCTGCCTGTTGGATAAGTATGTCTATTATCGCAGCTCAGTTTTTTAGTATCTCTGTTTCTGTGTGATCTGAGAACAAACTGCTTGGACTTTCTGTATTTGTTTCCATTGTCCATTGTGGCAGTTTCAGCTGAAGTCTTAGACTGAAATTGTCACAGAGAAACCATTGTCTCCCTGGGGTCTTTGAGTTCTACAAGGATACTACCAACAATCCTAAAAAGGAAGTTTTAAATGTTGCATTACACTATAAGCTCTAAACTTTTAAGATAATAAAGCCCCTGACTATAAAGATACAGTTATGCTTGCCCAGATTTTTCAGCAGTCACTAAGGATTCCTCTGTTCTTCATTTCTAAGGTGGCATCATGAAGAAACTTCATTTTTGGAAGGTGGGTGCTCAAATTCGTATTTTTGCCAGTTGAGCTATTCCATTTATGTCTTGGAAATCACTGATTGCAGATCCAAATTTGGCAACAAACATCCTAATACAGTAGCATGACTTAAAGGAAATCTATAGTTTGATCTAAAATTGTTAAAACTTGGTTGATTTTTCTTTTCACCCAGGGAGCAAAAAGCCCTGTGCAAAGGCAAGTGAAGTTAGTCAATAGATTTTAGTTTTGATAAACCCAAGGTTTACATTTGCAGACTCTGCTTGCTACTCTACTGTTGTGTGTCTATCTATCTGCATGGACAAATTCCCACATTGACAAGCGCAAGTAAAAGATGGATGAAAGAGTAGGGTCTGCCTCTCCCCCTTGTGTGGTTGAGTGCACTGGGGGTTTTGTAGGGTATCCTGTTTGGTCCCATATGAAACCCATTCGGGACCTAATCTGTGTATCTATAAATGACAACACAAATTGCTAGGCAGTGAGGAACTTGAGTAATGACCTATGCAATTTTCTTCACATGTTTATGCAATGCTCCCCCTGTGTCCTGTGCAGGCCAGGATAGAGTGGCTGCAATTAGGGCCTCTCCGGCAGATCCTTGGCAGGCTCTGTGTTTACAGAATCCATGATAAAACATGATGGTTTTTCTTGCCAAGGTTGTAAAAAAGATAACAGAAAATGATTGCACTAGGACTTTCTGGTTTTTGCATTTATAGACTGCCGAGCTATAACAACATCTATTTCAGAGACACAGACCACAGCCCTGTAACAGACTTTATGCTGTGGGCTAGGCTTACAGCACTAGATTGTAAGTGCTGGAGCATATGCCATCAAATGCAACCACATCTGGGGCTGAATATGGGAACTTGTGCTCCCCTCCTAACTGCTGTATAGGGCAGACTTAACATCATTCACAGAGCAACACATGCTGCTATTTTGATACATGTGAAATGAGTGCTGTCCATGAGCACATCTGACGCTTTATTATGCCTAAGAAAAAATCAGCAGCATCTACAGCTCCATGGGGAGAATTATGCATGGGGGGGGGGAGGGAGATGTCTTTTTAATGAAGACTTAAGGCAGAATTCTGATCCAATTAAAAAAATCCCTCCATAATATATTTAACTTAACCCCCTTTATTATCACAAAGTTTGAACATGAATACTACAACTCTCCTTGGGGACATTTTTGAGACTTTTCCTCACACAGGGCTGGTATGTCTCTGAGCCTCTTCTCCTCAGTCTTCTCCAACCTTATTTCTGAAAATGAAAATCAGAAAGAGATTGCATTTGCAACATAGCTCTTACCACATTATACATACAAACACAAAAGGCAATTAATACCATCAGCTACAATTAATAGTGCTAAAAGAACAATGCCCAGGAGGCAGCCACATATGGATCTCAGTACAAGCTGATGATTGTAACGAAGAAAGACTATTTTCTGGTATTAACTAATTATGTGTTGCTCTAGGTATTTTCTCTCTTTTCTCGTAATATAACATGTACCACAGGGAGGAAGTAAGCCTTTCATTTTGCCCAGTCTAGAGCTCTAATATTAAAGCCCAACCAGTACAAATAGGTTAATGTTAAACTTTGGCACTTTGCAGTTATCCTTACATTGAAGCCAAAAATTTCCTGTGCATACATCTTATTGCCTGTTCAACCTCATTTCATACTTCCATTTTTAGTTGAATAAAAATCAGCAAAAAACTCCCTGGCTTTGTTTGTATCATTTTTCCCTCTGTTCATTCCCAAATAATATGAGTGTGGCCACATGACTGAAAGCACTGAATTATCGCTCACTGGCAGATCCCTGACAACCACCAGTTGAGTTCTCAGTCCATCTCAGTTGCAAAGTAAAACATGTTGGCTTGAACTGCTTTTGTGGTGGTTTAACTACATAAGCCAGTTTGGCTAAGAATATTCGAGCTATTATTATGAGGCTGTGGACTAAACCAGCATGTTATGCTGTTCAGGATGACCTTGCATGATATAACCTTCTGAAAGAATTGTACTGCTTCATTTCTCTAAGATTTCATGGTGGAAAATCCTAGCTGATCAATCCAAACAATGTCAGTACCCCATACTTCCCACTGAAGGATACAATTTATATGTATATTTTGTACGCAGTGTATGCATTATGCAATGATGAGGACCCCAAACACTACCCCTATATACGGGTAATTAAATATGGGGTCTTAATCTGGAACTAAATTCCAACTAACATTACAGACGTGACCTGCAAGGCGAGAACCCAACATCACATGTCTCCAGTGCAGAAGAAACTCTAAAGCAACCTGTCTTACATCACTCTAGGTTCACCTTTTCCTTCTTTTTAAATCAGTCTCTTCACCTTAATCAATAATTTTTCATGCTTGTTTCTGGGTGTCATTTGTTCTACCTTTTCCTGGCATTCAGGCGTCCTGAACTAAGGACTATTCATCTTCCTGCATTGCAGTTTTGAATAAGTGAACCTAATATTTATTGGCAGTTTAGATTCACCTAAACACAGTCATGTCCCTAAAAAGTAGCCAGATACTGCTCTTCCATGTCCCCAGCAGTGTTTCTTATCTTTCTTAAATGTTTAGGGCCCGGCTGAAAGAAATGGGTGTTTTGCTATTGAGTCCAAGAGACCTTCAGTTTGGCTGTCACTCCCTTGATAAAAGCAATATCACATTTTCAAAATGTAATGACATAAACATGCTTTTATTACATGGCTTATCGTCCTCCTTTCTACTCTGTGTACTTTTTGTGTAATAGGTTCTGCGCCAGTACCCAAACCTAAAGAAAGATAAACAGAGCAGGAGTTAAACCAACACGAAGACCTGCTTCCTGCGGCAGCGAGACTCCGAGGGTGATGCAGAACTTGCAGCTCTGTGGAGGTGACTTTGGTCCTTCCACTGGCACAAACAGAGATTTCTTCCCTTGTCTTTTCATTGCCTTAGTCTGGCTTCCACCACCCAGGTTTGCTGCCGTTTTGCCAGGAATGTGCCCAAAGAGGGTTTTTGTCACCCTGTGCCAGGGACCCTTTTACACCTCAAAGCCTCCCTTCTCCTTTTCTGACCGACCTTCACTTCTCCCTGTCCAACTGAATAAAAACTCTAACATTTACTAGCTGTATTTACAGTGTCATAAATGATATCTTGCTGAGAGACATACGTTCCCTGGTACGATTCTGTTTAGGGTAATGGGAATCCATTGTGCAAGAATATAACCCCTGATTTTTATCTTGTGTCCTTGTCTTCCCTTTGTGTCCCACAGTGTTTTAATTAAGCTGTAATTTGGAAGCTCTCTAAGACAGGGATATGTCTGTCTTTGGTCCCGTAAAGTACTTTATAGCATGTTATAAAGACAGACAGAAATTTTGCAAATCTGTCTGCCGGCACATCACCAATACGCTGGAGTTGAGTTAACAGTGTGATCAGGAAATGCATAGCTCTGTGAAATCTAGTTTGTTTTATTGAGATTTGTTAATATCTCTTAAACCCCGTGCATTCCATTTGTGCCCATCTGAAGGACTTTCTAGGACAGAGGTGGGTAGACTTTGAAAACATATTATTATTCCTTTCTTATTAATTCTATTGGTGGCATCATATTATTCTCAACAGCAACTATGATGAGGTTTATCCCACACTAATCCAGAAAGGGAGATGATAAGGAAGGCATTAGCAAAGGAATAAGGCAGCTGGAGAGAAGAAGGAACATAGGAAGGGGTATTCGTGGCCTAAGGAAGAGCTTTAGGAAATGTCTAAGACTAGATGGGGATAGTGATCTACTGGAAGAGGATAAAAGCAGAAAAGAGCCAATTTAAATTTGTAATTTAATTCAGACTAATGGCTTTTACATGACATTTAACATACAAACTAATAATTCCAACATGCAATTTTTGCATTCTCCCACCTGCTCTCATGGGAAAATCACAGGAACTGAGCTTGAGACAATTCAAGGGTATAACAAATCCAACAAACAACGGCTCCAACAGACTTAACCAGCTGGAGAGGGGAAAAATTTACCTCACCTTTCTTCTGTTTGAATTATTTGATTTCCACTGAGACACACTCCACACAAGCTGTGTGACATTTTGCTTTGGAAAAGGAAAACAGAAAATAAACACAGGAGGCAGGGAAGATATGTGCATAATCACCGCTGCATTGGTCATTTATCACCTGGGATATCATTCCCTGAAAGCAACCATGCTTCAGCTTCAACCTACATGCTCTGAGTATAGACTAAAACCTCCTGTGCTACACCTAATTACTGCAGATCCTGTTGGGTTCAGATGTAAAACATAAACAGGGCCCCTCAGTGACCAGGACAAACTCGCACGGACAAAGACAAGAGCCCAGTTCATTAGACTGTAGGTTACTGAAGTCCTGAAAGTAAAGTTTTAGTTATGTTATAGAAAAGGGAAGGGAAGGCTGATTTTCTGATCATCTTTGGCTCCATAGTACTAATGCAATTTCCTTATCACATTGACCAGAACTGTCTCACTGGGGTTCTTTTGCCTTATCTATTGTTCTGTTAATATCTATATGTTCTATCTATTATCTTAGTGTTAACTCACAATTTATCAATGGCAAAACATTTCTTGGTCTTTCTTGAATGACATTTAGCACAGTGAGCACATTTGGCCCTCATTTATTTACTAGTGTAGAAATAACCCATGCAGGGAACTGCTGGAGCAAGTCCAGCGGAGAGCCACAAAGATGGTCAGGGGACTGGAGCACCTCTCTCATGAGGAAAGGCTGAGAGACCTGAGTCTGTTCAGCCTGGAGAAGAGAAGACTGAGGGGGGATCTTGTTGCTGCTTATAAATATCTGAAGGGTGGGTGCCAAGAGGATGGGGCCAGACTCTTCTCAGTGGTGCCCAACGACAGGACAAGGGGCAATGGGCACAAATTAGAACACGGGAAGTTCCAGCTGAACATGAGAAAAAACTTCTTCACTGTGAGGGTGACAGAGTATTGGAACAGGCTGCCCAGACAGGTTTTGGAATGTCCTTCTCCGGAAATATTCAAAACCCGCCTGGATGCAGTCCTGTGCACCCTGATCTAGGTGAACCTGCTCAAGCAGGGGGGTTGGACAAGATGATCTTCAGAGGTCCCTTCCAACCCCTACCACTCTATGATTCTGTGTGATTCTGTGATTTTTTAACATGACAGTCACCTGTGTCCTCTCTGTATTTGGGATACTTTTCTCCAGAGCCTTCTCTTCCCTTTCAAAAAGTATCTGCCCCATTGGCAATTATAAAACGTTCTAATAAGCATGCTAGAAAGAGTGTTAAAATAGCTAGAGTCAGAGGCAATGGGAGTCTGGATAAGAGCAAGGTGAAATTCAGGTTGGAGAAGTGTGCATGTGCATGTTCCGGGGAGCGACACATTCATTAATACTAAATATCTAAACCATGGTCTGCCTCAGCTTTCAAGACACATTATAAATATTGGCAAGAAAGATCATTAGAAACAACACAGATCGAATGTTCGGCTTGATTTGTAGAAATTGCCTAGTAGCAAAGTGTTGTGAAGATGGATGAGTTTGTTAAAAGGGAAAGAAGATTTCAAATATCATTTTGTAAGGATATGAATAGCTCCTTCCTACCTCTGCAACATGGCCACAAACACACACATACAGAGCAAAGGAAAAAAAAAAAAAGCAAGCTTTTCTCATTATCATGGGAAGCTCATAGACTACTGAAAAATAGCATGTGTCTGGTGCTGCCCCTTGACAGAAATTTTTCAAGGGCTGGACTGCAATTACCTGCAATTTTTCAGACTCCTCTATCATCCTTTCTTGCCTGCTGCTCTCTGCTGACCTGTTTCTATTTCTTACCCCCAACTCTGATGGGCCGGGTGAAATCCAACAGTAGGACCCACGAAACCTGCAATTTTCCTTCCCTGGGGCGATGTATAATTAGAAGACTTTTGGTTTAGGATATTTTAAATCAGATGATAAAGCATTTGAAACATTTAAAAGGGAATTTTCAGACCACCTGGTAGACTTAGGAGAACATGTTCTTTTAACTCTCAGGGGGGCATCTGTAAAGCCAGATGTTTTTCCATCTCTGATCTTATTTTGAAGATCTTCAGTTTCACAAAGCTGAAAGTTATTTAGACTCAGAATCACAGAATTACTGCATCACAGAATGACAGAATGGCTGAGGTTGGAAGAGACCTCTGGACGGCATGTTATCCAACTCATGTTGTCGAAGCAGAGCCACCTAGAGCCAGTTGTCTCGGACTGTGCCCTGATGATTTTTGAATATGTCCAAGGATGGAGACCCCACAACATCCCTGGGCAACCTGTGCCAGTGCTGAGTCACCCTCACAGTCAAAAAGTGTTTCCTGATGTTCAGAGGGACCCTCCTGTGTTTCATTTGCACCCACAATCCTCTGGTCCTGTCACTGGGCACCACTGAATAGAGCCTGGCTCCTTCTTCTTTGGACCGTCCCTCCAGGCATTTATACACATTGATGAGATCCCCTCCTTCTCTAGGCTAAAGAGTCACAACTCTCTCAGCCGTTCCTCATAGGAGAGATGCTCCAGTCCCTTCATCATCTTAGTGACCCTATATGTCTATAGCACTGGGGAGCCCAGAACTGGACACAGTACTCTAGGTGTGGCTTCACCGGTGCTGAGCAGAGGGGAAGGATGACCTCCCTTGACCTCCTGAAAACACTTTTCCTAACGCAACCCAGGATAATGTTGGCTTTCTTTGCAGCAAAGGTACCTTGCTGGCTCATGGTCAATTTGGTGTCCACTAGGATCCCCAGCTCTTTTTGTGCCAAGCTGCTTTCCAGCTGGGTGGCCCCCAGCACATACTGTTCCTCCCCAGGTGCAGGACTTTGCACTTCCCCTTGTTGAACTTCGTGAGGTCCCTGTCAGCCCGTTTCTCCAGCCTGTCAAGGTGCCTCTGGATGGCAGCACAACCAGCTCTAGTGGTTCAGCCAGTATTCAGTCCACCTCACTCTCTCCTCATCCAGCCCATACTTCATCAGCTTCTCTATGAGGATCTTACAGGAGACAGCGTCAAAAGCCTTACTGGAGTCCAGGTAGACAATGTCCACTGCTCTCCCCTCAACTACCAAGCCAGCCATTTCATTGTGGAAGTTTATCCGGTTGGTCAAGCATGACTTCCCCTTTGTGAATGCAGAATGACTACTCCTGATACCTTCATGTGCCTGACTACTCCTGAGGTCCTTCATGTGCTTGGAAATGGTTTCCAGGATTAGCTGCTCCATCACCCTCCCAGGGATCGAGGTGAGGCTGGCTGACCAGCTTGTAGTTCCCTGGGTCCTCCTTCCTGCCCTTTTTGCAGATAAGAGTGACATTTGTTTTCCTCCCATCCTCAGGCATTTCTCCCAATCACCATGATTGTTCAAAGATTATTGAGAGTGGCCTTGCAGTGACATCAACCAGCCCAGCACTTGTGGGTACATCCCAGCAGGGACTTATGCACTTCTGCATGTCCAATTTCCTTAAGTATTCTCTAACCTGATCTTTGTCCACCAAATGCATGTCTTGCTCCAGACTTTATCCCTGGTTTCTAGGTCCTGAGATTTCTGAAGGATGGTCTTACTAGTAAAGACTGAGGCAAAGAAAGCATTCCGTACCTCAGTACCATAAGGAAAACCTTCCCTACAATTAAATGAAGTTCCCATTCACAGTTGCATCCACCCAAGATGATGTTTCTACTGAACCTCCTGACCTCTTAAGGGGATACTTATTGACTGAAGAGTATTTCTAGAAGTCAGGATTTTTATCTATAAAGACTTTTTTTTTGACATCACATTAGCTCTTTCTGCCAAAATTCGTAACCACCTTTATCCTCAAGTACAACTTCTGCCTTGAAAATGTGGGAGTAACCAACCCCTCTTATAGAAAAAGGTTTTCTCCTCTGTGGTCTCCTCTGCACACACAGAAAAGTTTATTCATCAGAGAAATTTATGTGACCTTCAAATTTTATTTCATGCCCCCAAACTCAGTAATATAGTTGTATTTGAGTTAATCAGCATTGCTCTTCAGGAAATCCTGATGTTGTAATCCTGATGCAGAGAGGGACAAGGCAAATTTACCCAACACCAAGATTTGCTATGAAATCTTGAATACTCATGTGATCAGTTGGAACGTGTTTTACGGTTTCACAGAAATAAACTGATAGAACATAAGCTGTATGGAACTATTCTTTTATTCTTATTATTACAGAGAGTTCACATAATAGACTCTCTAACATCTTATAAGGTAAGACTGTAAAAAAATTTTAAGGATATTTAGACTCCTCATTTTAAAAAGAAAAAACCCCCACACCCTCGTTCTTTTCATTTGTGTGTCATTCCTTGCAACCTTCCACTCTTTTTTCTCCATAAAGTCTCTATTCCTATCTTCCCAATGGGTTTTATGAAACTGCTGTAGTACATAAAATATGGATTTTAGTACCATTTGGATACTATTTCCCTTCTCTTCCAATTATGGGACAGATATTTTCCCAAGACAATGTAAAATAACACAGATCTTCAGACGAAAGTCTGGCAATAGCTCAAAATCTGGGAAGAGAAGACAGAGAATCCTTTGGGGAAACTGATGAAAATGTCAAGGATACAGAAGGAAACAGATAACATCTCCATTGCTGAAACATGCTCTCTGACTGATAGGTTACATTTTGCTGTGGATAGAAATGATTGCATAGATGTTGCACATCATACAGAAAAATGGATGTGCCCACTCTGGAATATCATTCTCACTGCTTTTAAAACACCACAGAAGCTTTATCACAAACCTATCCATGACTTTGACACCAGTGCTAAATATGCTGCTGCAAAACCCAGAGTCAGTAGGCTGGAAGGTGAACCAATCCTTCAAACCAACACTGGCTGTCATAGTCACTACTGTGTGACCACATCCTTGTAGCTACATCTGCCAATGATCCATGCAGAAAACTTCCCTGTCAGAAACACTGAGAAGTTCTGCATGAATTCAGAGGCCAGAACAGAGTCAATTATTTGCCTTGCAACAACATATTTCAGGCTTTGAAACGTGGAGAACCCAAAGTAGTGAATAGGGTTGCCCTGAAAATCAAACACACCTTCACTTCTATAGAGCGCTTGAGGTTTTTTGATTAAAGTGCTGTGTAAATGTTAAATGCAATTACATCCAAATATTTGGGAAGCATTATACTACTAATACTATTTTTATTTTCCAGAAAGGTTGCAGAATCAAGGCTTTCATTATCTGTAACCACTTAAGATTCCAAGTTACTTTTGCTAAAGAGGGAATGATAGCTTTGGTGTCTGGGCTAAGATCCAAATGAGTAATTATATTCTGCAAGCCTACATTCCTCCTCAAGTTTTATATTAGATAAAGTTCTTTTCACTTAGCAATGTTTTTTTTTTAAAGACTGATGTCTTCCAAGCCAGAGGCAGCTGCATTTCACTGATGGGTGAAATAATTCCGATGTAAACATAATTTGAATAAATCAAGTGCTTTGTGGTTTTCAAAATTCAATGTCCACCCCAATTCATGTTTTTCATTTGTTATATGCATGGAATAAAAACCTGTAATGCAAACAAAACAAAAATCCATCAAATCTTTGATTTCAGGGAACAGGCTAAGCACAGGCAACGGGGAAAAATGCTTTGGGCAATTCACATTTACTTTCAAGTGTTTTGTTCATAAACAGCTTTTAACGAAATGGCATTTAAACTGAGTATGATGCATGTAAAAATAAAACAGCTATTCACCTACTGAAAATCCCATTAACAAAACTCCAAATAAGATGAACTGAAATTAATAAATCTGTGAACTTCCTTGAGATACATTTTAGAAGTCTCCAGCTCAGTAAATAATTAATTGGTATGAGTTTTTGCTTCTGTTCAGAAATATAAACTTAGCAGCTAAGATTAAATGTGCTTTACTTACTAATGATTCTCAATGTATCAAAGCTGGGAGGTGGTAAGGTGGAAGAGCTGAAAAGAATAAGTAAAAAGCAAGAGTGCAATTGTCAGGCTATCCTAAGGTGTTTGCAAGTCAGATATTGAAGTTAAAATATAGTTCTGTTCACAACGTACAGTTCAGAGAGCTGCTGTTGGCAATCTGTGGAACATTACTCAGTACTATGTTGCTATATCCAATGTTTTATTTCAGATCAGTAGTTATAGTCAAAGATATAGTGAATAGTTTCCTTTGGATGTTTTTCCCATGAATGATCCTCTTTCTAAAGAAGAAAGGGAAAGCTGCTCATACAGCCCTCCTAGGGACAGGAAACTCCATCCCTTTTTAGGATGGGATCCATACATAGATCCCACAAGGAAGAAAAAAGCAAAAGAAAAGAAAAGAAAAAAGAAAAGAAAAAAAAAAGATGGGAAACTTGTGCTAAGAGAATAACTCCTTTCTCAAGGTGTGTTGTCTGCACCAGGCATTTTTCTGTGGTAAGGGTGGTCTTGCTTTATTCCTGCTTGCCTTGTATGTGCTGGCACCCCACTCATCCCCATTCAACCTCCACCCAGGCCAGGAGCACATCACTTTCTTGTGGTAATACCCAAACGACTCTGGCCACTAGCACTGCTCTGTATCACTCTCTGTGATACCCTTTTGCTGAAAGACATAGGTTTGTTGGACTAAAAATTTGGAAGTTAAGCAGAATAAATCATAAAAAATGTTATTGCTGCCCAATAGTTCTTACCAGGCTGAACCTTGTTATTGCAAGATATTGATGAGACCGGTCAAATCTCTTATAGCTTAAAAGATTTTACATCATTTACAGTAATTACAGTGTCTTCCTAACTGGTAAAGGTATCTCTGAACTCCCTGAAGGACATCTTGGATGGGCAAAAGTGAGTGTTAATTTCCCAGTTACTTTTGTGAAGCCAGGATTTTGTCCACTTTAGGAAGTAGAGAGCATTTTGTACTTACATGCATATTTCTGTGGGTTCTACTACCCCAAACCAACTCAGTGTCATGGGGAGCAGCAGCTTGGGGCATGGAACCACTGTCCCCACTTCCCACACTGCATAACCTGGCACACATCTGTTCCCCAGCTGCAGGGAAATCCCACACGTGGTTTTGGTCACATTAAGTCTGAAGTTGGAAATGTGGAGACACTTCACGTTCCCTCAGTGCTGTGACTGAGATAAAAACACTGCAGCTTGCTCCTGCTGTGCATGTGGGCTCCTTGATCTGGAATTTCTTTCTGAAAGTTTACCTTCCCAAAGGCTATCATGCCCTGCTGTGACTGTGAGCATGCACCCCATTTAGATTAAGGTACGTTAAGGTACCTTTCCACTCAGGAAATGCCCTCCTTTTCCCTGGATGGTGTTTTTCATGTTCATTTTAGACACAAGCCTAACTGTATAATCATTGTATAATAATTACACTTTTTTTATAAAGCAATCAAGGGCTAGCACTCTCACAGTAAATAAGTTTATCAAAGAAGCAATCACAGTGAGTCATTTTCAGTCATTGAAATGACAAGCACTGACATTAGAAGATACCTTGGGACATCTTTTCACTATTAGTAAAGGGATTGAGAGAAAAGTGCCTTTCAGCTATGGACTTTGTTCACAGCTTGTTGACTGCTCATGATGGCATTACTAGTTTTGTATTGGTACCTGCAGGACTGGGCTAATACTTAGTGAAATGTCTCCACTAGCATCTCTGATATAGGGTCAAGTCCTCTGGGTGTAGCACCTCAAATTCCTTTCAGTGAATACCTTCTGACATGTGGATTATTTTGTGAGGGTGTATTAAGCGGCATAGTGACTCTTCAGAGCAGTAAAAATTTGCCATGTCCCAAATAATAGGAAAATATCCAAAGTTTCAACTTTAGACACTTTTCTTCAGCTAGTGGCATAGTCTGAATCAAGTAAATAACTACAATGAGTCTGGAGCAAGGACCCTTGAATTCACCTCCTAGTCCTGGCACGGATTTGCGATATGACCTTGGGCAAAGTCAAGTTCAGATTTTCTGTACCTCAGCTTCCCTATTTGCAAAATGGTAATAATAATTCTTACTCCACAAGAAGGCCGTGGGGCTTAATTAACATCCATAAAGCACCTTGAAATCCTTAGATAAAAGGTTCTGTAAAAGGGCAAATGTAATTACTGTTATTATAGTGGTGCAGCTATAAAATATTCATGGTGTAATGGCAAGTCCAGTGAACACTCAGAAGCCTGTAAGATCAATTGCTGTGCATGAATGCACAAGCACATTAACAGGTTGTACAAGATGCAAGGCAAATTCCTTCCTACTATTAAGGTCCTGTCCTGCAGAGGGTCAAGAGCCGCAGTTTCCCACTGAACTCAATGAAAGGCCCTTGCAAATAGCAGGAAATGTGGGTTCAAGTACCTTGCAGGATCAGAATCTTAAAAAAGAAGTAGAAATTCTCATAATGAAAAAAAAAAAAGTGAGGGGTTTTTTTCCTATTGATCAGAAACATTCTAGCAAACTTCAGTGAACTGTTGTGCTGGCACCCAGCACCAAAGAATGGAGAGTTGGATCCACAACTGATATAAATCATGGCAGCGCTTCTAAAGTCAGTGCAGCTATACTGATTTATGATAGTGAAGTTCTGAAGAACACAAAGCATTCTTGAGGGGTTTTTTTAAGACACAAATAAGAACTATTACACCAAATTAAACTAGGTTTGCATTGATAAAAGAAAAAACAAATAAATAAATCCACACCTTCTCAGGACTCAGTTGCTACACATTTAAACAGAAAAAGTGTCAAGATTAGTTTATCTTTGAAATAGATATAAAAAATTAGTTCCTTAGGATTTAGAATAGCAACTGGATCTATTGTGGATTTAAATCATTACTATTCCTCCTGTTCTTTCGTTTGTTGTTACCTAGAGGTTCACAGAACCAGCTGCTTGGTTTTGGAGCAAATTGTCGTTAATGACTTTCTAATCAATTACAAGACATACTTAATAACTGACAATGCTGTTATGCAATGCAGGTATTTAAGGACTTCTAGCTCAAAGACAATATTAAAAGTCATATGAAGTCTTATTGGCACATTGGCTGGCTGCATTTTCTCAGATATCTAGCCTTGACACTCTCTGTAGCACTGTCATCACATCCCATCCCTTCTTTCCACCAAACCTGAACTCATGTCCACTGCTTTCAGCCCGCATAAAAGACAGTACCCTCTTCAGTGTCCATCTGAGCATTCACCATCTCATCAGCCTTCATCTGTGTTTTGGCACCCTCCTTTTCACTTTGTTCCTTCCAATATTCATTTGGCATTCCCTCAGATTTGAACTTACAGCAAAGTAAAATTTCTTAAAATATGAATCCCAATGCTGCAAAGGTAATATCAAAATATGCATTTACTCCAGTAAGATGTTATGGGACTTTAATGTAATTTTGGGAGGGAAGAAAGCATTTCTCTTCAGCTCTGTGAGTGTATCTCAGTGATCTATAAAGGCGAAATTTCCAGTCCAAAAGAATGCAGCTGAAGCAGTCGACATTTACCTTGCTCCCTTGTAAGCCCAGTGTAAAGGTTGTGACTTGGAATATATCCTTGAAGCTCTGGAGAGACTCTGTGTAACTACAGTTAGGAGTTCTGAGAGCAAATGGTTCTCCATTAGAAATTGTAGAGCTAAAACTTCAGTTAGAGGATCTCTTTTCAGTGAAGACCATGAAAATTGTGCCTACAAATAATAGTGAACTTGGGTTCCTTGGCTGCCTGGTAGATTTTCAAGAAGCTCTGAGTGTGGATGATTTAGGATCAGATATTTCCAAGCTTTCCAGGGCCATGAGGTCTCATCTGGCTTCTTTTCACAGGAGAGGCACACCAGAACTCCAAGTCCTTTGAGTAAAAGTCAAATTTCCCAGCCCACCAGGCATTTGGCAGCAAACCTGGCCAGTTTTCAAGCTCCCAGTTCCCTGGCAGTCTGTCTAACTGTTTTCCACAGAGGAGAGTGTGCAGATTCCCTTTCTCCAGCTCACCCCAACAAAAAGGCAGGGACAGTGGGAAGCACATTTTGATTTTGGAGAAACAGGAATAGTCTTGCTGTGATCAGATTACCTTGGTGCATTTGCAATGAAATGTTGGAATATTTAAGTTCTGCAGAATAAAAATGCAGGGCGGAAAAATAAAACAATGCATTCTCCTTTTTGCCATTGATTTAAGATTTAAAATTTTCCAAGATTTCAGAATCATCTATGGAACCCAAATTTTCTTGTCTAGGTAGCTCTTGCCTATGGCATGACGCATAGATGACCTTAACAAAGCTCTCTTGGAGTACAGGAGCCCAAAGCATTGCTATAATTTATGGCAGGTGTCTTGAATTTCTGTTCATAAGCTGTCCAGCACCCATGGTTCTTCTTGCATGCTGGTGTTTCTTCAAATCACATTATTACATAAATATGCGAACATAACATTTAAGCCTATGGGAAGACTGAGGGAGAAAAGATGCAAAAAGTGAGGGAAAAAAATATTTAAATATTTAGTAAGAAAATATTAATGATATGGGGATATTCAAAAGAAGAACACAGTGGAATGGTAAGTGCTGTATACATTAGTAGCTAATAAAAACAGTGACTCACGAGAAAGATCTTCCACTGTCCAAATTATTCAACATCCACAGCTTTTGAAATTAACTTCATGGCATCAAAACATTTTTTTTTTCTGGGAAATTTTTATACAATGTTTCATTGATTTCTTTCTCTCCTTTATAAGGATATTCAGGGAATGTATTTCTGCTTTTTTCAGCATTGGGCTGTTCATCTTTGTATGAATAACAGTGGAAGGTCAGAATCCTCAAATCCATTAAAACTGCTACAACACCCAGAAACTGCAAAATCTAAGATTTAAAAAAATAATAATCTTTTTAGCACCTGAGATGAGATCAGTTCACAGCTGGTGAGTAGAATTACCTACAATCCTTGCCCAAAGAAAGTCCAGCCCATGCAAGGAATTAGACCAATACTTTACTCCTGCAAGTTACAGTCATAATCAGTGGGACTACTGGTAATATTCAGACTAGATGTGCATAAATCTTTGCAGAATGTCAGATCTGAGCAAATGAACAAGCTCAACAAGCAGTAGGAAGGAGGTTATGGGAGGGAGACGGGATGTCAGGATTTCTGCATTTAAGCAGATGGGCTAATCCATCTAGTCCACCATACCGGTACCTGTAGTGCTTCCCTGCAAGAAGCAGCTGGGAAAGAGAGTCAAATGCTACGTGCTATATGATATTAATATATTAATATACATATATATGAATATATATGTATATTAATATAAATATAAAATTTCTATAAATATAAATGTTATAACCTGCTACTATGTTATAGCAGCATAATCCTCGCCTCCAAATATCATGTGTTTTGCTTGAAAATCTTGCACATGGCACTTCCAGATATTCCCATCCTACATGTATGTCTTTTGGTCTGTTCCTCATACATTGAAGAAATTTCATCTTGTGGTAACGAATTCACAGAATGAGTGTTTGAACAATCAGACCTTGTGAACAATAAGTTTACACATATGCATTGGCTGTTCTAAAAGTTCTGTTTAATGAATAATCATAAAGATAATATAACTGATTCCCTGATTCAGGAAGAATGTAATTTTGGGTCGCAGACTTAAAGGATGTGAAAAATTAGGACATTCCAGGCATGACAATGACACCTAAAGTGATGACAATGGAAAAATCGAGGCTGGAAAGAGTGATGTGATAGACGGGATTGCTGGAGAAATTTAAGAAGGGAAAGAAAGAATAAGAAAGATGAAACTTGTGATGGATTTGATGCCTAAGTTATAAGAATAATGGATTGGGTACAGAGGGGAAAAATCAGCGTGCATCAGAGAGATGTAAGGATGAAGATAGCTAAGAGCATAATTTCCACAGCCAGGCTCTGGAAGGATCATTTGAAAAAGAAGGGAATAATTTGGGAGCTGCAGTTTGTCACGAGGAAAGGCAAAGATGGACGGTGCTACACTGGCATGCAGAACTGGGTGCGTAGGTCAATGACAAGAGTTTTAGCTTATCTGCAAAACCCTGGCTCCTCAAGATGTGGTGGATACAGAGCCAAGCAGTCTTGCAGCTAGCCTGGATGTCAGGAGAGAACTGCCCAGATGACAGAGCGTATCTTGAAGGATGGGGGATGGTGATGGAGGAAAGAAAGGAAGAAACCAGCAAGCTTACAATGGGAAAATGAAGAGTTAAGAATAGGCCTTTATTAAGCCATCCCAGAAGAGCTGTCGGAGACAGTCTGATACATGAGAGTGGGGTTGAGGGAGATATATCACAAGCTGAAAGTTGTGAGGTTTTAGAAAGCTGTTAGTAGCTCTCCATCTTTCACGGAGGCTGGACATGAACTGAAGTTCTCTGCGCAAAATATGTACTCTACAGGGGGAATTTCATCCCCCATTAAAATGCAGCCACCTCTCTGGTGGGTTGGCCCATTTCATCTCTCCTACTAACACTACCAAATAGCTTTGGAAGAGTAAGCAGAGAGTAATTTCCCCTCTTTGAAACTATTGAAGTAATTTATGTGAGTAAAATATAATTATCCAAAATGAAAGTTGGCCAGCAGACTGGTTTTACATCTCTTCTGAAGCAAAGCCACCAGAAATAAGCAGGATTCCTTCCAGCATGAAGCTAGAGTATGGATTCAATCCTGAATCAAGTGGAATACAATGGCCCTGAAGCACTACTCCTGAAAGGTGCTGAGTTAACTCTAACTCTCCCTCTTTTCAACATGACAAGCGTGCTCATCACTTTTTTGCATGCTCTGATGCAGTGTCTGTATGAGGGCAATTTGAAAAGCTGACCTTTATGAAGGCAAAGGAAGATTTACTCTCATCTTCTGTGGGTACAGGATTTGGCCAAAGAACACATTCCTTTATGTTGCCAAAAATATCCTGTGTTGATCAATCCGGACCCTGCGAGGGAATCGGATTTAACAAAATCATAGTCCCAAGTGGTATAGCTGGAAGATGGCCAGGGCATAATTCAGGGTGGAAAATCTATCGGGCTGGATTCACAGTGTGCCTGGGCCCCTTAACACAGGTTGTGATGAGAAATGCTGTAATCCAGCCACAAATTGCCCAGACAAGAATTCCCTGGTGGGTCTACGTGCTGGGCCCCAAGGCATCGCACCTTTGCTGCAACCTGGCCAGATGGGTGAGTGGGTGGAAATAGGAGCAGACATGCTGGGGGCTGGGAGACTTAATGTGGTTATCCTCTGCCATGGCAACCCTCCTCTGGCACATCTTCGCTGAACATAAGGGACAATCTTGGCTTTGTAGTTAAAGATAAAATGGGAGTCTCAGATGCAAGTCTCCTGAGCATCTGTGTCACTATATATTTTACTGTTTCATTTGTTCTCTGCAGTGTCCCACTGAAATAAGTTATTTCTACTTGCAACATTACCTCACCTATAGGATTATTTTTTAAAAATATGCCTTATCTATCATGTCACAGTTGTTCCCTCTTTTAATGGACCGAAATCAATGAGTCCATCTGTGGAATTACTCCATGAAAACAATCCAATAAAAAAAAGAAGAAATTAAATATTTCCTGTCATCTCTGCATAACTATCCTTTCCCACTCTCTGCTCCAGGGTGCTATGAGGATTAATTAGTTAATGTTCATGGAATGATCTGAAAATAAAATGTGCTACATAGTTGGAATTCACCTGTACAATTCTTGTTGCCCAGTAGGAACCTTGTCTCATTTAACCCCACATTAGTGACCTCTACGCTGGACTATGACAAAACCCTTGTGCATGTTCATTCTTTAAAATCATTGAAGATTCAACTTGTGTAGATGCTGCCTTGCTTTCTGAACTTGGATGCAAAAAGCATCAGTCCCTCAAAAGTCATCCAGAAGACTTCTATATGCTGGTTGTCCCTCCTCACCTGCAAGGCTGCCTTTAGTTTGTGAGGCAACTTCTCTTAATCCAGTTTAACATAAAAAAAGCAGTTTAGAGCTTATCTCTAAACCACTATTTGTGCCTGGTTGGAAAGAGGAAGGACTGCCCTTCCTTCTGAAATTACTATCTTTTGTAAAACCTTGCCTATTTCTCTTTTGGGCCATGTGATGAGGGACCAGGTACAAGGTGTGGTAAGTATGCTGAAGGGTGGTGCTTTCTTCCAAATTTAACATGTTCATTCCTGATTTTATCCCAGATGTTTCACTTGGAGCCCCTGCTCATTAAACCAGATTATTTGATTGCAATCTCAGCTTTCCTTTAAAACATAGGTTCGATGCACCACAGATGGTGATGGGAGGCCTCTCTTTTTCTGCATCAGCAATACATAGCTCCTAACATCTTACTAATAGCCAGAACAAACCTACGCAAAATCCAGAAGGCAGAATCCTGTCTGTTCTAAGAGCTGAAGGAAACTATTTATGGCCAGGCAAGGAGGCTACGGTCTTCACAAATACAAAAGGAATGTTTGTTTTTTAAAGTGGGACACAGCAACATCTTTTAAATGCATGGTGCTCACTGGCTTTCCTCCTGTTTTGCAAAATTACCTATGCTGTTTCTACAGTAGCATCTGCCTAGGGCTCCCTCTGCAGTCAATACTTCAAGCCGTAGAAGATATTAACCTTTGAGTGAGATGTTCAGCCCTGGTTAGAAGTCTGATCCTGAGAAATACATTGTTTCTAAAAGGACTCTACAACACAGATTATTTTAACACATTTTAGCAGTTGACTTTATGAAGGTCTCTATAGATAAAAAGAGAAGCTTTAAAGCTTTTTAAAGTCTTCTAGGGAATCTGTGTCCTTAGGGATCTTTCCATGTGTCTTAACACAGTCTAAGTTCTCTTCTGAGGGTATTGACTGCTCTAATTTTGCATTCGGGGATTGTTGTATTCCCAAGATAACACAACACACGCACATTGTGATGGTTTCCATGACTGGGCCAATCAATCAAAGTTCTTCATTTGCCACTACTGAACAGCAGCTGCAGCATAACAGATATGACCAGGTAATACCTCTCATCAGTATCTTATTTCAACCACCTCCCTAACATATATATTTTCTTATTTCATTGCCCAAAACTGAGTTCTCTCTTTCTTCAAACCCCCCAGACAGCCACTGTATCCTCCTTGGGACAGATTCTAATACTTTGTCTTTTTAGGAATGTTTTTCTACTCTACATACAACGTGCTTAATTTCATGGAGCAGTGATCCCTGTCTCATTGAGTTTCCAATCTAAAAAACAAATTGCACTTGGGTTTCATTTTATGTATACATCTACTGAGAAACAGAATTAAAGGCAGTTTTTCTTTCTGAATGGTACAGTACTTTCCAAGTTTCAAAAGATGATGGATAAAAAGAACTTGCTGGAAACAACTGAAAGATTTTTGCTGTGATATTGGCAGTTCTGGCATTGTTTTCATTCTCAATTGTTTGAAATGGATTCCTTTTTTCCTTCTTTTTCGGTTCACAACAAAATCCAAAAAACAGATGTCTAAAATACTGTTGGAATAATTTTCAATATTTAATTGGAAAACCTTTTTCTTTTTCATTAATAAGAACATTGATTTTTTAAACACCATTTCTTTTATATGCATGTACTTAATTTCATTTTCAATTCAGAAAGCCAGAAACTTTTGGGAAAAAAAACATGAAAAAAAAAAAAGATTTTTACAACTTTTAATGAAAAACAGTAATTTTTCAAGTCTGTTTCTGAAAGAAAACTTTTTTCTTGGAAAAAACTCAACCAGCTGTACCGGCAAACCTAACAAAGCAGCATAGGCTTTGTAAATCCATCATTTAAATGCAAGATCCACTGGGGTGAAATGTGGCAACTGTTTAATAATGTACAGCAGCACTATACAGCAATTTAAGATGAGAAGACAAGAAGAATGACATATGGAATTGAAAATGCAGGCTGAGTGTAAGTAGGCAAAATGTAATCATCTGAATGTGAATTTTGCCACGGCAACAGAGTAGGCATCCCTGCACTTACAGATATTGCCACGAAATCTTTAATGACAACTTGTCAAGGTGTCTTTTTATGTCTCCTTTTTAAGAAATGACATCCAGAAACACAGTGACCCCAACTTCCCACTTGACTATTGGTTCACAACAGCTCAGAGGGAAGAGCTCCCCGTGGTGAATCATTAGTACCATTTCTTTTTAATAGTGGTTGTATTTTTGGAGTTGCCTCTGACTGGATGGCATAAACACTGCTTAGACTTTGGGGCATCTGAGCAGGTCAAAAATGCACCACAATGAATCCTATTTGGTTGCGGGAGAGTAGGGATGAAAAGTCTTATTTTCTTTTTTTTTAGAATGTGTTTGTGTTTTTAAAAGCTTGAATTATTTTCTCCCTCCACCATTCCTCTAATGGTTTGCTGTCAAGCCTCATTGGTTTCTTCTGATGTAGATTGGCTTATTTTGTTGCTGGAGTGACAGTTTAAAGCCACAAGGGATGGATAATGTGGTGTATTTTTTAATGTCTTCCTTTTTATTTCTTGTCTGTAGAAAAAAATGTCCCTTTGTCCAGCATGGAACACATGATCAGGGGTAAAACAATATTTCACCTCATCGTATCTGAATGGAAAATGAAGCATTTTGTAAGCCAAAATAAGTGTGCTGGTTTTGTTTGTGATAGAGTTAATTTTCTTCACAGTAGCCAGTATGGGGCTGTGTTTTGGATTTGTGCTGAAAACTGTGTTGATAACACAGGGATGTTTTAGTTCCTGCTGAGCAGTGCTTACACAGGGTCAAGGTCTTTTCTGCCTCTCACCCCACCCCACCAGCGAGCAGGCTGGGGGTGCACAGGGAGGGGACATGGCTGGGACAGCTGACCCCAACTGACCAAAGGGATATTCCATACCATAGGACATCATGCTCAGCATATAAAGCTGGGGGAAGAAGGAAGGGGGAGACGTTCGGAACGATGGCGTTTTTCTTCCCAAGTCACTGTTATGCATGATGGAGCCCTGCTTTGCTGGGGATGGCTGAACACCTCCCTGTCGATGAGAAGGAGTGAATGAATTCTTTGTTTTCCTTTGCTTGTGCATGGCTTTTGCTTTACCTATGAAACTGTCTTTATCTCAACCCACGAGTTTTCTCACTTTTACTCTTCTGATTCTCTCCCCCATCCCACCTGGGGGGAGTGAGCGGGCAGCTGTGTGGTGCTTAGTTGCCAACAGGGGTTAAACCACGACAAAAAGTCAAAAGGAAGCACCAATTCAAAGGCCAAAAGTTGCAATAAAGTTGTATTAATACCTAACAGAAACATTCTCCAAGGATTAATGAACTATTCCTATATTTTAATAACAATATCTAGATTCTTAAAAAAATTCCCTGAGGCGAACTATTCCCAGTGATGTCAGTTGCCAGTCACAACTGTTTAATGGGGAATCAAAACATGGCTTATTTCTTCCATAATGTTTGATGGACCTTGTTAAAAAAAAAAAAAAAAAGTGGGAGGTTGCATTTTTCAGAGGAGGAGCAAGTAAGGTCTTTAGGCACCTTAGTGCAGAAAGGCATTACCAGGATATTCAGAAGTGCCCAGAGACTGGCTGCTGGCCATGCCAAAGGGAGGTGGCCATAATAACTTTGGAAAAATCTCAGGAAGTTCCTGTTTGATCTTGGCTGGGTTTTAGACAATGACAGATATGGAAAAGAGCACCAATTAATTGTCTTTGGAATGGAAATATGACACAGTTGTTTGGAGGATGCTGGACTTCAAAAAGCACTTCATTAGAAGGATAAATTAGAGTCCAACCTGGATATAGAGCCTGCTATTAAAAAACCGTAACAATGTGCCTGAGGTGGTGGTTCTTCTCTTCTCTTCTCTTCTCTTCTCTTCTCTTCTCTTCTCTTCTCTTCTCTTCTCTTCTCTTCTCTTCTCTTCTCTTCTCTTCTCTTCTCTTCTCTTCTCTTCTCTTCTCTTCTCTTCTCTTCTCTTCTCTTCTCTTCTCTTCTCTTCTCTTCTCTTCTCTTCTCTTCTCTTCTCTTCTCTTCTCTTCTCTTCTCTTCTCTTCTCTTCTCTTCTCTTCTCTTCTCTTCTCTTCTCTTCTCTTCTCTTCTCTTCTCTTCTCTTCTCTTCTCTTCTCTTCTCTTCTCTTCTCTTCTCTTCTCTTCTCTTCTCTTCTCTTCTCTTCTCTTCTCTTCTCTTCTCTTCTCTTCTCTTCTCTTCTCTTCTCTTCTCTTCTCTTCTCTTCTCTTCTCTTCTCTTCTCTTCTCTTCTCTTCTCTTCTCTTCTCTTCTCTTCTCTTCTCTTCTCTTCTCTTCTCTTCTCTTCTCTTCTCTTCTCTTCTCTTCTCTTCTCTTCTCTTCTCTTCTCTTCTCTTCTCTTCTCTTCTCTTCTCTTCTCTTCTCTTCTCTTCTCTTCTCTTCTCTTCTCTTCTCTTCTCTTCTCTTCTCTTCTCTTCTCTTCTCTTCTCTTCTCTTCTCTTCTCTTCTCTTCTCTTCTCTTCTCTTCCCTTCCCTTCCCTTCCCTTCCCTTCCCTTCCCTTCCCTCTTCTTTTCTCCCAAGCAGCACCCAAGTCAGTATCAGGTCTAGAGATCGCACTGCTTCAAAGCCCATTTTAAATAGACATGGTATATGCATGCACAGACTGTTGTAGAAATCCCCTGCTTCAAAGTCCAAAGTCTTTACACTCTGACCTGCCCTGATGTCTGTTTGTATCAGAGTTCACAGTATATACTATGATATGAAAAAACTTAAGTTCTCTATATGGAGAATCTCACAAACTAATCTTTTTAATGAAGTCAAGATGGGGTTTAGAAATTATCGCTGCCTGTTAGCTGCAATCCCTGCCTTGGCTGTATGTTGGTGTGGAGTGCTGAGCACCTTGCCCTTGATCTCCATACACTTTGGCTCCATAATTACAAAAAACAAATTATTACTTGGCAGAGAAAAAAGAGCTGAACCTAAATAAAGAAAGAAACATTCGCCTTGAGGTAGTCACTTTCTATATTACAGAAGAAAGAGTGGGCATGTTATGGACCTATTTTTGTATCACTAATTCATTTTGCTATGTGGTATTGTCCAGGGTTCTATGACTGAAGAGAGAAAGCTCTCTCCATCTTCATCAGGAAAGTGCTGGGAGACAGGAAAGTTGTTCATTAGACAGAGAAATCAAGCCAATTATGTAAAAAATAACAGAGGCACAGAGCTGGAGTAGAAAAACAACAGAGCGATCAGAAGAAGGAGTGAAACAGGCAGACTGAAGAGTGAGCAGAAGGAAGCACAGTGGTAAAACCAGGAGGTGCGTCTATGTAAATCACAAAGAGAAACCTGAAAAAGTCGCAGTAAGAGAGAGTGAAGCAGGTCAGTGAGACGGTGGGATACCTTGGTCAGACTAGTGGGAAGATGGAAAAAATATAAGCAAAGGTATTGGCAACCATTTCTCTCATAAACAAACACTAAGCCTAGAAGAGCCTGACTCATGGAGATGTCTATAATACACTGAGATGAATCCTGCTGTCTGTGTCTGAAGAAGTGCAGTGTGTGATAAAGTCATGAAATAAGACTTGTGAGGGAAACTAGTGTGTCAGGCTGGTGGTCATTCCTTTCATACTTCACCTGGCTTCATTGCTTCCTGCTTTGCTTTCCAAGATAAGCCATTCTCAAGAGTAAAAATGAGAGTCCTCCAATTTGTGAGTCATTTGAGTGCATAATATTGCTTGCAATGAGGGTTGGTTGAGAGGCCTGAGGCAAGTCTTTTCATCAGCTCTGCTGGCACTGGGGAGTGATGAAGGTGGTGGATGGAGGAAATGGCTTGAGCTGGTGGAAGGGAGTCAGACGCTGAATTAGTCATCTGTTGCGATGAGGAGTAGGAACTAAGCAGGTGAGTTATGGGAAAAAAAACATGTAGCAGCCTTCAGTCTTCCAGACTCTCATTTCCATTTCCTAATGAAAAATGAACAGGCGAGCAACTAAAAGTTCCAAAAACTTTAAAAGGCCATCCAAAATCTGTCAGGGAAAAAAATCTGCAGCACTTCAGAAAGTACTGGATATCTAAGCAGATGGTCTGTTTGCTTTCCTGAAGAATAAAAATTAAATTAATGTTTTTAAAGCAGCATCCAAGCCTTTAAAGATAACAAACAGACACGATGTTGTTTGCACTGACGTGCAGAAAACTCTGGTAATGAACTGTGGGAGCAGACTGGGTCCAGTCCACCTCCTATGAACCAAAAGATGTACAGTGTTATAGGTACAGATGGCATAGGCGTACTGAGCCGCTCCTATATGTCTTTTGTTTAGTAAATACTATATTTAATGGCCTGCCATTAACTGCTGAACATAGTAAGATAATTTTGCATTTAAATAGTAAAACTTCAAGGAAGTTCATAATTGCATATCTTTTTACCAAATGACAAGCCATATGCTAGGAAATTTCAAGCCACTAATTAAACAAAACATGCCCAAGCATGTTTTTTAACAAATACTGTACATCGTTATTTAAATTCAGGGCAAATACTGTTCTGAGCGCTACAAATAGCTAAAATGGTGTTTAATAAGATACACCATCTGCATTTCAAATTGATGCCACCCACATTTAAATCTCTTGAATAATCCCACTGAACAATTACTGGGGAAAAGAAATGCATTCATGGCTCTTTCTGTGAATTCGGTATCACTGTTCTCGGCAATTCTCGTTTGGTTATTAAACTTACTGGGCTAAAACTGCCGAAGTGCTAACTGCCAGCTTCCAGATTACACTAATCAAGAAGTGTACAAACCAAATTGTACTGTCCTTTAAGAACTCTGANCTCAGAGCTACTCACAAAGCCTCATAACGTATGGAACCCTACAGATTGTATAATCTCCAGATAACTGCTAGGGCCATCCCTTAATCAGCTGAGACACAGCATATGGGAAGGGAATGCACAGAATAAACCTCAAAAAGGGGAAATTATGGCATACAGACATTTTTCCCTCTTTCCCCGCCCATCCTCACCCTCCCCAAGAGAATGAGCCTGAAACGCAACAGCTGTTTGCTGTAGCATCCAAACATCCACAATGTACTGGGTTTGCAGGTGTTCAGAGTCCAAAGCACATTGCCTTGTCTATGCCAAGACAGCTGGTGTAAAGTCACGGGCTAATTGTTACAATTCTCCTACCAAGGAACTACAGGGGATAGTTATGACAATTAACACAGCAGAAATGGAGCCAGGGAAGGGAGGGACTTCAGCAAAGACATCTGCTGGAAAAATAAAGTCAGTACGTCCCTTTTCTAATTTTTTTTGTTTTGTTTTGTTTTGTGGTTTTGGGGGTTTCTTTCTGCTCCGCAGCTGATGTTTTCTTGTGGATGATTACACTCTCCCTGAGATTATTTATCAGTACCCTGCGAAAACTACTTCCAGCAAAAGCTGTGGGATTGTCTTAAAACCTCTGAGAGCTTGGAAATATAGCCAAGGCTTGCGTTCTACCTGGTTGGGTCAGAAATATATTGAACTACACCCGGAAGATTAAGCCAGAGCTGTCCCTGGCACTGTAAATAGCAAACCAGAGAAGCATCTCAGGGCTTCTGCCTTTCAGCATTAACTGAATTTACTTTATTGTGATTTAGAAGGATGGAATAAAGATGAGATGTATCATTTCTATTTGTGCTATGACAGGCTCTAAAATCTCTGTGCAGAGCCCCATTAAACTGCCTCTCCTACAACTTCTGCGGTGGCAAAGGGACTGTATATTTTCGTAGGCACTTGGCCTGTTAGGGATACAACCGCCAGGTCAGTTGTTTTACTTTATATGTCCTCCTCAACCTGATCCCTTTAGGAACGAGTCCTCTGTAACACACTATGTCTTCCCCAATGGTAAGGATAAACCAAAGCGGTCTCTGTAGTTGAAAGTACAGCTTGGCTCAAAATTTTGACCCGCTAGCACTGATGTTTTGAATCATGGTGAATTTTATGAGTTTTTAAGATCTCGGTTGGACCGCCTTTTCTGATGCTGCAGTGTAGTTCCTCTCTCCCAACTTTGCACCAGGATTCATCTGTCGTGCCTGGTTCATCCATGCTTTCTGGTTTTCATGTTGGATTTCAAGAGGCCAGAGGTGAGGAAGCTATTACTGCCCTTAGAAGCTTGTGTCAGTTGCAAGTAATAAATCCATTAAAACTTTCTAAATCCATTCTTGCAGTATTTATTCATTTCATTTCTGCCTCCAAACACTACTACTCGGTCTGTCTCTCGGTTTCTTTATGTACGCTTTTAACACCTTCTTCTGCTAGCCAGTCTGAATTTCTGAACCCAACCACAACTGCTCAAGTGAATCCTTTAAAGTCCGCGAAACCCATCTGTGATGTATATTTTAAAGAGCTTAAGCCACTTTTTAGGCATAAAAAGAATAAACAACTTGATGGAAACCACAATGTTAAACACCTTGCAATGCTTTGAAAATGATCCCTTACTACACTCCATTTGGGTAGGATTGTCAGAAATTCTCAACCATGCTCTTCTCCCTTCTTAATGAATTCTGGGGGAGTTTCACCATTGACTTCAATCAAAGCAGAGTTGGGTCAACATTGAGTTCTTCTGAAAATCTCATCCTTCTTGTATCAATCTATGCATTTATAATTAAGTACAAAGAGGACTATAGTCTATATTATGGATTAATGGTCTGAAAAATTTCATTTAAATTTACATAAGCCAAAGAAATTATAATAAAAGCAATAAATCTAACAGTATTGGTATATTTTGTTTTCTCTCTTTATTTCCTTTTTTCCTTTTTCTTACATTACTCCTCTTGAGAAGCAGCCACATAGATATTCTTAATTTTCTTTTTAAAAAAATGGATTGCTGAGTTCAGCATGGAGTCCATTTGACTGCTAAGTTATGAATCTGGGGTTAATTCTAACAAGATTTTAAATGAAAATAGCAAAAACCTTTTAATCTTTATGATAGTGTGAGCCAATATCAATAGTTAAGAAAGAAAAAGAATTAATTCTCTGCAATAAATAGAAATAGTTTAAAAAGCAGGAGAGGAGAAGGTTAGCACAAAAAATATTTAGCTTGACCAACCCATACAGCAGTATTTCCTTTCATCATCTATTTGGAGATGTCAGTTATGATGATCCACATTTGACTACCAACTTTTCCACAAATCCCTCCTTAAAATCCTTCTTTTCTCTTACACTTATTAGAAATCAAATGAATAAGGCTAACCTTGTTCTGTCTCCTTTCCAACAAGTTGACCTATTCTTTCATTGAACTTCCCTGCCTCCTTCACGGTGCTCTGCAGCAAGCTCTTCCACCAGCTCTGTGCAGGTACCGCATTTCTGCTCCATCTCCGGGCTCAGAGTAGTTACGGCAATGTAAAGAATAGTTATAGTGATCTGCATAAATAGCTATATACAGCTATAATGGTACAGATAGCTCGGGTGAGAAGGCACCGTTCAAAATTAACATAATGACTGGGTTGCAGATATTGCCATAGGAAGGCATTACACACAGGACCTTATCCTGAAAGATATTATAATTTCCAAATCTTTTTCAGTACCCTTTCTCATTCAGGCTCTTTTTGTGGGTGAGCTGCCTGCTGAAACCCAGGCTGCTGTATGAAACTGGTCTTCTGTGTGGAAAGCCATGTGCAAAGGCACCCAGTGCCCTTTGGGGCTGATTGCCCCTCAGTGGTGCCCAGCACCCCCTATTAGTGCAGGAAAGCACGTTTTGCATGGCCTAAAGAAATGGGGACTAGTCAAGCCCAAAGTATTTATTTACTTAGTAGGTGCAGTCAGGGAGACCAAGCAGCCTGTAACACAAAACATCACGCAAAGAACAAAAATTTTTGCTGTTCACTGCACAAAATGCTGCCCCTGGGAATCAAAAGTTGTTTGCCACACCATGCTTTCCAGAAGCCTGCCCACCACTAGGACAGAGATCAATCTGCACCGTGGCCTCGAAGGCAGAACCTTGCAGGGATTGCAAAACAGGTCTTGAAACTTATCTGTAACAAAAACATATCCACCGCTCATGTCCAGTTGAAACATGCAGGGTCCTGATTTTATGCAAGAGCCTAGTTCGAGCTGGATTTTCCTACATAATATTTGCCAGCACACGCTCACACTTAGCCTCTTGTCCGTGACATGATGTATTGTTCTGTAATTACTTTTTTATGCCGTGTTCCAGCCACATTCTGAATGTCACACTTTTTAATTAGCTACAAGCCCATTAAAATGATGCCTTTTCAATCCATGTGCCCTGGGAAGGTTGGGCTGTTTTAAAGGAATGATTGAAGCTTGTAAACACAAGCAAGTGATATGACAAAATTAACTGTACTCGTTGTCTGTAAAAAGCAAAACTAACAATCTGTGAATAATTATTTTCTTCCATTAAATGGTGTACCAGGATATTCTTCTGACAAGACCCTCTCCAGAAATTGTTGTGTGTTTAAGTATTTTACAGTGTCATTCTTTTTAGGTAGTATGACATTCTTTTAATAAGTCATCAAATTACCCCTCCTGGCTTTCCTATTTAAAGATGAAACAGACCCCTGACACATCCAATAAATCATACCTATTACACGCGTACATCCATAGAATCACCAAGCTTCAGGTTTTAATCTGATTTCTGTTCAGGGTTACAATAATACCCAATGCTAGATTTTTCCACGTTTTCCCAGGGCTGGATTTTTTAGACTGACCTTGAAAAAGGGGGAGGATGGGAGGAAGGAAGAAAAAGAAACAGAAGGAAAGAAAGAAGAAAGGAAGCAATGTGAGCTGATTGCAGGAACAAATGGGACATAACTGAAATTCTCAGGAGGCAAGGACATTGCGCAGAAGAAATGGGTTGGATTTGTTCAGCTATCCCCTATATATAGTCTCCTTGAGTAGGATAATGGATTTTTCCTTAAACAAACAAACAAACAAACAAGCAAAGAAGCAGACCCTATAGATTTTCTCACATAAGAAAATGAAAGATTTGATATGGAAATTTGTTTAGGTTTGGGGTTTTGTTTTGTTTTGTTTTTTTAAACAGACTGTGAATTCTCATTAAAAAAAAGAATCTTTAGTTGACAATCTGTTTTCCTATCACATGAATTTCTGTGGAAGTTCCTAATGTGATCTCAAGGGACAGAATTGCTGCCACCACCGTGACTCACAAAACAAAGTTATGGTGAGGGTATGGTGAAGGGAAAAGAGACCAGAATCCCAGGTGAGCTCTGAGAAGTTGTCTGTGCGTCACGGATCCAAGCAGATACCGCCGACTGATAAAAGCCCTGTTAACGTCAGAAAGGATGGCAAAACATGCCTTTAACCTGAGGGATCAACACTCTTGGGTTTTTGCACTGGCGTGATAGGAATAAATCTTAATTGAAACTAACTACGTGTGGAACTGAATTGAGAAGACAGTCATCTAACACTTTTCTTTTTTCTTTTTTTTTTTTTAAATAAATTGCTTTTTAATTGCAAACAGTTATTATTACTGAACCTCAGAGTATGTCTCCTTTTGCCTGCCTCCCTTTCAGACACTATGTTCCTGATCATCAGCACTGAATGTATAATCTTATCTAACCGCTTAGCTCCAGCAAAGTACATTGTTAGTATTTTAAATATTAAGGGAAAATTGATTTTCCTGTTTAAAGAACTGTATTTCTGTGTCGTGGTGATTAGGTGTGAATATTCCATTACCCTTTCCCAGATAAAGAGAGCCTCCTGGGAGTGCTTCGAGGGGAAGTATTGTACTGTAATGATTATTAGACGAGTTCCACCTCCTCAATGTAGAAGTGAGCAGTCTACAGTGATGCAGATTATTTACTAAAGAGTTGCTAAAAAAAAAAAAAATTACTTTTACAATACCTTGGATGTTTCCTCTGTGGAAGAAACTTAAGAACTGTGTAAGAAATGGAAGGGCAAGCAGTTAATTTACCAACACAAAGCATCATATAGGTTTTCCCCAAAACTATTCAGGATTTCAGACAACTCCCTAAGTAGATGCAGCATAAATAGAAAACAAAGGAGAGACAGAAGAGCGTTACAGTTGCAAAATAGCCACAGCAGGAGATGTTAACCAATGGCCCAGGGCTTATGGCATCAGCCCACAGATGAAAACTTAAATCCAATTCCATCTTCTGCTTGAAGAGATTTCAGCCCCCCTGTCCCGGAGGAGTACCCGTGCGGCTGCAATGTGGCATATTCTTATGAGGGAAAGGGAGCATTCAATGCCTCCTGTTGATGCAGTTCCATCTGGCATTGCTAATTAAACTTTCACCTGACATAAGGTTTGATTATTAATTGTCCTGACTGCTAAACTTGTTCTTCTTTCCTGCCTTAGTGAAAATGAAATAGTGATTTAGTAAGCCCCAGCTCAGACTTGTCTATAACTCCTTGAGCACGTCATTATTCACCGGACGCTGGAGTCTTAGCTTTACATCTACATGCTGCTTGTTTCAGAGACTGCAGCCTCAGGTGAGTATTGCAGTGGCATTTTCTCCCTCAAAGTCAGAGGGGTCCCATTTTGCGTTCAATATTCCCTGAACCCAAGCGTAAGCTGGGACACTCACACAGGAGGCAAGATAGCTGTCTCCTAATAACTACACCCAGAATGTACTAGCAAATTGGAAAAGTAGTAACAGAAGCAACTCTACCCCATATACTTGACAGCAGAAGGATTAAAGAATACGGAGATGTGGCTTTTCCACACATCAAAGCAAAAGCAGGGGTGAAATCTGTGCCTCCTGCATCTGGGGTCAGTGCTTTGGCAGCTGAGGCGAGGAAACATCTCCTCTTCTCCAGTTAGGGAATATGGTCCTTCATTTCTTATTTGTTTTTCTTCCTGGTGCTTCAAATTAGAAATATTTAATTTTTGTATTCAGCAAGAGGATTTTTAACTTGGCACAAAGTGAACATGTTCCCATTTTCTCATTTATTTCAGTTTTCACCAAATTGATTCCTTTCTCTCCCATATCACTATCATTTCTCTCTCCATTCTGCTAGCTGAATCTCAGGTCCCTTTGCATTCGGTCCTATGCACTCAGAAGCAATTCAGTCTTGAACTAGAAGCTACCTCTTGTTAAAAGTCAGCTGTAATTTACAGAAAAGCAATAATCCTTGCCTTGGATGCAGTACCAGAGCAGCGTGGAAACCTTGCCTGGGATATGACACATCCAAGAGAGTGCAAGAAGGCTCAGTCTCCTGTGGGCATTCAGCATATGTCACTTCACCCTACTCATGTTGGTGGTCTAGCAAGATAAGAGAGGTGCATTACCACCAGATCCTCCAGGAGAGGAAAGGCTTGTTTTGGGTTGGTTCCATAGTGATTTCTGGTTTGCCCAGTGAGCAAACAAGATGGCACTAAATAGCTGGTAGTCCACAAATATGTCCCTGAGGAGATATTTGCAGCTGCAGTGACAGTCACACATGCAGACAGACACAGTCTTGCACAGTTTCTGAATATGCAAAGAGACAGAGCTTCAGCTGAGCGGAGCAGTACAAAGCACCACGTGAAAGGCTCTGTATCTCTGACAGTTTGTTCTAGAAAAGGAGCCCAGCCCCTAATTAAATTTTGTGTTTTAGAAGCCATGTAATTCAAAGCTTTTTATGCAGAACATGGTTTAACAGTGTTTGCTGTGCTGTGATGCTTCCTCCCTTTCCTAGCAATATTGGCGCTATCTGCTCACGACCAGTCTGTCTCCACAACTCAGGCTGTGTTGACCCCCTTTATGGAGCTCTAACAACTTCACTCTTCACAGTGGTATCACTGTTCTCCTTTGAGGTCTCATGCTGGTGGCAGAGGAAGGCCAATGTCATGCATGTTGATGAGAGCTGTGTGCGTTTTGTGCCACTAAAGTCGAGGCATGCCCAAACCCTATTACCGAGTTAGAAGCAAACTCTAACGTTGGAGGCAGATGTCCTGACTTCATGTCCCTGAAGACTTAACCCTTCTGTGCAGCCTCAGGCAGTTTGGTCAGAGTCCCTCACATCCGCTTGGTTATGTCTTTTCCTATTTACCAAGAGGAGCGTGAGCTCTTGACTGAGTAAAATTCAACTCAAGCGAAGAAATTTTGCTTCTCTTGAAAACAAGGATTTTGCCATTCATTTAAATGCAGCCAGGATTTCACCTTCAGACTAAAATTCATCTCTAAGTAGAGATGAACGGAGATGTGGAGCCAGTTGGTTCAAGGACTTTATCACACTGCACTGGAGTACAAATCAGCCCAACTATGGGGAAAGGAGAATTTTGATCACCAGTGAAACTAAACCAGCTGCCATATCACATCAACAGGACAGAGCCTTTTCAGCCAATTGATTATGGCAAAGGATATCTGGTTTGTTTAAGTCATAACATATGTCACATTCCTTTAAAAAGTGAGTGGGTCAGATCAAAATCTGTGGAGGGAGGGGGAGTTGTTCTTGTAGGACAAAAAAGAACTTCTCAAGAAGGCTTCAAGACTGGCAGGAGGAGGAAAGCACAGACACTCAGAGCTTAGCAAGAACCTGAAACACTACAGGTCAAGACTGGGAGACTGCTGAAGAGAACAAAGAAATTACACAGAATTTACTGAAACCCAGAAAACCACTGAGCTGACTGCAATCAAAAGGAGAAGGAATGACACAGCGTCTTGTTCAAAAAAATTCTTATTCTTGCTCTGCTTTACCTAATTGCTTTGAGTTGTCCTAATTAAAAAGGCAATTATTCTAGTCTGTGTACAACCCAGCCTTTTGAGTTTAAAGGGCACCATGGTCTTCATGGGGATATTACTAAATTATCTAGACACATCCTTCTGAAAGTTGTGCTTGATTTGTGGTCCCATCACAGTAGCGAACAAAACCACACAGCAATGCTTTCGAAACTGAATCAGAGTGCTATGGCCACAACTGGGAATCAATCTCATTAATGCTGGCTCCAGACAAGCCATTTTTTCTCTAAGCCTCTCTTACAAGTAACTGTGAGGTTTAACAAGAAGAACTTTGAAGAACACCAGAAGCACAGTGACAGCTGTCACCCCTTCCATGAATTGCAGGGGAGAGTGGATACTTGCTCCTGTCAACTGTCATCTGGAACATGAAAGTGTTCCCCAAAGGCTTGCCTTCACCTTTCCTTGTAAAGTCAAGGACTCACTGCATCCATGGTCCAAATATCACCGCAACAGATGACAGTAGCATTGGCTTGAGGAGGGCACCATACCTTCTGCCTTTCTTCAACCTTCCCCTTCTGGGAAATGACAGTCAGCAATCAAGTGAGGAAGTGATGGACAAGGCTGGCAAGCAGAGTGCAGGGTGATGTGGACGTTGTAATCAACAATACAGGATTAAAGGAGGCTAACTTCAAGTGTATAGAGATAAAGACCAGTAGACCTCTTCCACCAACGGTGTTGCTGGAAGAAAATCAGGTTAGAGAATACTTAAGGAAATTGGACATGCAGAAGTGCATAAGTCCCTGCTGGGATGTACCCACAAGTGCTGGGCTGGTTGATGTCACTGCAAGGCCACTCTCAATAATCTTTGAACAATCATGGTGATTGGGAGAAATGCCTGAGGATGGGAGGAAAACAAATGTCACTCTTATCTGCAAAAAGGGCAGGAAGGAGGACCCAGGGAACTACAAGCTGGTCAGCCAGCCTCACCTCGATCCCTGGGAGGGTGATGGAGCAGCTAATCCTGGAAACCATTTCCAAGCACATGAAGGACCTCAGGAGTAGTCAGGCACATGAAGGTATCAGGAGTAGTCATTCTGCATTCACAAAGGGGAAGTCATGCTTGACCAACCGGATAAACTTCCACAATGAAATGGCTGGCTTGGTAGTTGAGGGGAGAGCAGTGGACATTGTCTACCTGGACTCCAGTAAGGCTTTTGACGCTGTCTCCTGTAAGATCCTCATAGAGAAGCTGATGAAGTATGGGCTGGATGAGGAGAGAGTGAGGTGGACTGAATACTGGCTGAACCACTAGAGCTGGTTGTGCTGCCATCCAGAGGCACCTTGACAGGCTGGAGAAACGGGCTGACAGGGACCTCACGAAGTTCAACAAGGGGAAGTGCAAAGTCCTGCACTTGAGAAGAAATAACCACATGAACCAGAACATGCTGGGGACTGACCAACTGGAAAGTAGCTTTGCAGAAAAGGACCTTGTGATCCTAGCAGACATGAAGTTGACCATGAGCTAGCAACAGCAAAAAAGGCCAACATGCAGCCAACAAATGTGAGCTTCATTAGGAAGATCATTGCCTGCATGTTGAGGGATCCTTCTCCTTTACTCAGCACTGGTGAGACACATCTGGAGTGCTGGGTCCAGTTCTGGGTTCCCCAGTACAAGAGACACTTGGACATATGTCCAAGCATGTCCAGTAAAGGGCCACAAAGATGGCTAAGGAATTTGAGCATCTCTCATATAAAGAAAGGCTGAGAGAACTGGGCTATTTTGACTTGAGAGAAGATCCTCCTCATCCATGATCTTATCAATGTGTATAAATACCTGATGGGAGAGTAAAGAAGATGGAGCCAGACTCTTCTCAGTGGTGCCCAGTAGCAGGACAAAAGGCAATTGAAATACAAGAAATTCCATTGAAATGCAAGAAAAAACATCTTTACTGTGAGGGTGATTGAACTGGAACAGGCTGCCCAGAGAGGCTGTGGAGTCTCCATCCTTAAAGATTTTCAAGCCCAACTGGACACTTTCCTGGACAACTTGCTGTAGCTGGTGTTTCTCTGATCATGGATGTTGGAGCAGACAATCTCCAGAGGTCCCTTCTGAGCTTGACTGTTCTGTGACCCTGTGATACTGTGCTCAGCCCCTCCATGTACCAACAAGGACCTCAGCTGCAACATATTTTGCTAATTACTCCAAACACTCCCCTCCCCCCAAAAAAAGAGGGTAGGCTGTAACCTTCTTTGGAATTGAAATTACTTCCTTAATGGCAGTAACCATGATACTAAACCAGGAAATCTTGACCTCTCTTTCCACTGATAAGGGTTATTACGGAGCTAGAGACCAATCCTTTCTGTCTGACGTCCCACCCTCCCCCTTCCCTTCTGCTTATGGGAAGAAAATGAATCTTTCCATCTGTGAATTACCCAATATAAATTATTCATGGAGCACTTTTATCAACCCTATTAGCTGCACACGAATCTAGGTAAATGTCAAGTCATCTTCGTTAATCCTTCATTCAGGCTGTTGGAAGTGATACTGCACTGAGCGGTAATACATTTGACCTCCCAGAGTATTCACTTTGCCAGAGAGTCACATTTTGATGAGAATGTCTAAGTGCTTCTCTGTGGCAGAGCCTGGACTCTATCCTTTCTGAAAAATTGGGTAGTAGGAGGTGGCCCTGATGTTTGCATATTTTCTTCTGGATCATATATTTCAAATGGAAGAAAAAAGGACCTATTAACTCATCTCGTGTCCATTTGTGGAATGCCTTCCCTAGTGGTGCCCTGCTCTCTTATAAGTTTTAAGAGCTGCACTGCTTTGCACTTCTCTGCCCTAGGAGATAACTCACTATATTATATCTGGAAGATTTTTTCCAGTAAGAACATATCCATTGGAAGTAATATTTCACTCTAACCCTTAAATGAGTTCCTTGACTTTAACAAGCCTAGTGTAGTGGATTTAAAATGTGTCACTTGCTGTTATCTGGCACAACAGCTTTTCTTCCACAAAGACCTGAGTTCCTTGGAAAGAGACTTGAGCCCAAAACTGCAGCAATTTACAAGTGCCTTTACAAGTCCCTGTCCCAAGGACAGACTTTCAGGTTAAAAAAAAAAAAAAAAAAAAAAGAACTCAGGTACCTAAATTAGGATATTAGTGGGAATGTTGCTCATATGTATGCTAGCCTTCATAGCCTTAATTCCCTGATTCCATAGATTTTATACTTTGTCGTGTGTTTAGTCACACATACTTTCTCTCCAGCCCAGTGGATCTTGAATTCCTTCTTGGATAGTTACATGGTTTCCAGAGTTGGGGTAGAACAGCCTAGTGGTGAGGACACCGGCTGCATATGTGGGACACACAGAGACTGGGTGGCACCAGATCTGGGCCATGGACTGGAGCTCACGTGAGTGCTTCATCCTGCGCAAGGGTGGACTTGTTATTTTTAAATCATACTTCAAAACAAACAGTTGTCATGACTGAATTTGGTGGGCAACCCAATCCCACTGGTCTGTGTAAAGTACAGTCTGAGAAGACCTAAGGGCATGATTCCCCACGTGAAACCTAGAGATGGTTTCTGCACCAGCCAGGCTTGGGCACAGAATGGGTGTCATGCCTCTCAGCCCAGCCAGGACAGATCTATCTGGGGGCAAATGTAACACTGGAACTTCTGAATGCCCAAGGAACTTTTAAGTTAAAAACAATGCAAGATCTTTAGAATTTAGGAATCTGAAGAACAGAGATTTTGATGATCATAGCTTAGGATTTAGGAATCTGCTTTCCCTGCTTTCTATCTGTCTGGTATTTCTTGTGTCTTGCAATGGAGGCTGATGTAGAAATTTCCATATTTCTGCCATGTTAACCAAAAGTAGCCAACTTCGAGAACTCTACACCAGCTTTCCCTCTGCCCAGTCCTGAGCTGTATCTCTATGTGGTTCTGTACTGTCTGTGGAGACTTCACAACTCGCTCGATGGTCCCTCTCACAGCGTTGCTTTGCTTGGTGTGGTCATGCCTTACTGTTTCAGGTCTGGCCCTGAACAGCTTGCCCAAGGCTGCATGGAGAGTCTGTGGCAGAGCAGGAACATGAATGCCAGCTAGTGCCCAAATCTTTAATCCATCCTTCCTGTGTGTACTGTACTTGTTTTGCAGGCTGGTGCTGCACTAAATATGAAAGAATGAAAACAGCCAGACAATATGCTTTCCACTTCCAGGCTTTCCTGGTCTATCTTTTTGCGTCTCCCTTGTTGATCCCACATGTAAAACATAGAGAAAATAGCGACTGATGCCAGCTGGAGTGTTGCCTCAGTACAACATGGAATGATGCTCCCCTCTGGTATCCTACTTTTCCATAATCCTTTTCTAATCTGTTGGCAAGGAAAGAAAGACCATATTAGAGCTACAGCTGCCCCTCTCGGATGGATGTAGAGACACAAGTTTGCACATACATTACTCTGTTTCTGCCAACTCCACAAAAATAACAAATGTTACTATTTAAAATAAGAATGGTGGAAGCACAGCCCTTGGGGAGGGGGAGTATAGGACAGTGCAAGAAACTTGGAGATACGCAATGGGCTTGAACCCTTTCCACCAAATAGGTTATGAAGCACACAAAGAATTCAAGGATTACAAATCAAACCTGTTCATTTCACACACTTGTCAGCAGGTATTTAAAGCTCAGCATCTCCTCTTTCCTGGCTGCAAGAACCTGGATTATATTCTCTGTAAAGCAGTATGGCTTTCTCAGCATAAAACAGAGCTTTGCTCTTCATCCATCTTCTCTGCACAGCAGAAAGCCGCTCCCACATGTTTGACTAAGCATTTAAAGAGTAGTTGTGAGGTGCCCAGCCTGAGTGAGCAGGACACTTAACGGGCTGACCCTTATTTACATCGGTGCATAAAGAAACTGGAGATTTGTAGGAAAAAATGTCCTACATTGAGGTCGGTTAAACATGAAAACACCACTGCTTATTTAGCACAGCTCTAGGCCACAAGCTGATAGAGCTTGAGCAAGTCCTCTGAGGAAGTAGGACAACATGCATGCCTGCTCCTATGATCTTCCCAGGCATCCAGAGTTGATTACTGTCTGAAACAGGATGCTGGGCTAGGAGGATTTTTGGTCTGACCCAGCACGGTCATTCTCACAGTCTCCTATTAATGGCAAACTGTGCAGAAATAGCCAGAGAGCTGAAAAACCACTATGCTAAGTTTGAGCACGAGCAGCTGTAGGAAAAAGCAGTGGAGTATCAAGACCACAGCCTTGTGACTCTGCTGCTTTCCCAAGCAAGTCAGAGACATGGCATGGCCCCGAGCTGTGCCAGCTGGTGTGATGGGAGCTCTGACACAGCACTTTGTTGCATGCATGGTGGAAACAAAAAGCACTATTAAAACTCTCACATGGAGAGCCTGGAGGGTCTGGCTGGTGAAAGCTAGAGTTACCTTCTCCTGGGAAAGAGGATTTGCCACATGAGGTGTATTTTCTTATGAGCTGTGTGAACGTTGAGAACCCTCAGATGAAAAACCCAGCACTGGAGCCTCTTTCCTTTCTCTGCCTGGAAAGGAGCTGAACATTTCTCTTGGCTTCTCTCTTCTGTCTTGCATTTGCTTTCCTTTTGCTAGTTAAATTCCCCTTTCTTTCCATTAAACAATTTATGACTTAAGCTGTCTTCATTCTTAAAATATATGGACCAAGAAGAAAGTATTCCAAGCACTCTCTTGCCTTGACTGGCCCACCAGGAATATCAATGCTACAGTGGCTTGCATTTAGATGTCATGATTAAGTTAGGGATTTCAATTTCACACTATTCACAGTCCTATCTTATTATCCATACTTTATGGATGCGGAAATGGGCATATTGATAACCAAGAAGCCTAAAAATCTTGCAGGGAGGGGAGAAGGCAATAAAGTGAGTCTGCTTTCCAAGAAAAAAAAATGAACCCCAGAAATAAACAATTGAATGTGCCTGATAGGATATACAGACCACAATCCAAATGATACACATATGCAATTTTTTAGCTCTGTAAGGATCTAGATAAGCCTATCTGGTAGTAGCAGCAGCTGATCCAGTGACATGTGCAAAGCTCAAATCCACCAAATATGAGATTACGCTTTACATTTAGAAATCATCTTTCCCTGAGGATAGCATACCATTTTGCAACTGTTAAATATTAACTTCATATCATACTAGCCCATTGCATATGTGATGTGTAAGGGGGTGAGTAACTATATTTTTTACGAGACACCCAAAAGCAAGGCCAGAGAAACCCACACCTGTGGATTATGCTTCCTGCACCTGTCTGTTGTAAATGCTAAAGACTATCAAGTCTATTTATAATTCTCTTAACACTGGGGTGGAAGGATGTGAACAACCCCAACTGGAAAGCTGCAAAGAAATAAGGCAGTGAAGAAACTGGGAAAAGACTTGAATGCATCTCCCACTTCTGACCCTATATCCCCATGTTATTGTGGGCACATTGCTCAGTCTCTCCATGTCTGTTTTCCATCCCTGAGACAGGAATACAAGTCTTTGTTTTCTTTGCCTGATTTACCTATTCACACTACAGTCCCCCAGGATGGGAAATGGTTATTATTTTGAGTTTGCAAAGCGCATGGCATGGAAGGGCCCTAGGCTCCAAATGCTACAGTAGTGCAAGCAATAATAAAAGTCAAATAGTTCTCTGCTTCTCATTGCACAGAACTGGCCACAAGAAAGGAAATAATGCCTGGTTTGCTACCTCTGACAGGTGGGAAAAACTCATTTATTCCCCAAAAGACTTTATCAGTAATCGGGAAGGAAAGTTTTCCTGCTGGAAGGCCAGCTTGTGCACCTAGTGGAAAGACATGATTATATCCAATCTTGAAGCCAAACCATCAATACCTGATATATGAGTCTGTATCTCTCGGGTGTGGGGGGCTCCAGGAGCTCACACACAGGTGAGCCCATTGAGCAGCCAAGTGCACGACAGTTCCCACAACAGCACATCGCAGGAAAAGGAAATGCTTGTTGCAGGCTAGTGCTTCACAGAGAAAACAAATGCTCACTGCCTCCAGATTGGGAGGGTTGCAACCTGCTCCACAGAGAAGAAAAAGACCATCTTTTAGCCTGTCAGCAGCAAGGAGACAGATGGTCTTTTATGCACTAATCTTTCTCTACACCCCTAGAAAATCAAGGGATTTTGTCAGTAAGAAACTACATGGCCAAACTCACTTAAAAGAAAGTATTGCATAACGATTTGGGTCATTATGGATTAGGCAAGCTTCCCACTTCTCTGGGAAACTAAACAACTCTTTAAAAGAAAGAGCTGTGTCAGATACAATCCTCTTTGATACACTCTGTCCCCTGTTGGCGTCTCACAAGGGACTGTGTACAGAGAGAGCCTGATTCTCCTCTCTCTTGCACCAGTGACAATCAGCGGTAATGCTTTTATAAGGAAGAAACAGGGGCATCGGGCTCAGAGGGTCTGATGGGACTGATCATAAAATCACAGAATGGTTTGGGTTGGAAGGGACCTTCAAAGGCCATCCAGCCCAACCCCCCTGCAATGAGCAGGGACATCTTCAACCAGATCAGGTTGCTCAGAGCCCCATCCAACCTGACCTTGAATGTTTCCAAGGATGGGGCATCTATCACCTCTCTGATCTTCGGGTGCAAGTGATAGCATTGATTGAGCAAATACTGTTTAAGGGATGTGTATTATACGACGACTCTAACAGCAGCCTCCAATTTTCCCCTTTTTCTTCTCTTTCCTCTTCTCTGTTGTGATCTAAAAGAGATTGGAAATCAAGCCTCACAAGTGTGCATTAGCTACCTTGTCTTATTTGCTTCTCCCAGGTGCTCCCTACTGTAAAAGTTTAATTCATTACATCTGAAATCCCGTTACTGTCAACCCTGTGCGTAACGGGAAAGGAAATCATTAGAGCTGAGCAAATGATTTCATGTTTACTGACTTATTCAGTGAATTTGCTGTACTTCACATCTACCTTTTCTGAAACTTGGTGCCATAGACCGATCAGGGATATTAAGATGTAGTCCATACTCCTTATTTATGACTGGCTGTAGAAGTCGCATGGCCTCAGTGCACCACCTGGATGACCATGACCAACCAAACAGTCAATTTCTACCATCCACTGGCACAGTTAACTTTGGAGTTCACTTTATAATCATTTTTGATCTGTATATTTTTTCATAACTTCACAGGATTTAAAGCTAGAGGGCTTTCTGAGGTAATCTAATTTAAGTTTCCCAAATTTCACTGGTTTCTCCTGAATAAGTTCAGTAACTTCTCTTTGATGAAAATGGATGTGATTCCTGAACCAGTAACAAAGAGAGGATGAAAGAAGTCATTCTGTGAGCAGAGGAGCTAACGAAACCAGCTTTGTTATAGATTTGTGCCTTCACAGCACTAGCTCTCCCTCTGAGACTCTCAGTGTCTTGCTGGGTGAGAAACAATGTGTGTTATGCCTATTTCAGAGCTATGTGTGCCAGCCCGTGGGCCAGTACCTGCCTGGCTGGCCAGCTGCCACCAAATAAATTGGCTAATATGTCAGTTCTTCCCATCTTTTCAATTTAAAGGGTGCTAATTCCCTTCTCTTTCCTCCACCCAACGACAGATTTCACCACCCTTATGGATAATGAATTCTCTCTGAATCTCCTACCTCCTCCCCTTCAAATTTGATTGGGATTGACTAACGAGTTTCAAAAGTCATGAGGGGATGCAGGAAGGAGCAGGAGGAGAGCTGGTTTTTGTAGACATAAGATCACATAGCTATGGCTTCTTAGGAAGTTAATAATGAATGCAAACATGACTGAAGAAGGAATGAATTAAGTTAATGGAAGAATGTTTATTTTTGTTCTTCAAGCTCTGGGGAAAAAAAATGCAGAGAGGGAAAAAGCCCATCTCTATTATATTAGCTTGTATTCTCAAGCAATAGGACTTTGGTACTGATCCTCAGCCAGGGTCCATAGCTGGCCCTACCCATACTAGATTTATATATATATATCTCAATACAATAAAATGAAGAGCAAATCCTTGCTGAACAATAGGTAAAAAAGCCAGTAGGTAGGTTTGTTGGTTTTTTTTTTTTTTCTTTCTAGGTAAGTATTTGGGAATTGTGATTGCCTTAGGTTTAAGCTACCAATGCAGTCATGCAACTTTATATATTTTTGAGATCTCTACACTGGATGCAAAAAGCTCCACTGCTTCTTAGGAGCCCTCCTTTAAGATCTTGAAATTTGCTGTGAATTCATTCCCCTCTTGCCCTCCTCTGTGAAACACCAGCTTTTCTTCCCACATTCTGGTTTCACAAGCCCTGCAGTAGCATTGTCAGAAGCACTAATGCTTCGCTTCGATAGAGGAAAGACCACACAGTTGTGTTTACCAAAGAAATCACAGGCAAAAGCAATCAGCTAGAGGCAAAGTTATTTTGCTGGTATACCAAAGTCTAAATCATAGCAAGCCTTGCAGAACTGGTAGGGAGGAGGTTGGAAGGAGACATGATAGTGGGTCCCTATGCAAGGGTGGAAAACCAGCTCCAATGTCTCTGTAAAAGGTTCTCTCTGGAAAGGGACACTTTAGTTTTACAAAGTTGGTGTTTGACAGTATTGCCCAATGCTATATGTGAAACAGGGAGAAAATTGGGGCAGTCTTTTATCTGCAATAGTGGTACTGAACTTGTGCCTATTGGGGAGCTGCTCTGTGATCCAACACATCCAATAGCACAGTACCGTTAAGCTGCCTGTTGGTTTAAGAGAAAGAAATCAGAAATTTTATTAGCTATATTTATGGTAGCTCGTTTTCTGGGATGCTTCAAGAAGAGTTAAAATCTAATAAGCACTGACTATAACAGAGGACACAGAAACCCCTATGTGATTTTATAACATCCCTTTCTCCGAGGAACAATGACTTCCAGAGGTAAAGAACTTTTTCTCCACATCTGCACTGATGTAACTGCATGGCTTGCATCGGCGTTGCAGAAGCATAAACCCATCTTATATAAATGTGCTGCAGTAGTGAGAAAGCAGTTTCACTTGAGTACCCTCAAGTAGTTTCCCTCTGATACCCCAGAGTAACGAGGGCTTGTACTGATACAGTCACACAGATGTAGCTGCATTTTTTGTTTAAAAGCCAAATTATCAGTGGCGCATAATTTGGATCTCTGAAGAACCAATAGCAGCTAAAACTCAAACGTGCAAAGCCGAACTGCATTTGTAGCAGTCCGAGTAGTGACAAGCGCAAGATTATTCCAATAAAAAGGCAGGAAATTCCTTTAGCATTTGATGGTCTGTAACCGCAGCAGCACATCGCTGTATAGATCAATTTACAGGTACTTACCAAAGAGAAACAGTCATTGCATATTTTATTAATATTTGTTTAAAGCAAGCCAACCAGGCAATATATGACTGAAATAATATGCCACCAGTCCAAATTATTGATTTCCTTTTTAAATGAGTAAGAATGTATACCCGAGTTCTCAGCTGAGAACTGGTTTTACAAAAAAAACTTACTTTCTGTTTTCAGTTCACAAACGATGTGGGATTTTTCAAGTAGACATGGTGCAAAATGAGAATAGCAGCAAATGCTGCATTGTATGATGTGTATCGAGAGGAAAATCCCAAAGACAAAAACTTGCTTTATGACTTATTCATATAAGGGAGAAACTAGGGAATCACATGATTTTTAACTTTAAAGTGCTGGAGAATTTTAAACAATATGCCTTGAGTGTCATGTTGCATTGTATCTGAAAAGATACTGCTTATAACGGAAGCTACTGCGGGAAAATTTCCCCCGACTTTGAGGGAGGCAAATCAGCACAGAACATGGCCCAAAATCTGTCTGCCTGTCTGTCACCTAGACTACTCATTTAAACATTTTTCTGCCTTAATACAGCTGAGGTTTCTCTTTTACCTTCCAATTGTCCCAGAAACTTTAATCATTGCACAGATTACAAAACCCATTTCAAATTAATGTGATAATTCAGTGCATACAGGTTTTCAGAAAACATTGTCACCCCTACTGAAAGGAAAACTGCACAGCCTTAAGCGTAATGTTGCTATCATTTTGCTGTAATTAACTGCTGAAGATCTGACTTAAATTTACGAAGACATAGGTCAAGTTAATTGTCTTGTTGCTTAGCAAAAGAGAAGGACAGCTCAGTAGGGTTACTGGAGCAGCAGCTACCTATGGTTAATAAAGATTTTGAAATACTGGTTTCCTGAGACCAATACAGCTTCAAAAATATGATTTCCCACAGCCTGCAGAGTTCCAGGAACAATTACTTGTTTCCAAAACGTCTGCAGATAAACAATAAAGTTGCTGCAATTATGTCCAAAGGCTTGTAAAAGAGCAACACAAAAAACTCAGTAGGCTGAAGATTTACAGTCTGGACCTCCTTTGTTTACTCAGAACAAGGTGCATAAATACCAGATGAGCTTTTTTTAAAAAAAAAATCCACATGTTTTAATATATAAGCTTATTTTCAAAAGCCAATCCCTAAATGGAGTATTATGAGTCAGACACCCAGTTAGTTTTAAGGATTTGGATCCTAAATCTTCTTGATATGGATCTTTTACTGCTTATACTAGTCTAGCTGTACCTCGACAAGGGAGTGATTTTTTTAAAAATTTTTTTTTACTTTTTTTTTAGGCTAGACAAACCCCTTTTCCACTCAGGCAGGAACACAGATGTCAGTGTCATTGCCCTGGTCTGAATTCACAGTGGTAACTTGAAGAGTTTAATTATCCTTTGTTGGGATAATGGGAATTTGGAGTTTAAGTCGTCCCTGTGTCAGTGGAATTTAGGTTGCTTGAAAAGAGGTTTTTAAAGTAGGAACCTGTATACATCAGTGGGCAAATACCTGAGCTTAAAAATCAAGTTTACTGATCAATGTAGGGATGGCTATGTCAATCTGCAATTTGTTAGTCATGCAAAAGTGTTGTGTAGAGGAAAAAGGTTAGAGATGTGCTAATTAATACCCTTGTTTTACACTGATCATCTTTGCTTATGCACAGAGCAGGTAAGTTTACCTCCATACATATAAACATAAAGAAGCCAACTAAAGCTGTAAAACTCATAACCTTACCAATGAAGCTATTTCTCCAACAGATTGTAAAAGAAAAAGAAAGAAGGATGTTGCTGCTATTTCAGCCTTGAAAGCTGCAGAGGTTCCTATATCTACCTACCACAGACCTCTGCTTTAGGATGAGAAGCAAATCCTCCTGAGGTGCTCATTTCACTCCATCAGCTATTGAGAGTCCAGATAACCATCTTTGCAAGGTGCCAAATTTTCGGAGAGCTGCAGCTGCATAAGAATAAATCTGATCCCCTGAGTCTCCCTGGCCTACCCTTTAATCTTCACTGTCCTTTGTAGCCCTTCGCACAGCCATACAGAGTCAATAACCCTGTTACTTGAGGGGATCCCATATATTCAGGAGGACCATTTTGCTGTAATTTTCTCCTTCTGTTTCTAGTTTTCATAATGTTTCTGGAATATACACTGGTGATGTGGTTTTATATTCCTTTGCCCTACCAGAAACTGGCTGCAAACAGATTTATCTCACTGTAATATAACCAAATAAATTAGCATCCAAAAGAACTTTCTATCAAAGCCCACAAGCCTGGAGGCACAGGAAAACTGGTATTACTGCAGAAGACAATTATTTGGTTTAAGACGGATAAAGATTCTGCAGGGATTTGATACTAGCTTAAAATTTGCAGGGGCGTTATAGCTATAAATCAACAGGAAAGTAAAAAGCCTCAGATGGTCCAATTTGCTGACAATTTTTCCTCCACATTTATTTTAAAAAATATATCTAATAGCAAACAAGGTTTGTTACTGTTGGATTTGTTTGTACTGTGACAGCATCTAAAATACTGCTGGAAGCTTTCCAACCTCAGTATAAGTTTCAGTACCACTCTGAAAAGTGTATATTACATCCCCTTCATGCATCTCAGAAGAGTGTTGCATGAGAAAGAAATCTCATTAAAGGACCAGATATTGCTGTCCTGACTTTGAGCAAATACTGGAATCTGGGTCCTAGTCCAGGTTTTGGAAAAGCAATTAATTATTGCAGGTGCTTCAGGTATTAGGTGCTCTGCTAGAGACACCTTGAAGAAGGCTGAATTTCAGAATATGCTATGCTCTGAATATAATTAGTGGCTTTCAAAAACCTTGCCTTTCCTGATGCTCTCTGATGAGGTCTGAATCTTAAATTCCCATGGATGGATTTATTTTATCAGCCGTTTTAGTTTTATTTATTTGTTGGCCTGCTATTGTTTGGGTTGGGTTTTTATAGAGACCAGGACTGAAAGGTCATTCCTAAAAGGCTATATTATATGTTTTCTTTTAAGCATTTATTCTACTGAATAGAAATATTTACAACATCCAAATATGGATCAGTTTGGTTAAAATGAAAGCTGAAATACAAATGTCACTCTGATCCCTTGATAGACATTTAAATGTGTTCACTTTCCCTTTAAACCACCCATTTTCCAGTCAAAGAAAACCATCTCTGACAGATCTGTGATCTGTTCCAGCAGGGTAGATTTGTGTAATTCCCATGTTGGCATCAGAATTGTATGTCTCCTATAGAATTAACCACTCAATCATCAAATAATGCACTGCCACACAATATATTTGTTTGACTACTGACATTTTTTCTATATATGCCTTTTTCCAGATACGCCTAATTACACTCTCCTGTACCCTTTCAAGATACACAGTATGATTTTATTTTCCTAAGCACAGTGCTCTGAAAAAAGACTGAGCCAAGATTTATGAAAATCTCACCATTATTTCAAAAGACTTAAAACTGCCTACATTTTGTCCTGATACTAAGCTTACCTTCTTGTATCATTTGTTATAATTTCCTGACAGTAAGAAAGAGGAATCCACTTGGGAATTTCTGTAAAATGAACTTGGATTTTTCCGTCTAAAATTAACTTCTTGGATTGATTTCTATGTCCCTCGCTCCCTTCAAATAGAATGCACACAAAGATGTAATATCTGTACATAAAATTGTCAATTTATGGAATTATTATGTATATGACAAAAACAATGGAAAAACGATGAGCTTAGCTTTTTCTCAGGCTCTTTCTAAATATCTTTTTGCTGCAGAATGTTATCCCACTTGGTTGCAGTGTGGGTCCTAGTTGCCATTGGTGTGTCTTGCTCTACATAGCGTCAGCCAGCAACAATTCAGACCTTAAAGAAAATTTCATGTTCTCCCTTAGTTTGCTCTGTTTCAATCTTTCTATCAGCAGCGCATTGCACATGGCGTGGTTGTCGCAAAATGTCATAACTGGAAACAGTGGGATATTGAAGCTCTCACCAAAGAGTTGTGGGATTTCGTGGGGACTCGGGGTGGGAGTGTGTGCTCCCACAGGATTGTACTTGTCTGGATTTCTTCTCCTGGTGCTCCTGATCCCTCAGGGATCTGTGCTTTGTTTCTGCTTTAGCACTAATGTTATCCACACAACTATCAGATGTTTCCTTAAGGATCTCGGCCAGTCTGGGGTAGTAGGGCCAATTTACAGATCTTTAATGAATTATTTTCAAAAAATGTTGCTTGAAACTCAGCTGGGATGGTTACCACCTTGGATATCAAGCTGGGAACATGTCGGAGAAGACAAGTTCTACCAAAGAGAGGTTCTGGCTCATTTCCAAGTGTAGGTTTTTGTGGGACTGTGAAGTCTGTCCATACCGTGACCAGTAGTAAAAATCCACCTTGTGTGGATACAGGCATCTCCCTTGGGTAGCAGCGTAGTCATGGCAACATGGAGCTCAGCCTCTGCTGCCCACCGAGCATCTATCTGTCTTCTGCTTTCAGCTCCCTGGGGGTGAGATCGCCTAAAAGTTAAAAAGCCCCTTTGTCTGTATTCTTTATTTACATTATTCGACTTTACTGCAAATATTGTCTCAAACATTGCTTTGCTGGATTTTTTCTGTATTTCTGTGCCTCTGTCATAGTGATGGGCTGACCAAGTGCAACCCCACGGAGTGCATACAGGACCGCTCCCATCTAACTTTGTGTGGCGCGTCATTCTGAAGGCCACTCACTCTGGGATCCTCTCCTGCCACAGTGTGAGACAGACATCTCCAGCACACAGCAACCTCTTCAGTGCTGAATCACCACCTGAAAGTGCCTCTTCCTCCCAGCTGAGTAGATATTAAGCTCTGTATTAGAGTGTCCTTGTCTTATACTTGCTAGTTAGAATGAGTCTGCCAGTTGTTGCAGGACAAAAGTATTCTTCCTCCTCTCACCAAACAGATGATTGTCTCCTTCTGGTAGATACTTATGACACTTTAGCCCTCAGTACACAAGATGGTGATGAGAAAAGAGACCCTAACGTCACCTTGAAAGCCTCTGAATCCTTTCAGGTTGTCTCGGTACTGACAACTATCTATATTCAAAAAGTCATGAACCTTGCCTCAAAAATCAATGCTGAACTCTGCCACATGAACACACCTCTGTTCTCAAAAGTAGCAATGGAAGAGAAGCACCTCTTCTTGTATAGGCATCTCCATGTTATTCAGGTTGTGGGATGGTCTCCACCAATTATACAGGGATCCTACCTTTGGGGATCCTTGCGAAGTATGAGAGGCTGAATCTGGGTCTCTCTCTATCAGCCTGACAATAGTTTAGGATCTACCCTGAGTGTTGTAGCCCTGGAAATGTGGAAAAGGTCACTCCTCACCTAAGTTCTTCTCTACTTTTTTGTTTCATCTGTTCTTCCCACTCTGTACCCTGGCTCTTCCTGCTTTTTATCTAGATTTCCTTTTATTCCCTTTTTACTGCAAGACTCAGCCTTTCTGCTGGCTGCAATCAGGGGAAAATCCTTATGATGACATAGTCAAAGAGATTTGACACTCTACAACATAAAGGGCAATGTCTGGGAAGGGCAGTGATGCACCACGATTCTGGATGTCAGATAACATTATCAAAGAGTAAAGTTTAACATAATTCTTAGCATGTGTTTTATCTTTCAAAGCAAGCTTTGCCCTATACTTCATTCTGTGCTTCGGATTGTGACCAACCAGATGTATTTGTGCTTTCAATATTTTTATTTAATAAATCCTTGCTCCTTTCTCTTTTCATTCCATTGCAGCCCCCACTTTTATCACCATCTTCTAGTCTCAAAATATAGAGGGAAAACCGTTGCTTAACACTTGAGAACTGTTGCCCTCTTTCCCCCTCATTTGTAGGTAGTTACACATTAACTCCTACATTCATTAAGACTAGGATTTTAAAATACGCAGACCTAATTACACCTTCTTTCATACTTAAGTGTCCAAGTCAGTGCGGTTTAGAAATGATGAGCCCCTGTGAGTTTAGATCAAGTCAGTTAGTTATCTTTGTCATTAAAACCCATTGTTTTGGGTGTTTTTAATCTTGGAATGCATTTTGCATAAGCAATTATGACCCGAGGCCAAACTTTTCAACAGTGATGCACAAAGCTAGGCACCCATTCCTATAATTAGCACACAGTTAAAATGATCTAGTTTTCAGAGGTGTTGAACACCCTTAATTCTAGTGCTGTTTCTGGGATCTCCATATGCTCATTACAACAAAAATTCATGCAATGTTTAGATAGATGGACTAAGGTACCTCATTTCTGTTGCCTAAATCCATACCTAAACACTCATTTAAAATAATTTCTCTTTATTTTTGAAATACCTTGCTAGTGCATAGTGAATAAATTGATGAAAATTACATTCATTCAATATACCCAGTTTGTATCTTTCTCAAGCCTCAGTATAATTGCCAGTGCTTTATTCCTCCACTGCAGCTGTGTTCCTGAATGTATTTCACGGATTGTTGAAGTACATTCCCAAAACGTCCTCTAAGGATGTCTAATCTTACTTAAGTAATGAATTAAATCTTTCCGCTGAGTCATGGTTACATTTGACACGAAGGTATATATTTGTCAAGATGTCCTGTTTTCTTAAAATTTTGGAGCTTTTGGGTCATCCAATTCAAGTAGCTTACTCCATTCCACCTGCTTTTGACATCTTGACAACAGCTAATCCATAGAAGAAGGAAATTACAATGATGTTAACATCTGCTTAGGCCTTGTTAATGCTCTTGAGTATAGTTCTTATTGCAAAGAATAAACTCCTGAGACACTTTAAAAAAAAAAAACCAGTCTAAATCTCCTCTCTGCTGTGACGATTTTCAAGATAGATACAGTACAGCACATTTATTTGCCCTACTGTGGCATTTTTTGCTTCAGCACACAAAAAAAATTACCAGTTGTGCCTTTCAGTTTTAAACTTGTTAAGTTTTCTTTGCCATGAATTGCAAATAGATAAAAGGCACTTCCACTTTTCTGATGTCTTTATGCACCTAGGGACTTATATGACCCAATATCTGTACATTTGCTATTAGCTGGAGTTAAAATATCATTAGCAGACCTCATATTAGTAGATACAAGCCACAATAAATATGTTTGTTTGGATATTTTATTTGAGGGAAGGTGGGGGGACTTTTTGCAAGCATGCAGACCTCCAGCAGCTCTGCTTGGCCTGACCAAGCCCAGTAAATTAAAAGCCCAGACTCCAGTCATGGGATGTGAACATTTTCATATCAAAGCCTTTATGTGTGATGTTTTATGCTGAAGGTACTTACATTTGTGGCTTTTGTAAATGCTCTGTCTCCCTTGGGACAACTGACTTATACCAGCTAGCAAAGGTCCTCAAGGAACCATTCATTTATCCAGTGAGCTCTGCCTGTGACCCTCTTATCTCACATGTCTTCATGTATCTTTCTGCCACATCCAGGAGTTGAAGGCGATATATCATCCAATTATGCCAACTAGTCACTAGCAGAAGGTTTATATCAGATGGAGACATATGGTTGATATCCAGGATATTTGCAAGGCAACCTAGATGCAAAGGGATCATATTGGGGGGGAGAGTTAGGCCATCATATTGGTTAAAATGACCTGTAAATATTAGGTCAGCTTGTTCATTGGCAGTATTGTGCCACTGATTTCAGTGACAGTTTTTGATCTGTTATCTTTAGATCCCAGCTGGATTTTTAAAGCTAACTGTTGACAGCATATTAACTTTGTTATGCTTTTCAGGTTAACTGCAAAAATTCAACAACGAGAATTTTTGGGTTTTAATACAATATTCTTTGCATTGTTAAGCTCACATTTATTTTATTATTAGCTTTAAAGAAAGGTTACTTCAATGCACAGCAGTGGAAAGCAGGTTGGCAGACCTAACAGAGGATCATAGTAAACAGAAAACAGAAATGTACTGGCTGAACAGAGGGTCTCAGATACACTTTGCGCAGATTTGAGCCAAGTTTGAATATCCAGTAAAAACACATTAAGAATCTTTCATCCACTTTTCTAACCAACCAGGCTGCAAAAATATTTTCTTCTTCACTTAGGAGACTGAAAAGGATCTGAGTACTTCTGAAATTAAGTACTCAAGGACTTTCTCACAACCATCTAAGGCAGTAGATAAGACTCCTACTCACTTCAGTGGGACCCCAAATTGGTTTTTTTCTGTGATGAGCTTACATGTTTTTTCTGTGTTTTAGCAGTGTCAAGGGGAACTGTGGAAATAATAAAGCTCAACTGACACTTTAGGCACCACTCCAGGTAAACGTAAAAGGGTCAGAAGTGAAATCCAACTCACAATTCACATTTTCTTATCACAATCCTAACTCTTTTTTTGACCACTAATGCAGGCAAAAATAAGGTAATATTCTTGCTGTCGGTAAGGATATCCATGAGTGTCGCAGTTCACATTATGTACCCTAGTCATTTCAACAGCCAGTGTGATTTAAGAATGCTCTAGAGTAACACATTATTTGGAAATGATGCCCCTGGCAACAGGGATGTAAGTCCATGCCACAACTTGACAAATTTTTATCTCCACCGCAGGGGAGAGTTTAACTTTGCATCACTCCCACATGACATGACTGGACAAACAGATTCTACTGAGTGTTCTTGAACTTCATTTCCTCTCTGCTAAGATCTCACAGCCTTACCTACTGCAGCTTCAAGGAAAAAAGCAAAGAGGAGCATTTACAGCCCCTCCTGCTCCAGGAATGCAGAAAAAAATCACGTTATCACTTTATGTCTGTAAAGCAGTATGTGGCTTGATTCACAGGCTATCCTGCCGAGAGTATCAGAGGAAGGGAAAGCTCCCCTTTGACTAGTGAAAGTAGCAGAAAGCCTTGAGAATTACAGAAAAGACCACTCATTTATGTAGGTTCATCTAAAATCTCAGTGCCTGATCTAAGGTCGTTGTCTAGGTTCTCTCAGTAGTCAATGGAAAAGGATATTGGCACCACTGGAACTACAATTCATCCCATCCTTAGATATTGATTTTAAATAGGCGGGATGTTGTCCCACTCATTGACTGCAGATGATATGTGTTATGCAAAAAGCTACAATAATACTATTTCTGTATATATATTTCAGTATCTGTGCAGTACCTTCATAGATAACGGGTTGTCTGTTGGCCTAGCACAGCAGTCCTATATCGTCTGTGAAGGTGGATTAAAAGAAAAGGCTGAAAATCTTTTCACCCATTGAATGACTCCTGTTGGCTTTGAGTCAAGCATTCAGCTAGATAAATTGAAATGTTTCCATTTGCAAAAAAAACCCTGATATGTCTTCCAATCAGCAAAGATGGGAGAATATACATAGAAGGAAACAGCAGCAACAAGTCTTCAGCAATTACGTTTGCCGCACCTAGACAGAAGGGTAGAACGAGCTGTGAAAAAGAAGTCACAATATTTCTCCTGCTTATATGAATCTTGAGTTGAAGATGGTCAAGCTTTGTGGGAGGTGTTTTGTTTCTGTATAGTTTTGATCTCATTTGATTTGATTTTGTTTAGCTCTCCTATTTCAGTACAAGATGCCAGCTTGTTTCTGTCGATCGAAGGTACATGTGTTTTGGCAGCAACTTCCTAAGGAAGAGACATCAAAATTCATAGAAAACTGACTCAGCACTGCCCTGCACCTGGCAAGGTGATGCAACCAAAGAGGTAGGTTTACGATACCTGCATTTCCCTTTGTGTGTTTGTACCTACACGCCTGCTAAGAATTTATCACCTCAGCAATAGCTTTAGGACACACATATTGTTCCTATGCCATCACATATATACTCATCCTGGTAGGGCTGGAGCATGCTCCATATCCACAGTTTCTCCTAACGCCCAGCTTAGATCATAGTATTGCTTTGTGCATTAACTGTTTTTCTATTTTGTCACTTCTGTTCATCTCTCCTTGCCCCATCCTCCAGCTTGCCTTGAGGTGAGGTGAGACGTGATGTTTGCTTTCTCTACTTCATCATGCTATTGGCTACCTCAAAGAGTTCAAATGTGATACTTCTGTCCAAGGTCTTTCCTGCCTTGGTAAACTCCACATACCATGAAGTGTGTCTTTTGTATCAGGAAGGAGCATCAACACCAATTCCAGGAACGCCACCTGAGTAAGGAGGTGATTTTTGGCTCTTTGTTGGAGCTATTAGAGCAGAGTAGGTTCCTCCTAGGGCCCCGGACCCCTGTAAAGACTGCCTAATTGATGACAGCAGCCTCTGCCAAAGAATTGGGCACCCCCACTAGTGGAGAGAATTCTTCCTCCAATAACAGGTGTCAAGAAGAGTGCGTCATCTTCCCCTCCAAACATGGTAACCTGGAGATATCTTGGCACTTGCGGGGTTGCAGACAGAGTTTGTAACATGGGATAGGACCACAACAGGAGCTGCAGACTCTATTGTTTGCTCACCTTTGTCCAGGTATGACAGCTTTAGCTCCAGGCTGTGTTCACAAACCCACAGGATCCTCACAGCATTTAACACAGACTTTTCTATGGAGGTGTCAAGAGCCAGAAGACGGAGCATCATTCGTACCTTCCAGGTTGCACTGCACCGGTCATCTCTCTGTGGCACCTGAGGACTTCTTATTACTCACCTGAGGAAGGGAGGGCAGATGGTAAAGGGTGAAAAACAAAAGGCAAAGAAGAGCAATGGCTTCAAATTTCCTCTGAAATTCTGCTTTCTGTTGTGAAGATCGATTGGAACAGATGGTTTCATTAAGAGCCTGCTCCAAAGATGATTGAAGACAATAGAAGAATTTCCCTTGATCTTGATGAACTTTTCTCTGCTTCTAGAAGACTAGACCTTGATCAGGAGACCCCCAATGTTGGTCTCCAGTATGATCAAACTTTTTCTCTGGGGAGGGGCGAGGTTGTTATGGATCCAGATGAGTCCATATATCACGTAGCCCTGAAGTTCCAGATTAAACATGCTTTGAACTGAGGGACCTTATAAAGGTTTGTAAATAACTCCTCTGGAAGTATGCTTGTGGCCACAGCATGCATGGCATCTCTGAGCAGGTGGGCAGCCCTTCTCATTCACTGTTGTTTGAATAATTGGAAAATCGCTCACCCATTACTATTTTACAGCCACAGCCACAATCGCTCCCTGAGCTGGCGCCCCAGCTGGGGATGCTTCATTTCTATTTAATAGGATGAAAACCATGTAGCTGTGAATCATCTGGTTCTGTCTCTGCTGCCTTAACATGAGCACGTTCGCTATATTCGATCAACTGTGCTACAGTTCAAATTGATGGCAGGGCTCACACCTCATTTCCACACACAGAGGCTGTGAACTTTCTGAGCCTGTGAACATTCCCTTGCCAACCTCCTCTGTTCTAGAGGCCTGTTCATTTTCTTATTTTATTTTTTTAACTGCTATTGTGTGCTAGATACCTTGCAGACAGAGTAGGTACCGTCATTCCCTAAAGCTTTTATTAACAGTATTTTTTCTTTCTGTCCAGGATTTTCTGCCACATTTATTATCACACATGCTCCCGAGCGTGTGTGTGTGTGTGTTAGGATGCCCATAAATCACTGTGCAACCCTAACTACACTCTAAGAGTGCAATTCCACAGTGCTTTAGCTTATCTAAACCAGAGCTATTGCAGTCACTCTCTGTCCTTCACCCCCAGCCTCATGTTCCTACCCTCATCTTTGAGCTGGCACTGGCAGATTTGTTATCAAGGTTGATATTTTATGCAATATCATGCAGGGAGATGATGCAGTTAGAAACCAGTCAGGCTAGTTTTTGGCCAGTTCATTTTCCTGAGCTATGTCATTATCCTGTACCGATAATGCAAGTCAGGGAATGATACCATGCAGAAAAGGATGGGACTGAGGGCAGTATGACAGTAAACCTCATTTAGAGTGGCTTAAAGTGCCCCGGTGCCTCTCCTCTGCACATGTGGGTGCATGCATGTGTTTATGGATGTTTATTTCTAGGTACACATGAACAAAAATCTATAGACCAGCTGTTTCTAGACTGTTACATGTAGCACTGGGGGTATAAAAACCCTAATGAAAAGTTTGAAAGATCCCATTGGGAGGCTTTTACAAGAGCTGCAAGGTGACATTTCCCAGGAAGGCTGGCAGCAATCTGGTACTAATCCTGACCTCCCTGCAGGTGCCGTTGGGTGAACACCTCAACACACTGATCAGACAGTCAGTGATTAACACTGCTCAGCTCATCAGGAGTAACAAGCTGTAACTGCCACAGCTTCCCAGTCCATTCTGTTACTGGTGGGATGGACACAAGTGGTGCCAACACCTGTGTTTCCTGATGAGGGTGTAGGGACAGGGTCTGGGGAGAGTACATAAAAGGATGGTGATGAGGCTAGGGTGTATTTTTTGCAGGTGGAGGACAAAACTAGGGTAATGGAGAGATGAGACTTTGCGGGATAAGGAGAGGGGAAGATAAATGATGTGTGACAGGGATTCTAGTGAGAAATGGTGGAAGGATGTGCTGGAGAGAAGTGCTAGATAGATGTGGTTAGCATCCTAGCCTACAAGGGCAGGGGACAATGAATAGAGATTTTCCTTCGTTTCTGTTTGCATTTTTTCTAAACCTAGATGTAGGAATTGCTACTGGCATCTGTAGCTACTGCTGCTGTCTGCAGTTCTGCCACTGTTGCTGGTAGTGCCTGCAGCCACTCCATGGTTGATAGCAGTCAAATAGCTCGTGGCTGGGTTATGTGGCTGTAGACTGCAAGTACACAAGGCC
>WAAD01003935.1:30165-42039 GCA_013389945.1 Fregata magnificens | reverse complement strand
GTAGGAGAGACAAGGCCTGACACCTCTTTTGCTGCTGTGTGGAGAAGACGCCTTCACTTCTGGATAGTGGAAAACAAACCACCTCCTTCCACCTGGTTATAGTAGTAGTGGTTCCTCCAAGAGTAAAGCAGCAGTTTGATCACCTTACCTGGTAGTTCCTTTCTTTCCTTATTCATTTGTGTTCCTCTTTGTTCTCTGTATTGATGATGATTTTTTTCTTTCTAATGTTTTCCACAACAGTAAAGTTCTATTACTCTGCAAACAACCTCTGCTAATATTGATTCAGCCTTTATTACAAATGCATTAGTTGTGCTATTATTGCCATTATTTAAGCTTTTACTCCTGCCCCATGACCCACAGCTAAATGAACCCTTTGTCCTCTCTCTGCATAAGATATTTACTCACTTTTCCAGAATTTATGCTACACTTCGCATGTAACACAAATCCTCTTCCCTTTGTTTTTTTTAGGATAGCAGTGGTTGTGAATGTCAAAACCAACTTGTATTCCTCGCTTCTGAAAGCCATTAAGTTTTGCCTCATAAGTTGGTAGGTTTTATCCCAACTTCTGAATCATTAGACAATCAATATTTTGTAACTGATGTTGATTAATCATTGGAAAATAGTAATCAGTGGTGAAAGAAGAAAAGAATTCATTGTTTCATCATATGTGATATGATAGATTGTATTACACTTTGATTAAAACCTTAACAAATATGCCAAAATGTTTGATGGAAGAAGCATTTCTGGAAGGGTGAGTTTAAACTGCCTAAACAATGAATTTCTCTTCCTTTCTCCTTTTGACCACGGAGGCCACTTAGGTCTTAGTATAGTCTTCTCAGTTAAATGTCTTTAAGTGGTTAGGATGGATCAGAGCAAAGATGTGACTCTCACTGAAGAATTTGATTTACACTAATTCTGGGTAAGGTTTTTTGTCCTCTTTCAAGTTGCTTTCAAGTTTCCTACATGAGAGCATTTTGCTCTTGCTGTTCCTCATGTTTATTGGAGAAAAAAAAATGCTGTAAGCAGAGTAATGAATTAGGGATGTGGCAGTTCATAAAGCACAGGAGAACAAGCATATCTGGATCCCACCTCTAGCCAAACTGACCTCAACCTGCTGGTGAGGCTGCATAGGAGCACCAAGACAGCATAGCAAGGAAAGCCAGGTCATGATGCTTCTCCAGTTCCTCAAACTAACTTTACAGCACCAATTACAACAGGGCATTTGGCTAAAGTACTAACCCATGACTGCCCAAGCTGTTTAATTATTAACACATTCTTTGGTGCAGTTTTGTCTTTGTGTCAGCTAGTGGTCTCCCAGGCAGTACCCAGGCGTAGTCTGGGGAACAGGACTGCTCTCAGGAGGTTGTGTGGAGAGCATGGTGTGAACTTTGTCTTTCCACCTTGTACAGTTCTCCAAAGCCACCCCAGCAGGCTTTGTATTGTAAAGCACAATTACATGACCTCGTATCACATCTCATGAAGGCACCTCAGGTCTGCAGAAATGTTCTTTTCCCCCTTTGATATAGCAGTAGAGACACAACCTCCAAGAATGAAAGCAAACGCTTTCCTCAACAGATGAATCAGTTCTGAATCAGAGTATCTTCTCCTACTTCCAGTGAGCAAGGAGGAGAATAACCTTTCATAACCTTTGGAAACCAGCTGAATTCCCAGGAAGACCTCCCAATATCTGTCTGCTGGAAGTTGCATTACAGCACCTCTGAGCCCCTCTACAAAGACAACAAAAACTTACACCAAGGTAAGTGTGGCTGTAGCCATGGTGTCATCAAGCAAGCTCAAAATCAGACAATAAGTTCTGACTCTAGTTTCCACCCTGCCTCCTCCTGCCATCTGTTAAATATTTCCTGGATTTCATAAGGCTGTTTTCCTTGGTCCTTCTTGATCTTGATCTGCCACCACTCACTTGTAGGTAAATCTTAAACAAATGTTCATCATTTCTATGCAGGAAGCTCAGAGATTGATCTCTCTACTCCAGAATCTCCCTCCAGGCAAACTAACATCATCTTGTATGTGATTATGTACCAGTTCAAGCTCAGCGAGGTTAGAACAGAGCTTATAATCCTTTCCTGTGATCCCTTTGGGCTATCTTCATTCTCTATAGCCAGTCTTGTGCTCATCCATGAATCTAGACAACATTTTCTGCTTGTATCATCCTTCAGGCAAGGAATCTTGGTTGGGGGTGGGGAAGAGTTATCCTGACATACCTTAAAATAAAAACAAACAAAAACCCCAGCCTTTCCTACTTGACTTCAGGGCAAAATTCTCATTCAAATTCCCATCACTTGGGATTCATCTTCTCTAGCTTTAGCTGTGTTAGGTATGTTTAGGCATGACCAGCATCTAGTTTAAGCTCATGACCTAAGCTCCATGAGCAATTGGTAAATAAATATAGGAATCCTCCACAGGTTATGTTTTCCTACCCTTTAGACAGACAGAAAGACAGGATGTTGTCACGGTAAATGTAGCTGTGATGGGTAAATGTATTCCTAGATGTGTTTCTTTCCTCTGAAAATTCAGAGGAGACTGTGTCCTGTCATACTGAACAGTACTATCCCTTTCTTTTCCTCTAGTTCCCAGGGTAATTGTATGCATTTGTCTTTGATCTCTTTTTACATTTAAGATTTTTAGGGAAGACCTGCCTTTTCAGTGTGTGTTTCCACAGTACCTAACACAGGAGAATCCTGCTCTGGTACTGCAGCTTCACGGTACTATGACAAGACAAATAAATAATGATGAATTAGGTATAGGAGTAGGATCAAGCACACACAAGTCCATGTAAGAAACCTTCCTTGGAAAGTCATTGACCTCAATGTGCAGCCAAGGATGAATCTAGCTTGTGACTCCTTCCAAGCACTCAATTTTCTTTTAGTCCTCTTCGGACTATCAGAGATTGTTATTTTTCTCACACTAAGAAACAGCTCTGGCAATATTTTTTTTTCTTTTTGAATTAAACTGTATTTTAATCAATGGGACATTTTGTTATAATAAATTACAAAAAGACTTATTAAGCAACATTATTACATTGACTATAATCCCATATAGACATATTTAGCTTCTACAATCACTTGTTCCATCATTTTCCTTATAGTTTGCTGCCCACAGCTGATTCAGTGGTTGCTTTGACTAAACTGACATCTAATAAATGATTGCAGTTTGTTATGAAGACCTTAAAATATGTTTAACATATTTCAGGGCAAGTTCACATGGACTGCTTTGTCTAACCAGTTTGTAACTGAGAAAGCTGAATCTCTCTGTATCCATCAAATAGATTTGCACTCAGAATTTGTTGATATTTCAGTGTTCCTGAAAATGTCGAACAAGGACTACTCTTAATATCAAGACTGTAGACTAGCTGCATGCAGAAATATGAAATGGTCTCCTCACAGCTCATACCAGGGCACACTATATGGTCAAGATTTCATAGTTAGGCTTTAATATGTGACTATTCTCCCTCATTGAAAAGCAAAAAAATGAAGACCCAAGCTTAAAGTTAAGAGGTATTGAAAAGTATTGCCAAACTGGGACCTGCATCAATCTATTGTTGTCACAATCAAGTCTCAAGGGAACAAGCAGAGGCTACTGTAATTTCTGTAATGTACCTCTGCACCTCTGAAATTTCTCCTTCTTTATTATGTATTTTAAAATCCACTTCATTTCCAACGATATTCACTATTCATCCCTGAGGGAACCAGGATGCTATGTTGTTGGTGTTTTAATAAAAAAAAAATTGACCCTTCAATGTGAGCACTTGGCCATTCTCTTTTAGACTTACAGAGTGGTGATAATTACCTTTAATGAAAGGAACTTTCACTCAAGGGTTTTAAGAGACAACAGTTCAGATACCACAAAAGAAGGAAATAAGGTAAGTATCCTACCGTACACTTACAACCACTCAAACAAATGCTTAAAAAAGAAGGGGCTGGAGCTGCTGATTCAATAAATGTTCACTGTACAGCATGAATATCTTTATTCACCTATAGTTAATTAATTTATAAGAGGTGTCATTAACTTGCATGTCACAAATCACTTCTCACCCCAAAAAAGCAAGAAGTACCTTAAATGAAAACTTAGGTTTCTTTTCTGAAGGTCATGAGTCTTCAGTTGAGTATCCAAGCACACACTTAACAGTAATTGCTTTTGATGGGACTCCAGGTTAAGCATATGATTAAATGCTTTGTGGCAGAAGTAGAAATTAAGCATATTCTTATATGCCCAGTAGAATTTGAGACTGATTCTCAGGTTAATGGACTTACCAGATATATTCCTGCCACTTTTGGAACTACTCAATGATATACTGGCACTAGGAATACCTAACAATGAAAGGTGTTGGGTCTGTAATGTGATCAGTGCAGACAGATCCTGAAATTTTGAGAGAGCCCTGAAGCAGGCCTCGTAATGCTAGATCTGAAAGCTGAAAGGGTCAGGATAAGGGTCATAACTTTTTATTGAGGTTTTTCTGCATTAATAGATTCCCCACTTTTGAGAACCAGTTTGTTGGCTACCACAAGGTCAAAGCATGGTTGTGATACAGAGGAACCAGCTGGTTGGTTTGTTTGAGACCATGGAAAGCCTTACCGAATTCTTTGTTCAGTCTTCATATATTTTACATTCTCCTGCTTCAATATGCATCATATACATGATCGAATGCAGAAGGCAGAAATATGTTGTTCACTTGGAGACAATGCGAAGTGAGGGAGAGGAAGCTGAAAATGAGGAGGGGGATTTAAAAGCAGGCAAACTTTGATAGCCTCTATAGGAATGTAAACACTCAACTTGTTAACCTAGCAGTGAAGAAAGCTTCCACAGGCTCTTTAACAGGACAAAAAGTAAGGCCTTGTTCTATTACTTATATGTAGGCAAACACGCAGGAGAGTGGAAGTAATTGTATGACATTCAAATGAGTCCCGTATTTGTGTCTGAGTTTATCTAGCAGTAAATGCTAAGGTTGTTCCCAATTTCAAAGATTAGTGCAAGACTAATCTTGCACTGAACTCAAGGCAATTGAAAAAGTTCAACAAAATGTGCTTTGCTGACATTGAAAGAAATTCAGGCAAGGAATTGGCATACTTGAGTCTATGCCCTTATTAAAGTCTATTTCTCCCACATGGCTTAGCAAGTTCAGCTTTTTTTTTTTTCCCCCAATCATAAAATATGTGCTTGAGGTGTAACTTCTTCCACCTTGGTGACACTGGCCTCTGCAAGAGGCTACTTCCACAGGGGTAGTGGTTTTTCATCTTTATAAGTAAAAATACAGATTTTAAAAAAGGAAATAATGAAAAAAAAAGCCTGGTGTTAAATGGACACACACACACAAAAGATAGTCAAGGAGCACATACTTTTCTGAGACTGTGGGGAAAGGAAAAGAGACATAAGTGAATCTGTAGCCTGACTTTTCTTACTAACTGCTGAAAGCAGCTAATGAAGAACAAGAAAAGGAACACAGGCTCCCTTCCTGCCTTGGTCTCTAATGTGCTTTGGATGTCTCTTTTACAGCTTTGGCATCTTACTCCAATATTTTGTCTGTCTGTGACGGGTTGCCCTGGTTGGCTGCCAGGTGCCCACCCAATCACTCTATCACTCCCCCTCCTCAACTGGACAGNCTCCTTCCTCCTCAGGGGGAGGACTCCTCACACTCTTCCCCTGCTCCAGCGTGGGGGCCCTCCCACGGGAGACAGTCCTCCATGAACTTCTCCAATGTGGGTCCTTCCCACGGGCTACAGTTCTTCATGAACTGCTCCAGCGTGGGTCCTTTCGATACAGTGCAGTCCTTCAGGAGCAGATGGCTCCAGCGTGGGTCCCCCATGGGGTCACAAGTCCTGCCAGCAAACCTGCTCCAGCGTGGGCTCCTCTCTCCATGGGTCTGCAAGGTCCTGCCAGGAGCCTGCTCCAGCATGGGCTTCCCACGGGGTCACAGCCTCCTTTGGGCATCCGCCTGCTCTGGCGTGGGGTCCTCCTTGGGCTGCAGGTGGATATCTGCTCCACCATGGACCTCCATGGGCTGCAGGGGGACAGCCTGCCTCACCATGGTCTTCACCATGAGCTACAGGGGAATGTCTGCTCCGGCGCCTGGAGCACCTCCTCCCCCTCCTTCTCCACTGACCTTGGTGTCTGCAGGGTTGTTCCTCTCACATATTCTCATTCCTCTCTCCAGCTGCTGTTCCCCAGCAGGTTTTTTTCTCCCTTTCTTAAATATGTTATCCCAGAGGTGCTACCACTTTGCTGATTGTCTCAGCCTTGGCCAGCGGCAGGTCCGTCTTGGAGCCAGCTGGCATTGGCTCTATAGGGAAAGCTTCTAGGATCTTCTCACAGAAGCCACACCTGTAGCCCTCCTGTTACCAAAACCTTGACACACAAACCCGATACACTGTCTATTTAGATTCTCAGTATTTTAAAAGTATTTATGAACTTAAAAGTATATTTAATTTCTAACTAATATTAGAAATGTGGTCTTTGGGTTGGAACATTTTAGAACAAAGCAGGACTAGGCATTCAGATCAGGTACTTCAGATTACTTTCTACACCCACTGTTATATCCTTCAAACTGCTTTGGATGGGTTTCACCATTCATAACTCTGTCTCACACACAGGTTGAAAGATTGACCTACCCTGTAGGTCACACACAGCCTGTACATATGGGAACTCAGGCTTTGACCTTTGGTCCCCTGAACCACACTTAAGATAAATGGCTAGAATAGCCCAAAGTAGGCAAGGAGGTTTCCCCAACAACTACGGCTCACCCATTTGACTGTGGGCACTTGCAAAAGCATCCGCATTAGGAACTTAATCACCTAGAGTCAAGAGAAAGAAGGACTTCTGCCAAAAACATGGGTTGTCTTCTGGAGCAGCTTATGTCCTTGAAAATTCACAATCCTAGTAGACTACCGAGACCTATAGTTATTTTGACACCTTCTAGGAAGAGAAAAGACACTTTTTATGTATGGTGCACAGACAACATCTGAGCTGAAAGCAGAGGTAGCAAAGAAATAATTGCCTGGTTCATCTTATACGAAACAATGCAGCACCATACTGAAATACCATCTCAGGTCATCCCAACAATACAAAAAATTAGTGCAGTGTTGCAATAGCTATAGGAAGTCCTACTTTTCAGCTGAATTCTGATTTAGCCATATTTCTTCCAGTTCACTAGATAGACCAGCTTCTGATAGATCAGGGAGACATTTATTCCACTCCAGTGTGTGATGTCGACATACTCCAAGAAGCTAAAAAGCTGTAAGAAACCAAGAATTAAAAACTGCTGGTCCATGACAGAAGGTAAATGCAATACTGAATGAAAAAGAAATGTCTAATGAATATTGTGTCTATAGGGGATGGAGATTCATCATGTCCCTCCAGAGAAGACACCTGTTCAAATATCCTTGTCAGGATGATAATTAGAAAGATGACTCTTATGACTGGGATGCTAATGAGCAAAGTCACACATTTTGCTGCAAAGTGTTCCCAGCCTAGCATGGGTAACAAGTGATCTGAACTGTGACTTGTCACTGTAGGAATCAGAGAGTCCCCAATCACAAGATACAAAAACTGTGAACACTAGATATTTGGGTGTTTTCCTTATCTCTAAGTACAAAAAGGTTTGGGATCTATTAATCTGAGTCTGTTAACAGGACATTCTTGCTCATTCGTACAACAAAATCCTTCACAGATGAGAGTAGCGTCTGATTCACATAGGATCTTCAATCAAAACACTGGATGCTTTCCTAGAAGGTACAATCGGTGCCAGGGGCTGAGACTGTCTTCACTTACACGAAAAGCCCTAACTATCACTGACAAAATCTAAGTTAGAAATGAGATCATGTCAGATGGGACATGACAACCACATTTAATAGACCATGTGAGAAATACTGTAAAATCTCAGTGGCTGATCTTGCCCTACATTCATCATAGACAAATTCCCAGCAGTTTCTTTTTTAAGACGGGTTTTTTCAAGTTAACACTTTCATGAGCATTGCTTCAAGCACAAGACTTCTTGTGAAATTCTTTGCAATCCTTAGCTAGAAGATGCAAATAAAAATATGCTTGTGATTTATTATTACATACACTCAGACTTTGTAGCGAAGCTAGAGTCTAGTCAGTTGATTTAAAGTAACTGAATACTACTATTGGAGAGGGAGAAAGTCATTCACTGACTGTGGTAGTTGAAAAGAGCTGATATAAACACAGAATTAACCAAGAAACTATCAACTAAGTATTCCCAGTTCTGTAGTAGTGGCCATCTGGCAAGACCTGAAACATTCCCTGCCATACCTTGTGAAGAAGGCGGTGGTCTTGTGTGAAACACTCATGTGAGGTGATGAAAGGAAAATGACCTTCTCAAAAAAATTCTCATGCAAGATTTGCGCTGACAGATGTGCATGAACCTTTGACTACAGTAATTATGATTTTACATTGATAAAGCACTTCTCATCCTGGGTCCCACAGTGCCCTATGTACGATCACACTGTTGAGGTGTTGACACTTTTGATAGTGGGATACCAGCAGGCTAAATCAAGGCATGTTAAGTGTGGCATTGACGAAATGAGAGAATACTGTGATGAGAAAGAAAGCTTGCAAATGTAACCCAAATGCAATTGCAGGGCTAGAAACAAAATGTCTAGTTTTAATAGATTATTTATAAGCCAAGTTTGCTGTATTTTTGAGGCTGGCTCATGACTTTTAAACACCAATTGTTGTCAATATTGAAAGTGTGAGCTTTAATTTCAAGTTCTTAGATCCTTATCATTTCACAAACATTCTTTTTATAGATGGTCCCATACCCAAGGGTTAGTTCAGAGCATTCAGTTCTTTAGCCTGCAAAGAACGGCCACAGATCCTACCTAACTTTCTATTTGTAATTGAGAAGTTCAGAAAAAAAGTCTTCTCGCCTGTACACTCCTACTCAGACAAAGGAGAGGAATGGGCATCTTCTGGTGACAGCTCAGATTTTTGAAGGGTCTGTGTTCCCAACCTCATCTCCTGCTTTAGACACCAACAGGTCAATGGGATGAGACTAGGACGTACTGGGTACCTTTTCCTTTAATCACTGGCAGTGAAGGGTGTAGGAGCAATGTTGAAAGACTGACTATCTTTTGTTTACCCACTGATTGTGTTTTATCTATCCATCAAGAGGTACCTGGATGGTGTGGACTAATCCAACCAGAGAACCTTAAATCTCCCTTCCAAGGGAATGTGTCTAAAGATCTAAAATCATTATAATATGCTAATAAATAACCATGAGAGAAAGACTTGTGTGAGTCAAGTGAAACTTGAGATGGTTTTGAACCTGAAAGACATCAGTCCAAATTCCAAACTCTTTTCTGCCATTTGGAGCATCCTGCAGGACTAAGGTCCTGGAACCTTATTCTAATTCCAGTCCTAAAAAGCACCCTGGTTTTTTTCTGCGTGTCAAGACTTTTTTTCATTCACCTTAGGTTATAGCAGAAAAAAACAGAGACTCTCTGAGGGTTGTATTTTGAATTCCCAGGAGGGCTGACCTCCAGCATTCTTTTCTAGCTGCTACTTAATGACAAAAGGACTTCCTCTTTTTTTAAAAAAAGACAACAAAAGGTGCTAAATTTTCACAGGCATTTTGGGGGTGGGGGAGCAGAGAGTTTGGGAACATGCAGAAGAAACCTTTATATTATAACTTTGCTAACAGACAATGTGCTCTAATTAGATGGCAGCAGGCTTGTAGTATCCACACAGCCTTATTAATATTTTATGCTAACTGGGACCCATCATGCATTCTTTAACATTCATTTTTCGCGCTTCACATGTTACAGACAGTTCTTCACTTTCTGTGTCTATATAAGAATAAATCAAGGTCTTTAGCAAGCATTTTACAAAAGAAAATGGGAATTTTTTTTGCCATAGAAAGGTGAGGATTATGATTTACCGACTGCTGGGACATTTACTTATACTGTGAATGATAGAAAAGATAGAAAATTGCCTTGAAAATTGCTTTGAATTATATGTATACAAAAATCCTACATTTGTGTGTGTGTAGGGAAGGGTGGCTGCAATACATTTATTTTGCAGCTAGGTTTATATGTATTCTGCCACGCACAGGTTTAGTTTGGAAGGTCAGTGAATATGATTCCTCATTTCAAATTCAAAGAAGTAAAATTACCCAGCTACCTCTGGCCTACATTTTCAGGAGTGTATGCCCGGCTTTCCTTCATCTGATGTTTCAGGATGGCATTTTTCAGTGGATTTTAGCGTATTGCCAAGCACCTGCTCATACTTAGGGTCACCACTAAAATGAACTCTGCAGTGAAAATGCATTTTCTGCACAGATGTTGCTGTCTAGGTTTCCTGTCATAAGAAATGGACCTGGTTTCATCAGTTCAGTAATGAATATTAGCACATGTGAGCCTTCCCTGGCATTATAACAAAAATTGTGTTCCTTCTTCAGAGTCCAACATATAGGGTTTGACAGCGTAATGGAAAGTGCAACTGGAATGATCACTTTTTAGCTAGGGAAAACTTAACATCAAAAAGTTCTTCCTTACCTTGACGTAGTAAGCTACCTGATCACGGTTTTCAAGTGCAACCATTAAGAGTTTTTAAATTTTCCACTAATGTTGCAGAGCCACGCTTTCTCTGCTTTACTTCTGACATTGAGACAAAATGAGAAGCTTAATAAAGTGAAAGTTTATCAGAGTTTACGGTTTCTGCAGCTTGTCCTGACAGCCTTATTGTGCTGTAGGAGGCAGATGGGTATCAGCAGACCTTTGATGGACACAAGGCAGTGGGGATGGGTATTCACTTACCCCAAATTCTTGCCCTGTAAATAAGAGAAGACTGCAGGGGAGGGGAGGTAGGGACAAAACTTTGTTGGGAAAGAGGGCTGTCAGTTAAAATCACAGAGCAGATGTGTAAGAAAACAGCTGAGACTTTCATACCAAGTTTTTCCATCAAGGAAAGTAGAGATCTGTCTCTTTAAAATGGTATTCTGTTGTGTGGGCTTCTTAGTCTACAAAGACTCTTCGTTTTCTGTTAGTTCCAACTTGCCCTACTTTTCTCTTCCCTATCATTGTTTTCTGCTGACTTATAACTCCCTCCATCTCTCTCTCCATCTTCTTCTTAAGTCTATTCAATTGTTTCTCCCCTTTACTACTTTAGAACAAAATCACGTTGGATTTCTGTTTGGGTAGTTCTTTTTAATCTTAGAGATATTTTGCCTTTCATCTTCCATCTCCTTTAGAGGGGAGTTTTCTTTCCAATTTGGTCTTTCTTCAGCTTCTTATTTATCTTTTGAAATTTTTTTTCCTTTGCAGATTGATATTTTGCTCAGATTTCTTTTTACTGTTGCATAGTTAAATTGCTCTCTCTGTTAGGCCTCTGACCTTGTAAACCTATATCCTCTTCATCCATCAAAGTTCAGAGAAAAAAGGAGAAAAGAAAAGGGGAACTCTCTAAGAGGGAAAAAATCAATATATTATATGCACGACACTCATTTGTGGGAACTGAGGTGATTCTGCACTATCTGTATTATTGAAGCATCTATGAACTTTACTGGGATCAAGGCCCCATTGTGCTTCATGAAAGACCATCCTTGCCTTAAAGAGTTTATACTCTAAGCAAACAGGATGTATAAACACTAGAAGAAAGGCAGGACTGCTATCTGCCTCATACAGATGGAGAATTGAGATTAAAGACAGGGTTTTCCAAAGAACTCAGCTACCATTTAGGAAGCAAAATAAGCCCAAATTCCTCTGGTCTAGCTTTTGTCTTCATCCCTCAGCCTGATATGTCCTTTGGGCTGGCTCTAGGCCTTCAGAGACCACTAACATATGGACTTGAGTGAAAGTCATGCAAGAAGACTGACTTTAAAGGCTAGGCTTTTCTCGGGATATT
>WAAD01003935.1:4623-27485 GCA_013389945.1 Fregata magnificens | reverse complement strand
ACATCAAGATAACGGGCCTTGATTACTTATCTTGGCCTAAGACTTGAGGAACTAGTCTCTCAAATTAAACAGTTACTCAATACTTTGCATTTGACTGTGCAGCTGGCGTAAAATGCAGCTTGAGCACATGTGTTTATGGATGGGAAGTCACTAAATCTAATTTTTTTCCTCTCTAATTGCATTTTGTGCCATCAGCTATGAAAATGTGACCCACAGAAACTTAATGCTTCTGCCTGCATTACCTCACCTCCCATGTGGATACACACTCCCTGCTAACTGTCTCCTTGTCAAATCCAATGATAAACTACCACTTGTGAGAACAATCTGCTGCCATTCCTTTATTTTCCCAGTTACTTTTACCAGGAGCTTGATTGTAACCTTCCAGGCTACCACTAGTGAGAGGCAGCACGTATTTCTAGAAGAGGCAATTTGGCAGCAGAGACCTGAGCATCTTTTTCTTCTTTGACAAGCAGGGATTTGAGATGAAGGTTGGAGCATGCGGTTAAGGCAATGGGTTTGGATAAGCAGGTTATAAGCTGTGACTTCAGGTTAAGTCACTCACGTTGGCATTCAGCTGTCTAAAGACATATAGGGGTCCAGTGCTACTTTAGACACCCCAGAGAGAGGCACTTGGCTTCCAGCCGTCTGTAGGACACTGTGATGTATCTGCCAGACCTACTGGGTAACTAACTCATATACTCAGGGTCATCTCAGACAGCGTTGGCTTCACCCTTAATTCCATTCCTTCTCTACAAAGTTATTGGTGTAGTAGTTTGTGCTGGTGTCACTGTTGTTATCGGTGATATGGTAGAAAGGGGCATAGACATGACATAAGCTTGTCAAGCAATAACATCACCCTGAAAATTTTTGATTTAAGCATCAAATAGAGAGAACAGCCATTCAGCAAATGAACAGGGACGACAAAGGAAGGAGGAGTCTCTTTTTATATATATGTATATGTAGGCCAAATGTGGTTGGGGACATATAGCAGTGACGCAGGAGTAGGTAACTATCCTCTCATAGCAGGATCATGCACATCAGGGTGACCACTGACCTGGCTGATGAAGCAGTGAGTTTTTGCAGAATCTGCCAGTGCCCAGGCAGTTACTTACACCTTACATAAATTAAATCACGAGAAAAAAGAATCTTGCTACAATTTTTACTGTTATAATGTACAGGTCAGAAAAGACACAGTGTGCCCATTCCCTGTAATGACTACAAAACGTCCATTTTCATACCATAAATAGGAAGAAGAAGTGAGCGTTCACTGCTTTATTTTAATGCTTTCTTGAGGCTCTTACTTTGCACGAGGGGATCTACCCAGTAGACTAAGGAGACTCCAGGTTTCTCATTTTCCAGATTGCATTCCAGTTGCATGCAAGATTATTCAACGTGTGGAGCCCTCTGCACCCTCCATAACAGCCACAACCTGCCCTGAGTCCAAAGCAACTGGTCCAAAATTGTTTCTAGCATTTCAGCTTTTCTATGTACCAGAAAGAAGACTGCACGGATCAGCATATGAAGAAAAAAATCCCTATTGTTTTAATAAAACATAAGTGCATAACCTGTCCACAGTACTTAAATCTCGCATGGGAAAGAAAATATTTACATTGTTCCACATTGCACAAGGTCGATGTAGGAATGCTGATACTGGCATTTAAAAAAAAATAAAAGAAATCTCTCTTTGGAGCACCCCAAGGGACCGTTATTAGCTGCTTTTACTGCAGCCAGAGTTATTCTTTAATATCACTGAAAATGTGTCACCTCATAGACAGGCAGGGTAGGTCTAAAGCATTATCAAACAGCCTTGACAGAGACAATTGCTTATCCAGTTGGGAAAGGGCTCACTGAGGGCAGGGTTGTATCAGGTGATACTGAACATTTACTGTAGGCAGTGCGTCCGGTCCGTGAATTTCTCGCCCGTGATGGAGAAACTTTGCCTCTGGCCATTTCAGGACTATCATAGCCAACATTTCAACTCCACTGCCACTAAAGGATCGGATGGTAGGCACGCAAACAGACTGCATCCAAGATAAACTGGGCCTGTCAGCGCTTTTTGATATCATGTCTCCTGCCCAGTCATTCATATTTATACGTCTTTAGCCCACTTGCTAAATCCACCAGTGCCGGACATCACTGATTTGTGGGAAAGGTCCTGGAAAAGTCACACTTTTTTTCCTCTGTAGCCACAGCAACCTCCTGTGCTCTGATAGTCATGAGACTGGCATATGCCATCCGGATCAGAGTATGGTCTCCCACCCCTGGGCTGGCTGCTCCTGATTTACACCAGCCTGGGGCTGTCTCTTCAGGAAAGCTTTAATTTAAATCGGTAACCTGTGCAAAAGTGCCAAACTGCCTTGTCTTTGCTAGGGTTTTATCTCAAAGTAATGATGCCAAGTTAATTCAAGTTAAAAGCAAGTCTCCTTTTTTTTTTCCTTTCTTTCCTAAGTGAAAAGAAAGTCAGATCACAAAGATGACTTTTAAAGCAACATTGTTTTCAAAGCAAGCTTAAAGTGAACTGCAGCAATCTATCAGCCAGGCTTTATTGTGCAGTACACTAATTTCCCATTTCCACTTCATTTTGTGTTTAGCACTGTAATTTGTACATCTCAGAACTGCTACTGTAAAACCTCAGACAACCTCAAAAAAAAAAAGAAAAAAAAGAAAGAAAGAAAAACAACCCTGAGGCAAACCAGGAATAAAAAGCCACAACAAAAAGCTAGAAGTGTCTGGACTTATCTAGAATATCAATGTGTCCACAACAAAGGCTCTTTGTGAGTTAGCCTGATCTGCATTGCCAGTGCTCTTAATTCTACAAACTTTGCATCTACTTAATTGTTCTCTGTGTTAAATCACGCTTTTACATGAAAAAAAAAATTAATTAATTATCTGCCTTATCCCTTAAAAGTGACCCATCGAGATGCAAAAATGATGGCTCTTTTATAGCCGTGAAAAATTTGCATACACAAGCCATAGGAGTCCCTGACATGTTGTTCAAAAATTAAATAACATGCATTCATCAGACAATGGACTACTCTTATACAGTAAGAGAATATTCAATCAGCTGAAACAGATGCTTAGAGGAAATCTCATTCTTGAGGCAACATTATGTTACTGACAGGTGCATAAAAGAGTCTTAACTGTACAGACCAAAGATGCAAAATCAAACACAAAATCCTTTATACTTTTTTTTTTAGCAGAGATGAAAAACAGTCACTTTTAATGGGAAACCATAGTCATTTTTAATGTCAGTTTTAATCATTTCAGTGTGCGATCTAAAAATCAGCTGTGAGGAGAGCCGTGCTAGGGAACCACTCACATCCCATGGAGTAAGGCGTTCCCACTCTCGGGTGTCTTCTACCCAGCCAGGGGTTGAAAGGGGACCTCAAAAGTAACTATACGGGAGGAATAACTAAAAAGAGAAGAAAAATTCCCGTATGCTGTTCCATACTGCTCCCCACATAGGAAAAGAGCTGCTGTGCTCCCCGTGTTGCATATATGGCTCATTTGCTAAGTGCTGTAGAGGAAGGGCTTAAAATCTACCTGTATTTCATATGACAAGGGAAAGGATTTCAAAGAAAGGATATCCTCTTTTTGATAGCTTTCGGAGGCAGGGAAAAACACCTGATGACTGAAGTGTGTACCGGGCAAGTGAATTACTCGGGTTTTAACTTACTCCTGAATTTTCTAGCTAAGTGATAAACTACCTGAAGCAACTGAGGCAAGTGCATTACTGATTTCTGCTGTTGCTTTTAAAAAATGGCTACAGGTCTTCTGCATGCGTTGGCACTCCCACCTGAGCATCGCATGTTTCTAGACCCCTTTCACAGCTGAACAATTAATCTGGATGGTACCTATAAGGTAAAACTCTGGACATTATGAAATATGAATAAATCAGGCAGATCAGGCTTCAGAAAGGAGGCAAGAAACTTCCAGAAAAATAATTAATATTGGGCAAAACAGCATTTTCAAACAGGAAAGCATTCTGTCAGAAAATATCTGACCAGTTTTACACAGCAACTGCATAAATTAATACCAACGCTTTTGCCAAGGGGCAGGGAAGGGGAGAAGGCTGTTAGTGAAGTTCACTTGCTTTCAATTTTTTTTTTCTAATTCCCTCCAGAGTATCAAAGACTTTTTTCCAGGGCATGAGGAAAGAAGAATTCACACTTGTGTCTTCTCTGATTGCAAGAACTCTCAGTTGCAGGGAGTCGATTTTACTGTCTATCTTCAGAGGGCTCCTTTTGCTTCACAACTGCTGGGTTTGGGTTGAGGGAGGTTAGTGGGGGTTTTTTCTTTTCTTCTCTTTTTTTTTTTTTTTTCTTTCACACTGTGTTTTACATTTTAAGAATTTCTTGCGTTTAGTCAAAAATGCCTGCTGGTGCTTTCAGTGCCTCTCAGTGTCTCCAGCAACAATTATCCCAGACCAGCTCCATTCCAGAGTCTCATAAAAATATGCTTTGAGATACAGAGACAGTCTTTCTCTCATACAAGGGTTGCAACTGTCATTCTCTGTCAATTATTTTCTGTGGGAAATTAACTTGCTGCAGGAGACAGGGCAAGTCTTATTGAAGTCATCTGTGCTGAATGGTTTCTTAGGGTGGTTTTTTGGTTCTTTTTGGTGATAGATTCAACAGATCAGTGGCCAAGACTGTATTGTCCTAATTTTTGCATGCCATTGGTGAACTTAAAATTGCGCACTGGTACTTAGAGATGCGTGCCTTTTATAAACACGGACTAAGGATGTTGATGCAGATGTCTTTACCATCTGAACAGCTCAAAATGTTTTTCAAGCTCTCATTTAAATGCAACACAGCTCTCACCACTGTTCTGGCACAGCTTTGCTTGGAGCTGGATGATGCTCATACCAAATGTAAATCATTACACTGACCAACTCCATGGGCCTCGTCCTCAGCTGTACTGTAGGTGTTTTGCAGCATGTTGCCAGTACAACATAGCCCCAAGGTCACTGTGATCACAGGAGGACCGTGGCCGCAATCCTAAAAATCTGCATGGTCGGAGTAATGGTTTCACCCTGACCAGGGCAAGCGATGTGGTTGATCATCAAGGCCTGTTGCTGGAAATGCACATGTCCAGATTTGGCTTGCTGGTACCCAGCTGCCAGGACAGATTTTGGGGCAGTTTGCATAAGTTAAAAGCAGGAACAAAAAAGCAGAAGAAGGTTGTTTTTCACTCTCTTTGCTAAACTGGGGTATTGTCCACTCTTTTTAACCTCTTTTGGTGTTACTCTTGATATTGTACATTTCAAATCTCCTTTTACTTGTAATGGAGGAAAAGAAGACTCTCATTTGGGTACGGGAGGTGAGGATTTGGTCTTGCAAGGTGAAATCTTTCAAATCGTTCCTTGTCCAAAGGACAGCTGAGTACACACGGATGAGTGCCTCTCTTATGGTACTCTATAAATGCTCACATTTAAGCAAACACGCAAGTACTAAAAGAGATGTTCTGCTAGATTAGAGCCACAATTTACCAGCTTCCACCTGCTTCTTCCTATTAAAAAGTAAAATTTTACTCTTTGGGGTGGATCATCACCTAACTCCGGGGGTGTCTTGGACTATGATCATGGCCTCTGGACGCTTCAAGAGAGAAATGATAATTATCAGTCCTCTGGGCTGAACACATGCTTGGGGCTGGCAGCTTGTTCTCTCTGCAAGCGTGTGCTGGTGGGCAGGGTAGGGCTTTAGAGACCTTTTTCATATAGTCACTAAGTGATAGCATCAGAATGTTGTCAGAAAGCTGCAACAGGATGCACTCAGTTGGATGAAAGCATTGAATCTCTTTCTTTTATCCCTATTCAGCACAGTTTTGCGCATGTTGTCTCCAATGCTTTGAATCTGTTAGCTGAAGGAATGCTCCAAGTAGTTCAAAAGCACACAGAAATTCTTTTCCATTTTTTTTCCCCTTCATATTGGTACAGAAATGCTCTGAGCACCCCGTTGCTCAGCTGGGGATAGCATCTAAATGCGTGCTCAGGACGTGGCAGCAGCGTGCTGCAAAAATTGCTGGTTTGCTCTTTGAAAAATGCCACTGACCTTATGAAAACCAATCTTCTGACACAGGCTAAAGGAGTAAATTATAGTACAAAGTTCATGTATGATATTAGTAGTAGAAACCAAATGATAGATTCGCAAGGCCAGCCTCTCAGCTCACCAGCCCCCGTATCAGCCCACCGTAGGGTCGTGGGGTGAAGCCTTCCCTCTGTTGATTCACCGGCGTGGTGAGGTCGCCATGCAAAATGGGTAACCTCAGCTGCATACAGCAATTGGAATTTTAGCACTGTCTTTGCCGTCAAAAATGATGGCGGTGGGGGCCATGTAACTACCTGACTATATGGATCGCAGCAAATATCCTTCCTGCTAAAAGGGCTCAATTCTCCTGTCAAGACACAGTCCTCTTGTACTGCGATGGCAGCTGAGCACATGCGGTGATGGGAACAAATACCTCTAAGTGGTTTTTACTCTCCTAATCACTGAGCTGCTTTTTTCATTCCTCTTGTCTTTTGCTTACTCTCTTCCTGCTGCTTCTTTGCTGACTGTCTCTGCCTTATCTCCTCCATGTACTAGTGCCATAACCACTAAATCCTCTCTCAGCCTCCTTGGCATTAACTGCTGTTGTCACCAACTACTTCTTGTACTCCTTTGTGCTTCACCCTGTCTTGATTCATTCTACCTGAAATTCATCAGTATATAGAGGGACGAAGATATAAGGAAAGAGGATTCTGCCTTTCAGTCCTTCTTTATTTAGAAAAAAGTCTCTCTCCCTACATGCACAGCTGAAAAAGGAATTGATTTATGTTGCTGCAACTCTACTGATTCTACCTGAACTTTCTCTAATTTCCACTGGTGTAAGGGAGATTAAAATCCATCTCAGAGTACAGTACCTCACTGCTATAGAATTGCTTTTGACTGGGTAAGAGATAGCAGTCATATTTCCAGCCTGAAATACATTTTCATTGTTATCTCATGCACAGGGCTCACTGAAAGACTGTTATTGGAGTTCTCTGCAAATCACCTGAATTACTGATAATCCTTTAGCGGCCCATGAGCAATAAAACACCATCTGGCATGGGAAGTAATGGTTCTGCGTGCCCTGGATGCAGTGGAAGCACAGAAACTGGCTGCCAGATGCATACACAGTGTAGGAGTGCAAAAGAGTTGCCGTAGCTTACACAAGGGCTGAATTTGGACCCAAACAGGCAACCCTGCCACATGATTACCTCCCTGTTTTACAGCCACAGTCTGGCTCTGGGTTACCTTCTTAAAATGGTTCTTTTAGTAACAAATATTTTATTTAAGGTTAGGAATACATTTGCAAAGTATAATGCAGTGTCCCGATTTGCCTTGCCACATATGCTACATGTATGTTTTCTTTGCTCTACCACTGACTTACCCAATAACCGTGCAGATACATTACTATTCACAGACTCGGGCAGGGGCAACACCACCATTTTCTCAACCACTTCACTCAAAGAAGAGATAGGAAGAGCACAATAGGTCCAATCCCTGATTCACTGCTCCCTTAGCTTCCAGTTTGCACCAGCCCAAATCTTATTGGTTTCCTAGAATATTCTTTTATACCTCCTTCATCACAGATTCTCCAGCATTTCTCTCTTTGAGAGGAAAAAGTTCTAGTTCGGGCAAAGTTGTCCATCTGTTTCATTGCCTTGCCAGGATTCTTTGCACTCCTCTCTTCTAACCAGTCAAAGGCTAAACAGGTCACACCACTCTGAGCCTTTACCTTACCTGGAGCCAATATTTTCTTCCTCCATTTCTTATCTTTGCTTACCATCATGACATCAGCCGATCAGAGACAAAGCAGCCACTTATTTGGTATTTTTTTTGCTTCCAAAGCAGGAAAAAAAATATTTAGTCACATTCACATTGCAAAATAAATGTGTGATATCCTTATAAGTGTGAGGATTGGTTTGCAATAAAGACAGCAGGATGCCTCAAGCAATATGGCTATGCAGAAGTAATCACACATCTTGGGTGGCTGAATTCATTTTATTTGTGGTTTCAGACACGCCGAAGGTGTGCAATCTCCATAATGTGTTGTCCCAGCTTCTGAGAAGTTTAAGAAGAACTGAAGTTCTGGAGAGTGTGATTCCTCGCTAGGAGAGAAATGAGCCAGGAAACAGTCTGGATATTGTATAACTGATCTCAGCATTTATATTTGTGCCAATGAGAGCAGGAATGTGAATTCTGCTCCCAGGTCTCATGCTCAATCCTGAGCTGAAGTTCTTTGTGCCCTAACACACATGGTGATGGGAATTAACACTAATAATCAACCCAAATAGGGCTGCATAAGGCCCAGACTCCAGACTTGTGTCTGATTGTGTGGTTTGTGGCTATATTTATAAGTCTTTACCTATCAAAAGTAATGTGTTAATGTCCAGTTCTTGCATTCAGACATTGCTAGCAGGGTTTTCTTTTTATGCAGTAAATATTTCAGTGTTAAATGGGCTTACCAAATACCACAGACACCCCTAAGAGCAGCAGTAGATACTTTTTTTCTGCAGTCTTGACTATCAGTATTTGATGGAGAAATTTAGGTCCCGGATTCATCTTGTTATTCTATGTCGTTTCTGTTACTTCATGCAATATACACGCATTCTTTGATTGGTTTAGTGACTCATTGTAAACCACAAAAGCTACAGTTCAGTAAGTGAGAACTTCTCAGTGCTGGAAAGGACAGTATCTTTTACCTTTGCTCATAATTGGTGTGAAACCTCAAGCTGTGTCCACTCAGAACTATTATCTTTACTTTTTTATCTTTGCCTAGCAGCATAAGGGAGCCAGAGCATCATTGCACTGGGTACTGAGCAAATATCTGACCAAGAGGGAGTCGCTGACACAGAGTTCAGGCATGAGACTTTGTAGAAGGTAGGAGATGTAGAGAGAACCATCAAACAATCTGATCAGCCTGAAAAGCAGCAGCCTCGTTAAACTATCTACCTAATCATTGCCAAGGTTGGCTCCTTTCTCACTGGCAGCACCACAAGTGGTTTTCAAGCAAAATGTGCAGGTGAGTAGTGAATTGGCTCTATGAACTGATTGCAGGTTTTACCTACAGAATTACAGAAAATAGGATTGGAAAGGAGTTGAGGAGGCCATCTAGTCTACTCCCCCTTCTCTAGTTAAGGGATTGAGGAGAAGAAAGGAAGAAAACAAGAAGCTAATATTTTTAACAGTCAGGAAGTCTGTAGACTGTGCCTGTGTGGCCACACCTCAGTAGGCGTGGGAGATCATCAGCCGGGCTGGGAAAGGCTGCGGAGGTCTGTGAAAGTACACGAGTGCTTTGTGCTGAACGCTGTGCAGGAGGTTTCCAGTGAAGGAATGCAAAAAAGGGACAAGGTGCCTTATTCCCTTAAATGACAACCTACAAGAACAGTCACTTCACCTCTATTTTAAAAGGATATATGTGTATGAAGAAGAGGCTGTCAGGGGTAAGAGGAAGAAACGAGGGTGTGAGATGAGAATGACCTGAACAAGAGATTTCCCCTGCAGACAAGCCCAACCCTAAAGACATTGCATCCCCCAAAGTGGTATAGCTTAGATCTGGCTGTGCTGGGGGTCTCAGAGGCGAGTCAGAATCAAGCCAAACCTATCCAGCAGAGCAACAGAGAAGAACGCACAAGTTCCCCATGGCTGAAGAAATAGAGTTAGTGGATGTTTGGTAGGGGAAGGAATAAAAATTCAGTTTTGCCTGTAGCACTTTAGGTCCACTAGGAACTTTTAGGTGGACAACAGCACAGATCAAGCTAGGAAATGTTGAAGATGAGCTGCTGCTGGCTGGGCTGACCTTGCAACAAGAGAGAAAGGGTCAGAGTTGAAGGCAAAAGAGACCCCCAAGCCATGCTGCAATTCAGGCATCCTAGTGGCTTTCTTGAGCTTTTCAGAAGCTTAAGCAAAACAGACCAAATTACATTTACACAATGAAGTAAAAGGCTGAGGCTTAAATACTGGTAAAGCTGATTCATTCCCTGTTGCTCTACTATTTTAAAGGGCAGCCTGCCAGCTACTGAAACACTGACCCTAATATTTTTTTCAGCAAGTAGGGCTCCCATTCCCTTAGAAACCCTGCCTGATCCTGTTTGGGTTGAAAATGCTGCAAGAGTAAATGTACAAGACTACATGACTTGCATAATTGTGAAGCACAGCAAATTCAGAAGCCCGTAACTTACGGTTTACAAACACATTTACAACTCTTTCAGTTCAATAATGTGAGTGAATGAGCAAACAGGCTCAGCATGCACTTACCTGTTTTCCCTAGCATATTTAAGACATGTAGTTTATGCCAAAAAGCTATAGAGGATGAGATGGAAGGAGAAGCTCTTCCTGGTTCTAATTTCTAAATATATTAAGTGCAAACACTTCACTTTTTTGGGAAAGTTTAACATTTAACTCCATGAATATGAATCTTTGGTAGCAGTTCAGATGAAGATTATCATCTTTCAATCTCATCACTTCTGTCACATCTATTAGATAAGGTCCTTTTCTATCATTCTTCCATCCAGCTCAGGATCTGAGATTACAAAATTAGCACAGGGCTATGAATTCTTCCTCCTGTCTGATTCTGTCCTTGGAAAATATATTTTTCTCGCTCAATTCCATTTCTTATTTTGTTGGTGCATTTTATTTCAGAAATAACTTGCTTTTTTGTTGGGTTTTTTTGTTGTTCTTCAAACAATTACCATGCTACAGCTAAAAAAAGTCATTTGCCTTCACGCAAGAAGCCTTCTTCACAGGTGCCAATATGTAATATTGTAATATGCTGCAAATCCTTCATTTCTGTTTAGGTTTGGAGTGTGCCTATTAGTTTCTAGGGAACAAATCATGTTGTCTGATGACTAAAATGACCTTCAGTCTCTATAGCAATTTAAAATGAAGCTGAGTTGATTCTCATTAAAAACCTGTAATTTTGCTAAGCATTTCAGTTACTTATTTTCTTTGTTGATACTGTATATAATTTCAAATCCTCTCCTGCAGCTAATTATCAAACTATACTTAGTTTTAAGTCTGAGTGATACTGCCACGCGTTTTTAGAAACTGTGGTTACAATAGTAAAGTGTGCTCTCGTCAAAGGACCAAGAATTTTCTGGGAATTGAATTTCACCTTGAGTCACTCCAGGTTAGCCACATATCTCTTTTATTAGCTTTACCTTAAAGATTCTTTCTCCAGAGTTTTGTATGTGGTATTTCTCACAACTCTCTATCTACCATTAGCTGATATCATTGCTTATGGTATTTAACCTCTCACTGCTATCCAGACAACACATAGATTTACTATGCTACTGATGCTGATTTCCTATCGTGAATGACCATTTAGGCTAGTTTAAGCACGTTCAGCAATAAGACACTTGAAATACCCACACTGCAGAAATTTTATGGTTTGAGAGCCAAGATTCTTTATAACTCTTAAGTGCACTTTCACTTCCTTTATTGCACCAAGTATGAAGTTAAATTTACCAAGTAGCATAAATGTCTTCCACCTGGGCACACCATGGAAAATAAATCATTAAAGGGGCATCATCATATCATACATTACAAGTGGTGAAAGGAAGAATAGATTGAAGTAAAATGTTCACAGGTTGGTGCTTGGATTTTAGTATCCGGGACAAGATGTATCTCTTCAAATTTCAGACATCTGTGGTGTTGACACCCATCCTACACTCCTTTTAGAGGCATGGAGAGAAATGTGCCCTTGTAGGGGAAGATTCATGTGACCAGTTTTAGATACCTACTCAAGGCTGAGATGATTCATTCTCTGTCATGCCTCTTCTCTCTGTTGACAGAAGGCAAAGTGGACAACCAAGTCAAACAGAAACATCCACATAGTATATTTGAAGTTGGGCAAGATGAATTCCACAATTACAGTGCATTTAAAAATATAACATTGAGCCCAACCCAAACGTGTCCCATCTTGCCCTTCTAGGTTTATGCAATCAAAATCTTTAAACTGCCTGTTTTTCAGAAGGTCTGAGTGCTCTTGGTTCCCATCAAAATAAACACAGGGACATAGAGCCTCCTTGAAAAACAGTATCTTGGCTCTTGAAATCAACCTAGTTCTGCCTCCACTCAGGCCAGTTTTTAAATATGTCTTTAACAGAAAAATTTTCCTGACTCCAAGCCTTAAATAGTCACTTTTGTATGCTTTCCTAAATCCATATTTTTAGGCATCAGCCTTAAAATGTCCCCACTTTCAAAATCTCTGTTGACATTAGTCAGAAGCCTTTGTAACAACTGCCTTTAGTTATGATGATTATGCTTCTCTTTCTAACTTTCTTGTTACTTTTCTCATTTTTCCCTGTTCAACAAAATTAAATAGACCTGCCTCAATTATAAGCCCTCCTGAATTACCAGGCTTGTGGGCTGTTTTGGGATTCTAATACTGCAAAGAATGTTTAAAGGAACAAGAAAATAATGAAACCAGATGTAAGGATAATAAATTGGCAAAACCTAATTTTTTTTTTTTCAGGCTCCATTTTGGTGACCTACCTACTTGGCAAAGTTCTTCTAATAGTTAAGTCATCTTACACTCAGAGCAATTTTTAATTTAAATACAAGTCCATACATTTTGGTCAGAATGAGCTTCTGAAATTAAAACTATTTTGGATAGTGGCAAAAACCTGGAATCATCATCTAAAGGCATTTGCAAGCGTTCCAGGAACATCATTACATATGTATTTTTAGTCTTCCTACTGGCAGCAAGAGCAGTATAAGACAAATTTGCATTTCAAGGCTGGAACCAACTGCATTTTGCATGGATCTGATAAAAACATCAGAAGAACAACGAGATACTTTGGCACACGCGTACATTTCCTAAAATGACAGAAAAATGAGAATTTCAAGGATGCATTTCTACACCTCCTACTTCAAAGTATTGCTACTTAATCTCCCTTGAATAAGCTGCAAATATGTCTGACCTCTTAGTAAAACTCATTCATTTCTATGCTTTTTTCCCATGTAAATCCCACAAAAGGACTGTCTCAGTAAGTTTACAGATATTGTACAGATACTCAGTAGGAGTACAGATACTCAGTAGGAGTACAGATACCCTTAAATTTATCAAACACATTTTTTCAATGGTAACAAATGGGACTTTTTCATGGAAATCTGTTCTCACTGGAGCCCCACAATACCTGCTTCTCAAAACTTATCACAGCACCCAATCTATTACTGGCTCCCTACAGTAAAGGCAAATCAAGAAGATACACCATGGCTTGCACTCAGCTCCTAAGGTTGTTTCACAGTAGGCTTAAGGAGCACTAATGGAAAAGTTTTCTGTGCAAACTAGAGGACGCAGAGGGCTCTAGATCAAAATGTACCACTTAAATTTTTCAACACTGCTCTCTGGAAGTAATAGTAGGGTGAAGATAAAAACTAGGTTATTTGCACAAGATGCTCCACAGCTCAGAAAACTTTGTTTGCTTTTTATTGTGTTTTCTGATTTTGAAGAAACTCAACCTGTGTGTGATGGCAGAAGACATTTTATTTTCCAAACTGCTCCACATTTGTACAGAAGAGATGTGTAGAGACAATAAAATGTCTCTTGCAGACATTTTATTCTTGCACATAGTTTTGTTTGATCCCAAGTAAGTGATGTTGGACTGAAAGTACATGCTCTTCACTCTCTTGAAACAGCATATGCTCTTTTAGTATTGCAAGCTGAAAAAGGACTATCAGAAACAAACCATCCTTATTTCTCAGAGAAAAGGTCAGAGAAAATAAAAGCTTATCTGAATATAAAGCAAATGTTCACATCTACTGGAGAATATAACTCTTGCAGTCAGGAAGGAGTTAGCAAGCTTAGCTTGACACATGATCTTTCCAACAAACAGAAATACGTTGGCAAAATTTCCTAATCTAGCTGCTCTGCAACTTTTTCAAGTTTTCATATGTCAAATTTGGGCTTCAGCCCTGGCTTTCTCCCAGCAAACCTACTGATCCTCCGCCTCTGCACTCAGTCAGGCATGGCTCTCCATCTCTCACAGTGCCTCTCCAGCTGGCTTTGAAGCCAGGCAGGGGGCAAGAGAAGAGCCATCCTCATCGGTGGCATTTTCCTGGCTCCCCACCCAGCCAATGCTGCAGCACTGTGTGACTTCAATGCCCAGCCATTACCGGAAACACTCACAAAATCTTTTGCAATATCCCAGACCTGGTGGCATTCTGGGATCAGTCTCCTTAGAAGCTACTCCAGGATGAAAACTGAACTGCAGCCTAGAGCAAATTATATTTCTCTAGGGACAAGCAGGACTCTTTTATCCTGATTTCTTTCAGTCTGATAACCTATCTATCTGTTTCTCTTTTGAACATTTTGCTCAGTTTCAACCAGAGAAGTCTCCAAGCCTTCAAGTTCCATCAGCCTTTTAGAAAGAAAGAAGAAAGAGGGAAGGTTTTGTTAACATGTTAATCTCAACCCTTGAGGAAATACCTATTAAGTAATCAGTATGTGTGTCCTGCCCAGGACACAGGCCACTTTCTTAATCCAGCAGGTAGGAGCCGTATCCAGCAATGAGACAAGGGAAGAGGAGGGATTTAGGATACAAATCTGTAGGAATCCCAGGTTTGTTAGCTCTACTAAACAACACCTTTAAGCTTATTAACTTTACGATCACCACAATGTCACGTAGCAATACATTCCAAAGGCTAATTATGATCTTACTGCAAAAAAATATTTTGCTTTCCAGTTTAAAATTTATTGCCTTTCAATTTCAGGAAATACTGTTTGTTCTAACATTTTAAGAAAGTGCTAACCAGAGTTCTCCAGCTGCTTCATTTGTATAGCTTATTTATTTATACATGTTTATCATGGTCTGGTTACTTTTTTTTCCTCTCTAAGGTGAATGATCTGACTTTTTAATAGTTGTTCCTACAAATTACAGAATCATTTCCATTTCTGCTGTGTCCACTTTTGAGTTTAGGTGCCTGGAACTGTACTTGGCATTCAAGGTGAAAGGTTATTTTGATTTATACAGGTTTGTAGAATTTTCTTTATTATTCTCCATTATGGAGAATTTTGTTCAATTGACCTTGTCTCCACAATAAGTATTTTCATTGTTATTTATAATAATTCACAGATCTTCTACTAGAGCTGAAAAGTTAATGTAGAATTTGCATAGCCGACTGTATAAAATAAATGTGAGTATTTCAAGATATTGTCCATTATTTTTGTATCTCAACACTGAATTTCCTCTGCTGTTTATCCAGCCTGGAAGGCTCCTTCTGCCTAGATTTCTCCTACCTTGGAAATCATAGTAGTTGTTACCTGCAAATTCCCCTCTTCCCATGCTCACCATCTCTTGTAGATTATCAAAGCATTCTTTAAACAACACCATTTTTGGAAGTGCATCTTTCAGCTTCCCCGCTGATAGCTTCTTGCCATGGGGTAAATGAGTGTGTCCCTACTCCTTAATGAAATACTGAAGGGTTTCAGCAAATTGCCATCTTTATGCTAACACTTCTACTTGCAGCAGTATACCTGGAAGCAGCAATACATTTGCAGAACAGGACAGATGATACACTGGCATTCTGTGACTGCTTTGCATTGCTCTGGTGATGCAAGGCAGGTGTAAACCCAGCTCAGCTGGCTGGCTAGCTCACGTCAAGGTAGGAGAGCAATGAGATTGCTGCAGAGCCCATGTCTCTGGAAAATCCAGAATGGACGAGCACTGAGCTATTTAGTTGCGTCAGGGGAGGATTAGATTGGACATCAGGAAGAATTTCTTTACCGAAAGAGTGGTTAAGCATTGGAACAGGCTGCCCAGAGAGGTGGTGGAGTCGTCAACCCTGGAGGCGTTCAAAAAAGGTGTAGACGTGGCACTCCAGGGCCTAGTTTAGGAGTCATGGTGGTGTTAGTTGATGGTTGGACTTGATGATCTTAGAGGTCTTTTCCAACCTTAATGATTCTATGATTCTATGATTTTCAGAGTATATGTTACACAGTTTAGGTATTATTCTTCTAATGTAAACTGTGGGCTTCAGACAAATATTTATCCTGGTGTGATGACCTATTCATCTATGATCTCCTGAGCTGAATTTTCGTATCAGCAAGAGGTTTGAGTAATAGTCTGGATGTCTGCACAGCACTTTTTTTAAACTGATCTCCATGCTCCTTAACCAGACCCATCAAAATCCCATCCACAAACTAGCACCTATAGTAACGCAATGTCCATCCTAACTTTCAGGCAAAAATATAATATCTTTCTCTTCACCCTCCCCTCCAAACTCTCTCGATGTTTAGAACGGAGGGGTCTGCGGAGCCCATGTTGATTCAGAAGTGATGCAAGAGCTGAGTACAGTTGTATTGACAGTTCACATAGAGGAAATGTTACATTAGCCACATGCAGATGAGCAGCCTGTGCCGGCAGCTACTCAGCTTTCCAACATCTGACAGCTGCAGAGCAAAACCACAACAGTGTCAGGAGCTGACCTGGACAGTGTTTTATTTGTTTCCAGGATAGAATCATAGAATCATTAGGTTGGAAAAGACCTTAAGATGATCGAGTTCAACCGTTAACCCAGCACTGCCAAGCCCACCACTAAACCATGTCCCTCACCACCATATCTACACGTCTTTTATATACCCCCAGGGATGGTGACTCAACCACTTCCCTGGGCAGCCTGTTCCAATCCCTGACAACCTTTTCGCTGAAAAAAGTTTTCCTCATATCCAATCTAAAGATCCCCTGGTGCAACTTGAGGCCATTCCCTCTTGTCCTATCACTTGTTACTTGGGAGAAGAGACTGACCCCCATTTCACTACAGCCTCCTTTCAGGTAGTTGTGGAGAGCGAGAAGGTCTCCCCTCAGCCTCCTTTTCTCCAGGCTAAACAGCCCCAGTTCTCTCAGCCACTCCTCAGAAGACTTGTGCTCTAGACCCTTCACCAGCTTCGTTGCCCTTCTCTGGACACGCTCCAGCACCTCTATGTCTTTCCTGTACTGAGGGGCCCAAAACTGAACACAGTACTCGAGGTGCGGCCTCACCAGTGCCCAGTACAGGGGCACGATCACTTCCCTACTCCTGCTGGCCACGCTATTTCTGACACAATGCATGCAGTAGCAAAGCATGCAGTTGTTTTTTTTCCTTTAAAGTTACCATCCAGGATAGCCAGAAAGCCTGAAGAATACATTGGCTGTTAGTCAATGCAAAATAATGTTAAATTTAGCTACAACTGTGTTTGTATTTTGGGGATATTTGCTTAACTTAATGAGGAATGTGATCAGTACTAATGGGGAAAGCGTTCTGTTTTCACATGTGTATGCAAATGTAAGTAATTAGCATGTGCAAATGAGGAGTGGGTGTCCAGGGGAAGGTTGCTGTTTGCTTTCTATCACTTGTGCATGTTAATTATCAAAATAAGATTTGCAAATGGTCCTAAATTTTTTTATTCCAGGGTTAATAATACAATTCAGTGAGCTTTAAAAAGGCCAGGCTTGCATGACAGCTTTGGCAAGCTTCCAGAAATGTTATAGAAACTCATAAGCTTTCCTGATCTAAGACCTTTAAATTCTTCACTTGACAAGAAAGAGTCCTTTTTCAGGATATGGGCAGCTGACCTGGACGTGTGTATCTGATATGGACAGTATTATCAAACCCAGGTTTAAATTTAAAGTTTAAGTAAAATCAGCCCCAGTTTTCAAACAAAGGATTGAATTGTGGACAACTTATTCATATTTATATACCTGATATTAACTGCCCATGAATCGGTAATTCATGAGTGAGGGGTTTGTAGAGCATTTCGAGAAAAACAGTCCCCATGTGAATCATTGTTCTTGAAATCAAGGACATTTCCTTAAATGCTTGCATATAATTACCTAACTTGAAGCTCCCAGATTAGAAAATCTTGGTCACATAAAGTTAAGAAGTTTTATCCGTGAACAAGTGTTTGCCTCCTATGAACTGTCTTGATTACATCAGTTGTGAGCACACATATCCTATGAAGAAATTGAAACTATTAGACATGATTCAGCTTAGAGCCTGCAGCCTACTATACACACTAGAGATGCAAGATAAGTGTCTGTCACAAAGAAGCTGTTTTTCAAATATTGCAGGAAAATTCAAGGAAAACCCCACAAAAGACTATTAATTTCTCTCTAAAGCCCTCTTTTTTTGGTTGTTTTTTTTTTCTTTTAATCTGGTTTTTTTTTTTTCTCTATTTAATCATTAACTTTTAAAATTATGACTATTTTTTTTAGCAAGACTGAGTTCTGGTCAGAGCTTATGATTATGAAACTTTACTACTGTGAATGGCAAATAAGCAACCAAATAAAAAAAGAGCTGAGGATGGACAGAGAAACATTCATAAACCTCTGTCAGGCTGCTGTCAACCAGCTGCGAGGAACTGTTTCCAACCAAATCCTCCAACGGCTCCTAAAGTTATCAGTACAAATATAACCTTATAATCTTCTGACATGACAAGCCCATGTCTGAGTGGCAGCCTCATATTTCTCACCTCAGCATGTTAAAGGTCCTTACATCAAGGGAGGATAATCCATCCTTGTACCTACCAGAAGAAAGAAGCCAGGTTTGCAGTGGCTGAGTGGATAGGGGAGTCTACTCTGATTCATACTAGGTTAAGTGACTCCTCTATGCAGTTGTCCTGGACATCCCTATTCATCGAAAACTTCAAAACCTTAAGATACACATTTTCCATTATCCAAAGCAAAGATTTGCCACTCATTTGCAGCCTGCTGTTTCTGAAGCAAACACTTTGCCTGTTGGCTGGAACCCTAGGAATAGTGAAGGACTTAGAAATGAGAAAAGCACTTGCAAAGACAAACACCCTCTGGGAGGCATAAACAGGCCTTTCTGCTCCACTGAACACCGTGTCCAGTTATGGACACCATAGCTGAAGAAAAATATGGTCCAGCTGGAGGGAATCCAGACAGGAGAACTGAGGGTGATCAAGTTGTTGACTGAATTGTTAAGTTGAAGGAAGAGGAGGCTGAGACCAAGAGTCATCATAGGACACCAGCATTTAGGGAGACAAGGAAACCTCCACTGCAGGATACTTTTTTAGAACAAGGTAGATCAGATCTGTCAGGTATGGTACAGAAACTGTTGTCCTGGTCTGGGGAAAGAGGGAGGGACAAGCCCTCCTGTTTAGAGCCCTTCCAGCAATCCCTCTCTTTCTATAAATTCCTGTGGCATCCTATAGTCTGGTGAGCATCTATCATATATGATAGCCAAGGAGAGAATAAGGGAATTGGGTTTGCTCAGTTTTCAGAAGAAAAGTCTTAGGGTAGATGATAATGTTGTCCACAACTACATAGTGGGAGGATTTAGGTAAGACAGAGCCAGATGTTTCTCAAGGGTGCACAGTGCGAGGACAGAAGGCAACAGACACAAGCTGTTATCCAGCTAGATAGAAGGAAACTTTTCCCACCATGAAGGTTGACAAACATTGGCACAGGGGCCCAGAGAGGTGGAGTAACTTCCTTGAAGATACTCAGAATTCAACTGGGCAAAGCCCTGAGCAACCTGATCTAATTTGGCCAGTTCCTCACAAGATGCCATCAGCCTCACAAGACATCATGGGAACAAAAAATACCTTCCCCTGTTAGAGAGTAGACACTGAATTACAAGAGGAATTTGGCACTTCAGCCATCAGCACTGGCTACTATTTAAAGTTAGATAACCATCTCAGGGACTAAATATCACACAACAGAGCAAAGCACCTATGCAGCTACATGAGCTCTGGGGGAGCACTAACACCCTGATTGAGACTCATGGCATTAACATGACAAACTAAGAAGAAATATCGACAGGAGGTGTTTTGTCTGCATTTCAACCTGCTTCTTGCATGGCTGGGGACATGTCTCCAAGGGCTGTAGCTACAGAGCTGTGCATTATTGTAATTTAGACCTAAAGAGCAAGAAACCATTTCTGTCGCTTAAGTCACTATTTTCTCCAACAACTGATTACATACCTTACCTTAGATAATTATTGGGTTAAAGAAACAAAAAGGAAAAGCAGAAGGAGACCAAAGGAAACAAACCTGCTTTCCTTACCCCTACCTAAATGTCCTAGCCAGCAGGCTACAAAGTCACAGCTCCTGTCCATGGGAATCAAGCATGCGTTGCCGGCTGCAAGGGGGCTCTGGTTGAGTGCAGTTGCCACGAAGGTCATCTATGCAAAAAGTGTACATCAGCAGCCTTCAAACAGCAGCAGTGTTTAGATCAATATCCCAGGAGACAGCTAACATAACTTTAATTTCCACCTCAGTCCAAGGAAATAAAAAGTTGTGTTTTTCCATGGCCAGGCTTTAAGCACCAGTTGATAGGATATTTTGCAAGGGAGCAAGTTCCCCCTTCTTCTTAGTGTTAATGCCATGAGGATGAAGGGAGACACTTTAATCTGAAGAAAAACCTTTTTGCTTACTGCTTAGGACAGGGGGAAGAAGGGAAGAAGAAGCAGTTGTCTGATTTACCTGACTCTGGTGAAGCAGAAATGTATCCTAGAGGCCAAACAGGAATATATGATATTTAAAAACCATGAGTCTCCCTTTCTGGCTCAGTATAAAAAGTGAGTCAATGCACTGCATTGCACCAATCTGCCTCAGAGGTAACAAATGTTTTCCAGGAGTTCAGGCCTTGTGTGACATTTCTGTGTCCCTCAACTCCAGCTTAGTCAGTAAAAGAATAAGACAAGTTAGCTCAGTAAAACAGGAGCTTAGCTTAACTGTCATCATCAACAATTTAGCCACATAACTTAAGGATGAAGTTTGTACATTGTACCTAAGCAGACAGATCCTTGAGAGGCGACCCGAACTGTCTGCAGAACAGGGATCACATCCCAGGCAAGAGATTTTCAGGCAAAGGAACTTTAGCCAAGCTTCTTTGCTAGTGCCAGATCCTTTTCCTCTTGAAGTGAATGGACTTTTGCCATTGCCTTCAACAGAATAAGGATTCAGGCAAAAAGCCTCATCCCAGGCTGTTTGAATTTAAAAATGCAGCAGGGCTTAAGTCCACAGAAGGATGGCCTTGAAAGAATCTGTTACATAGGTTATAAATGTGCTTGTCTAACTCATTTGCCCTTCAACAATTGTTTCAACAATTAATAAGTTGAAAATATATTGCAAATCTACATGAACAAATTTACATTTTTTTTAATGGATGTAAAGGAAATTACAGTTGTGGCATGGCCAGGTTGGGTAACCCTGGCCAAGCAATGCTCAAATCTCTTTACTTGTGCAATAAAATGGGTTAGGTAAATCACACTCAGGATTATTTAAGACAAACTGTTTTTACCTCAAAATATAAATGGTACTAAAATCAGACCATGTTCAGCTGCACTATCTCGTGGAGTAAGTGGGGATTTCTCAATGAACTTTAGTTCTGTTGCTTTTAATCTTCCAAACATATCTTGCTTTTGCTCAGGTCAGTAGTTTATAGTTTAAGCCAGACCTATTGTGGCCTATATTCATGTATCTCAGGGTATAAAACTAGTAAATGATACCCAGAGATGGAAACTATGGTATTGGATATACTGAAGACCTCTATGGAAAAAACTGAGCAACTCATGCACAGTAGGTCCATACAAGTGTGCAGAATCTGTGCGGTAACTGATGCTTTCCAAAATCATCAGAATTATTGCATATGTGGATATGTTCAACATGGAGGTATAGGAGTTCCGACTTGCTGCCATACATCCACAAATCTTAACTATGAAGCAGCTCTAAATGTATGACCATGCACATATTCTCTAGTTTTATCTAAAATTTCCCCCAGGGAAATGCTCAGCAGCCTGAAAAATAATTTCTAGGACTGCTAAATGTTCAGGAATTCCAGCTAAATTTTAAAAGGCTTCCCATGTTGACCATTTTTTTTTTCTAGGAAGATTACAAGAAAATGTAGTTATAAAGTAGACCTAAAATTAAATTCTTAGGGCTTTTATAATCTCATTCATAAATCAGTCAAGCTATGAAGCCAATTAGGATTCATGCTGCCATTTCTTTTCTTGGAAGGCTCTGACACACAACCACAGTCTTCTTGCAGTTAGAAACTTCATTTTGATTTCCATCCTGAATTTATTCAGGTTTGGGGAATTAACTGTGATTTTCAGCCCATGACCTGCAGGCACTGGGTAGTCTACAGTGAGCTTATAGAAGCCTCTCGACCAGCACAGACTCAACAGATGTGTATTAACTTCACAGGATTCACAACTCTGCTGGGAAACATTTAGGTGCCTACCAATAACATAAAGAATGAAAATTGTTAATTCCTGTGTCAGGCATTAACTTGTGTTACCACTCAAATAGCTGTTTCCACACCCCACTCTTTAACTATGAAGTAGTAGAGCGCTATGCAATCATTTTGGGGATATTTTACTTATATATTATTTCAGTTTCCTGTTATATGACATGCTCTTCATTCACCCAGTCGTACTCTTAGTCATTCCCTCCACTTGCAGAATAATTTTGAGGTGGCAACCCTTTACACCGTGTAGCAAGAGTGGTTTATCCTGACTAGGTGTGATCAATAGTGCTGCTGTCTGATAACATCACTTACTGCCAGGTCTGAGTTTTCCTCGGGGAACACTCTCACACAAATATTACTTGGGTTCAGCACTTAAATCCTCCTGAATATGGTTTATAAAGCACAAGCTGCAGGTACTGTAGCAGAATGCGATGAAGCATTTCAGGTCATATTGGTATTTGACTGCATCTTTTAATAATTATTGGTTGGGTCCACAGCAACTATTAAACACAATACAGCCAGATTTTTTTTTCTCCTCTGCAATAACAAAAGGCCATAAAATGCTCACGTCTAGCAATTCATTACTTTGACTTTGCTATGGTTTGGGGCAAAAAAGCTCGGTAGTGTTTAGAACAAAAGCAAA
>WAAD01003933.1:345290-391832 GCA_013389945.1 Fregata magnificens | reverse complement strand
TTTTTTTTTTTTTCCCCCCCTTTTCTTAAAGAGAACAAAAAGCTATTACCATATCAGTTAATGGTAATGTATTAGTATGAAATGTAGAATTGGTCAAACCTTTTCCTCTCTTTAAGCTTTCTTTCACAAGATATTTGTTTGGAAGGAGGATCGTCTGCATCAGTGTATTTGGTGGGGAAAAAATGTCTTTTGGACCTGGGGGGTTGTAAGCATTCTTAAACATCAGGTTAAATTTTAAGGCATCTATTAATAAAGGAGAGAAAGGAATAATTTTTTGCATCATTGTGAAAGTCTTATGAGTCAATCGTTGCTTCCTTGCTCTGTACAAGTTAGTAGTGAATAAAAATTTAAGTGATGGTTCTTCATTGATGCATTTTATTTATTGCTTTTAGTCTAGTTCATAGTACCAAAATATTGCTCAGTGACAGCTGAAAGACGTAAAGATGTACCTCCTCAAAATCCAGCATTTTAAAAGTGGCATTGACAAGAAAAAGTTTTGTTGCTTTTCTGTCTTTGAATCCAGTCCCTGAGAATGAGCATGCATTGAATAGTGAGTGTTTCTGTGCATTTCTGATGTTCGAAGGAGTTGACTAAATATTAGCAGTTTATTAACAGCTAAAAATTTCTGCAATTTTCAGATTAAATTTGACCAAACTAAAATGCAGGTACTTATAAGCAAACAGCTATGCTATTTAAGCCTGTTCTTAACTGAGAAAAAACAAATGGGAGAGGGAAAAAAACCATCTACTTGCTGTTGAAAAAAAGTTATGCTTTTAAAAATTTTTTTTAAATAATTCCCTAAACTAGCTAAGTATCATAATTGAATGTTTGGGGAAAAAATCCTTTACTCATAAAAATAATAAAAGTAGGATGTTAATGAATACAGCTACAAGGCATTAAAGATCACATGGTCTAAATGTGCAGGAATAAACTACTGATACAAATTAGTATGAAGGACAGCAGAGAAATTTCAAAATCAATGTTATATTTTGGCTATAATAAATTTTCCTCTGAAATACTTGTTGGGAAGAAAGTGTTCTCTACTATCTGGAGAGAGATGAGGCACCCGAGACTACCAACTCAGTGGTCCATCAGCCTGTAGCCGTGACACCCTTTGCCTTTCCCAGTCCCTGTCCCATCCCTCACGCTTTCTTCTGCATGAACATGTGTCTGCTCTCCCTCATGTAAAAAGAATCTGAGCTCCTGTCACCTGAGTAGGAAGCAAAGTTAATGCAAAGAAAATATTTTGATAATTTAGTTACAGGCCTCTAACAAACCTGTGCAGAGCATATAGAAGTAGTATTTTCAGGAGGTTTTACTTTAGTCAAATTTGTGTGGATTTTCACTGTGACGAAAAAGGCACTTTGCCATGAGAGTAACCACTCTGCCAAATGTCAAGTCCCTGCTCCGAAGTGTGGAAGCACTAGAGATTCTCATTGAAACAGCTGTATAAATATCGGCAAAACTGGGTTTTCCCCACCTTCACTCTGAAACAACTGAACTATTTTTGCTTATGCCTTCCAGAAAAAATTTCACCTGAGGCAAACACTCACCATGGAGCTTTACAGTCCAAATGGTTAAAATGGAGTCAAACTAGAAGTGATAATATAAGCTTATAATGTGTCATACTTAAATATGGGTGTTGATGTCTGCTCCTTGCATAATACTACAAAGACTCTTGAGTTTCTGTAGAAATAAGAAGAGACCAAAATTATCTTCCCTTAATAAGGAAATGTAAAACATATATAAAAAATAGTGATGAAGAGTGAAAAAATTAATGAAAATTCATCTTTGAGTAAACAATACGCAAATGCTCATACTTACTATGCATATTTTTCATTGGTGCTGAAAAAATTGAAACATAGATGGTTCATGATTCAGCTGCAAGATACCTGCAATAAACAAGGGATCATTAAGAGGGCTTACAGATCTCTGTTTCTTTCCCCCATCCTTCTGGCTTGTGAGTCTCACATTCTTTGCTCCACAAAATTTTCGTTTCAGCAACCTGTAACCAGGTGTGCAGTATGCTTTCCTGGGAGCTGGAGAATGCAAGTTTGAACCTGCTAATTCTCAAGCGAATACTTTAATCTTCAGTCTCTTAATTCTCTTCTACCACTTCCACTGCCATCTTTCTCCTATATTTTTTTTTTCCAAATAAAAATACTGAGTCAGTTCTCTACAGCCAAAGATACAAATTGGAGCCTAGATTTGGAGGGGAAATTTGAAGCAGTGAATCCCAGTCTCAGGCAAGTGTCTAATCGATGGCTACAGGAAAACACATAAATCTTTGAAACAGGCACATAGCTTTCCCCATTCCTTGTAGAGGGGATTTCATAGCTAACTAGCCTTTGAGAATTATGTTCCAGGAGCTGGATCACTAAAATACTTGCTTGGTTACCGTATCCTTAGAAGATCCAGTAGGCATGACAGTATCGAGTGTTACCCCATCTACCTTCCTGCATGTCTTTTCCAAAATCCAAATAAAGTTAGTAAAGAAGACAACGAGTGAGACTGTTCCAACTTGGAAAAATCACTTCCTTTCAATTAATGCCGATACTGATGTTCATTTTAAAGCCTTATGGAGGTTTTGCGTCTTTATAACAGTAGTGTAATTTATCTTGTGTGAACTAGAAACAAATAATCTGGGCTGTATGAGTGTGAGCACAGCCAGTCAATCAAGGGAAGGGATTTTCCCCCGCTATATGGCACTTGTCAGACCACATCTAGATACCGCATCCAGTTTTGGGACCTGACACAGGAAAGTTGTGGACAAACTGGAGGGAGCTTGGGAGGACCCCAAAGCAGTGGGGCTGGAGCCCTGTGAGGAGGGGCTGGGGGAGATGGGACAGCCTGGAGAAGGAATGGCTTCAGGGGTACCTAACAGCCCCCCAGCACCTACAAGGGATCATTGAGGAGACAGAGCAGGGCTCCTCACAGTGGTGCAGGGCGGGAGGGTGAGACAAGAGGTACAAGTTGCAACAGGTTCAGGCTGGGTATAAGGAGAAACTTCTTCCTGTGTGTTCCCACGGAGAGTGAGGCAGTGGAGCAGGTCGGCCTGGGAGGCTGTGCCATCTCTGTCATTGGAGGGTTTGAAGCCCTGACTGGTCAAAGCCCTGAGCAGCCTGGTCTGACCTCAGAGCTGGCCCTGCTTTGGCCAGGGGGGTGGACTAGAGGCCTCCCAAAGTCCCTTCCAGCCTGTGACCCTCAAGCCTTTAGCCACCCAAAATCCTACTGATGTTCAGTGGCTTTTGTAATATTTTTGTAATACCAAATGTATGATTGACATCTACTTCAACCCTTCTGATCACCTCTGGCTTCCCTAGAGTCCTTCTTGGAGGGAAGGCCAAAAACTTAGAATCTTTTTATTCTCTGACGAAACAATTCTTGTCTAGGGATTAAAACCTTTAAAAGCTTCTCAAACCCTATATGTATGGATTTAAGGCTTCAGTTCTCTATATCTTGATGTTTAAAACAGGAGAGTGCTTTTTTATTTAATTTGAGCTAACTAATAACTGTGTCATAATATATTAAAATCCTTCCTGAGAAGTATTCAGCTGAAATTTTTTTATGAAAAACTTAGATTATGTCATGTCTGTCTGACTCCCGAAGGATTTTTGAGTTCATCTTAGTTTCTAGGCTGTTTAGCTTTTAAAAAAAGTAGGACTTCATGATGCTGCCACCAGAAATGTAATGCTTTATCTTTCTGTGTTGTACATTCTTCACCCATCTACAAATGGAAAAAAAAAATACCTAGTGAGGACTGGGAAGTCACTTTTAAAATACTATCTGAATACACAAACCTTACACAGTGCTGCTGCTTAAGTCTCCTGCTATTCCTAGACTGGAGGAAACAGCAAAATATTATATTGAAATGTACCAAAACTTGGTAGAAGATTGGGAGGGGAAAAACCCTTTGTACATTTGCTACCTCCATACGTGGCCAGTGATGTGTTTGTAAAAATGGGCAAACGCCCTCCAGCTAAAGAGGAGAAGCACAAACTATTCCACTGGTCTTACCAGTAAGACAGAAAGCCAGGAAAACCTAAAATGACAGAGGGACTGCCTCACATCTGATGGCCGATTACAGCATGCAAAGGAAGGAGGATGGATGAAAAGGCAGATAGTATGTGTGATAGTCTTGTACAGCTTGGATTATACTACTGGGTATGCTGTGCTTGAATTTTTCTTTGCTATTTGCAGTCCAGATATAGAGCATACAGAGGAAAAGCTAAAAGAAATTAAAAAATTCCAGTATCTGAAGTTGGCGCTTGAGGTGGTTTTCATAAGACGGAGATTTCTCAGTCTTAATTCTTTGTATTGATTTTTATAGGAAGTTTCTCTATGAAATATTTAGCAGTGTGAATACAGAAAACTAACTTAGAAATAAGCTTTTACTTCAGTGGTTGCTTAGAATTTTCTGCAGGCATCCTTTGAAAGCAAATTATGTCTCTCCATCCTTCTTCCTTCCCCCTCCACCTTCCAACAAGGAAAGTAGTATCATACCTTTCATAAAAATGGAGGCATTTAGTGACCCTTCTCCAGAGGTCAAACCAGGATAAACCAGGAGTAAACCTAGTGAAGCTTGTGTTAAAAAAAAAAAAAACCAAACCCCAAAAAATGTCAACAGATTTCCACTAAAAGCTAAGTGTTGGAGATAGAAATACACAGCAGTGAAATATTGTGAGTTTGTGTATTTATTTTTCTGTTGTTCTGTTGCACTATCCTATATAATCTTTGTCTTTACAGTATTGACATTCTCTTAGGATTATTCAAGAGAAAGCATTAAGTATTTATAGCCATAGTTAATATCTTTATAAATAGTTTATAATAGGATCTGCCATTAAAAAGTTTGAAATAGTTTCCATTATAATTCTTTGTTTTCACATATTCTAAAATTTACAAAATACTTGTTTTGAGGGGGTGAAATTTTCCTTGTTGTGAGTCTGAAAAGTAATTTTTCCTCTTTAACTCAGAGTATAATCTTTTCAGCTATTTTGGAATTATAGGCAAGCGGGAAAAATACTTTTTCCCTTTGAACAATAATAATAATAATAATACAAATGAAGAAAATCCTCAGCTACAGTTTTAACAATACTACAGGGAAAACAAGTTGAGGTTGAAATATGTGGTAAGATCTACTGCCTTTGCTTGCTCTGAGGAAAAAATTAAAAATAAAGTTATAAATGACGGAAAAATAACATCAAACTGTTCCCAGTAACATCTGCTAAGCTTATTAGCAGAAACTAATAAAAACTCACCCCCTTAATGACGTCACTGCACATTCCCTTTGCTGCACGTTCCCTTTGCCTGAGGCCATCCAGACATGAACTAGCCGGGCTGCTGCAGCTCCTGGCTGGTCTCTAGACCTTCGCAGATCCTTAGCGTGGCTCTTGCTTACTGGGCAGCCACGTGGCCCCAACTTGTGAGGGGTCGGGGATGTGCCTGTCCTTGTCACACATGTGATGAGCAACACTGGTGCTTCTCCCTTCCACTACTTCTAGGGCTCTGCAGCTGCAAGGGGCCAGCCTGCACAGCCGAAAAAATGTAGGGTTTTCAGCCCAGTGCAGACTCCTGTTGTTTAATGTCGTCGTGTACGTAGAGCTTTGCTAAGTCCAGGGGTTGGTTTTGTCATGCAAGTTACAGGTGTTGTCATGAGACAGTACCAGAATGGCTTTCACATTTAGTCTTTCTCTAACTGCACTTGTGTCAAGCTGTCCTAAAAGATACTAAAATAGCATGAAATTCAGATGTACATGGAATTGAAACACAGGTTTTAGTGAATATCTGGGCCTCATGGGAGAGAAGGAGTAACACACAAACCTACAGGTATGTGGACAAACAGGCCCGTCTGCATGGCGTCCCTGCTGTGTTTGTGTTGCTGCCCCTTGCCTGGAGAGCATTTCCTGCACCCCACAGCTCTGGGACAAAGGAAGGAAATACGAGATTATGGGTGTGAAAAGATCTCAAACCGCTTTGCCCTTACTGCACGTCACCTCCCTGGTCTCGCGGTGCTTATGTGACACGCCTGCCATGCCTGTCGATAACATGTTGGGTAGTGGAGATACCTATGGTGGTAGCTGGCACTAACACCATTACAACCAGTAAGGTGATAGCAGTGTGGTTTTTAAAATGAGGGTTCACCCTCTGGGTGGTATAGGAGGTAGTTTATGGAAGGAACATGGTAAAAGCCATACATGGATGTTTTATTCTTATCTCCATCTTCAAAAGTAAGGCACGCAGGCAAGACACAACCCAATTCTGCAGCCTAGTGAAAGCGCTCAGATATGTTGGGAAAAATCAGGATTTTGGCCCCTGCTACCGGAGTTGCACCATTTCAAACAGCAAAGTTGTAGGATAAAAATCAGAAATAATTGAAAAAGCCTTGTTCAGATATTTCATCTTTCGGGCAAGGCCTTCAGGCTGTCTCTCACTTGTCCTTCCACGCCCATTGCTCCTGTGTTCCTTGCTATGGCGTTGCCTTATTTAAAATGGGCATCGTGCCTGCCAACCCCCATTGCCCACGCAGTGGGTGGCTCGGGGCCTTATTGGAGGTTTCTGGAAGCTCCATGGTATCACCTCAAAGGCAGATGTTTTATCTACTGGACCTTGGCTGGTCTCATCACAGTTGGGTGTCTGTCTACGTCCATTCTTACAGGCCAGCTTGGCACTTGGACACTTCACATTGAAGTTTTAGTGGATCTTCATTGTTAGGTGTCAGAGAAATTGTCAACAGCTGAAAAAGAAACTGTGCTTTATTCTAAATATTTGGGGGGATGTTCATTCTACAAGTTCAGCTGTTATTTTACTCACATCTGTGGTCACAGAAAGAAAATGAAACAGGTACAACCAGTTCTGGTAGGAACTCATCCTATTGTATTCCTTTCACTTCAATACTCTGTGAATGTGAAGCACGGGTGAGAAATGTAAATGCTAATGTTTGGTCCTTTTGGTTTTGTTGAGGTTTTAGTAAAAATGCAGGTAAATTAAGTGAAAAGTTAAATTTGAGATAGTATTAATACACTGTTCCTCTTGCCAAAATTCAAGAAAAGCAAATGACAATAGAGCGATTGTGCCATCTTTTTAAAGTTGCAATCTTCCTTAACTTTTTTGAGCATGTAGCACTACTTGTAAGATTTAAAACACATTTCTCATTGCATTACATACATGGAAATGCACACGCACACAGACAAGTAACTGCACAATCAGATGATCGTGTATTTTGGCCTAATTGGTTTGAAATGAGTGGACACATGCTATTGTCCCCCAGTTTGTCCTAATTGCCATTTTGTGCTCATGTAGGGAAGAAAATCCTGGTTCTGTTCAGTGGCAGCATTCCCAATTGACTTCAGTTGTTCCAAGTGATGAGGTATCTTGATTCTCAAACTAAATCCAATCATGTGTTTTGATTTCTCAGACCTCTGTAATTCCTTCCTTTTTTTATTTTAAAACAATTCACTTAATTTCATTTGCAAGCTCTAGAACTACCGTCAACCTTTACTCTCCCATCAATCTTACTTTTGGCTTCCCAGAGCTTTCTATACAACGTACTAGTGTAAACATTATTTTTGTTTATTTAAAAAAAAAAAAAAATTAATTGAAGTTGCCTCTTCTTAGAACTAAGCTATGAAAGAGGTGTAACACGATTGCACTGATTAAGAAGAGCGGTTGGGTTTGTTTGCTTTTTTCCCCCCGTAGCGAAGTGCCAAAAAGGAAAGATCAATACAGGAAAACCCATTTCACTCTGCAGCAAAGGGAGTTGGAAAAGATCCACTTGAACTCTTAGAACTGAAATGCTGGAGGCTGATGTAATTAAGTAAACTAGCTGGAAACTGAAAAATAACCTGATCAAACTAAGAGATCATAAGTATGAAAGAGCTGATGCATGGTTCTGCATCTTTTGATAGAGGAAGTAGAGTTTGCTGGGAATTTGGTGATGAAAGGCTTCTCTTTTGTTGACAATTAGTTATTTTGTACTGGAAATTGTTGGATTAATTGAAAAATGTTTGAATAGCACTCAGACATTGCTGGACTATCTCTTGTTGCCCTTTTTTTAAAATAAATAGATGTGGGTTTGGTTCCAAATGGCTTTTCAGTTTGAAATGTAATTTATAATTTAAAGAAAAGTAATATTCATGCTGAAATAAAACTTTCTGCAATTATGTCCACCAAAGTGTTTAATTGGTCACACTATTTTTATTAGTATTTTTGTATTAGGGCTCTTGGTGGTTGGTTTTGGGTTTTTTTTTTTTTTAAGTTTTGATATTTTACTGGATGATTTATTATTTTGTTAACAACTTTTCCAGGATAGGACAACCATTTTGATAATTTGTTGCAGATTTTTTAAAAGATAAATACAGTAGGCACAGTTATGCTTTTAAAAAAGAGGAGTTCATCTGTTCAAAAGCACTTCTTTATAGGTGTTGCATAGTAAACTGATCTTCTTCCTGAACAGTTTTTATTTTATTTAAATGAAAACCCCATTTTTGTCAGATTTGCCCACACAGCATTTGATTCATCAAGAGTGACCTCTTCAAGACAGAATTGCAGGTTCATTGATCACTGCCACATGTCTATAGTTGTCATTCCTTCTACCTCCTCTTTCTTCAGTTGGCACCATATTTTGAACGCTGATATGGTTGAGTTCAGTGATTAATTGTATGAGACACCCTAACATGTCAGGATCCAAGGTAGACCATTTTTATATCCGTGCCATTTTTCCTGAAGCTCTCAGATACAGATGTAGTTGTTACTTCTTTTCGTCAGAGTGTGGTCTTAGAGGCAGCAGTGAGAATGGGCATGAGCTGGGGCTCTCTGGGTTTGTTTTTGTTTAGTGTGGCCTTTTTAAAATCAGCAGAAGGTCAGTGTAAATAAATAGACTTAAAACCAAAAGAAGAGCCAGCCTTAACATTTGGTAATGCAGGTTTTCTGACAAGCCTGTTGTCTTTTCTCTTTGAGGTCCCTGTCCTTATTAAGCTGCTATAAATTTCGGTGACAGAGCTCTGAGTGAGACAGCGCATACTGCACCGTGCAATAACCATTCTTGAAGGAGATTACCCTGTTCTGCAGAATCGCAGCTTTCATTCCCCCAAAACAACAAATTTGTTCCTGCGCTTGTGAAGAAAACCTCAAAATATTAACAGTATAAGTGATGCAAAGACATCTGTGAGCATCTGTAAAAAGCCTAGAACAATAGCTCTGAGAGGTTTGAATTGCCTCATTTGTGTCATTAAATAATTTGGATGACCTATGGTGATCATTTACAGAATGACCATAGTTAACTATTGGCTTCCTCATTAAGAAAAGCCAGGGAGATATGGTGAAGGTCTTACTGTGAGCACATCTTGATTTGGCTTCTTAAGTACATGATCTCTAGAAGGGGCAACTGTTTATATTTTAGGTTTAATTTTTTTAAAGCAAGGTGTGAAGTTCAAGCCTTGCAAAGGAGGAGCCTGGAAGTCATGCATGCACAAGCTGCAATTTGAACAGGGCTAGCTGTTATTTTGGTGACTGGCATAGGTGGAGTTTGGAAAGAACCATCCTGCATGCTCCCTACCTTGTAATCAGCAGGAATTAAATGGTCTCATTCCCTTGTCAGGATGCTTGTAAAGAAGATATGTTTTACTCTTTAGCTTCATGAAATGGCAGGAGAGACTGTGAGGGGAGAGGGGGCCAGGTGTGCTCTTTTCCTCTCCAGAAGGTCGGTTTTGGCATTTTGGGAAAGCAGCATACTGGAGTTCCTCCTCAAGAAGAGGCAGCTGCGATAAAAGCCAAGACTGAAGAATGCAGTGGTGTGGGCCAGGCAGAGCTCATTAGCCTTTGGAGAAGAGCTGCTGGGTTGCTGACTCTGTTCTGGCTCTATGGTAAGACACAGCCTAAAAATACAGAAGCATAGGGCTCATTGAAAGTTTCTGATGAAAGTATTTTTCAACAGAAAATACTGAGATAGACTAAGTGACTCGTTTTGTGAGAAGTGGCTTCTGGCTTTGGGAAATGTTGTTTTTCATTAAACTACAGAGCATATGCAAAACAGTAACGCATTGATTTGGCTATGCCGTCACGGTGCCTTCCTAGAGTCTATTTTAGTTGTCGTCTTCACATTCTCTTCTCTGAGTTGGAGAGACTGTAGCGGGTCCTGAGAGACACGGCTTGATGCATGGAGCCATCTTGGACAAGAAAATAGGAGCACAAGTATGTGAACTCCGGTTCCAGTGCGGCAGGGCATCAATTTGACAACATTAAATATTTAAACTTTATGGAATGTTTTCATTTTTATGAAACCTCTCATTTTTGCCTTTTTTTTCTCCCAAAGCAAATACACAATTTCTCTTTGCCCCCCATCAGTTTAATGACAATGACGTTGTCGTTAAAACTTTGGTTGGGAAAAGACATTTTGGCCTAGCCTTGTCAAGTAAGTAGGTAAATAGTGCAACACCTACAGAAGAGAAATGAAAATTTGTGGGTTTGGGGATTATTTTTTTTTTTGAGGAGAGGGTGTTTATTTAACAATAATGACCCCCAAAACATCCTCCCAAGAAGCTGACAACTGCTCAGCACTCAGTTAAAGCAGATTGGAGCTTGGCAGATTTCTTCAGGGGGTAACATGAGGGCCAGACTAGCTGTCTGATGAGTTTCTATCAGCAGGGCTGGATGCAGAAATGGGAAGTGCCCCGCTTCCTATCTAGGTTTCAGGTTTAGGTTTTAGTTTAGGTGTTTTCCCTAAATGTCTGGCCTGTTTCCACCTTCCTGAGGGGAAGATTGACTAGTAACTCCCAGTCCCTGTGGCTGGCAATGCTGCTTCAAGTAGCAAATGTAAACTCCTTTCCTGAAATGGCCTCGGCCATCCCCTGCCCCAGGATTAGCCTGGAGGGCAGGATGTGGCCCTGGAGGACCCTGTGAGCATGATTTAGAAGAGGGGCAGGGGAGTTGTGTCTTTAGATGCTATTTCAAAGTTGAAAAAGTTGTTTTCCCTTGATTCTTCAGCCAGATCTCCCTTATTTATGGCAACAGTGCTAAAATATGCCAGACGAAGGAAGAGCAATCCTTGAGTAAGGGGTTGGGATGTAAATAAACTATTCTTGGTCGACCTGGTGAGCGCTGTGCTGAACCATAGCTATACGCGAGGCTGCCTTCTCCAGAGCTACTTGCGTGGCCCATTAGCAGGATTCCCAGTGCTCCAGGAAGGTTTAATTTGAGAACAGTGGTATGTTGGTGCACAGAGCCAAATCGGGTCTGGTGGTGTACTCCAGGAAATAAGCTGCCCTGGTTGCCCAGAGCACAGGGGAGTGTGCTGCAGCGTTAGCTTCACTGGAGCCAGCTCAAGTCCAGCTGAACAACTTAGTTCAGAAAAAGACAAGCAGCCCTAGAAGCACAACGGTAGCATATCTGATCTAATAACCCAGCTTTTTACCTCTGTATGGGAAGCATTTCTGCAAACCTGTCCCAGCAGAACTGAGAGTTGAATGTTTATTTAAAATCAGTGTTAAATTTAATTTTGAATGATCTTGACAAACCGTCCACTGATGGGGTTTGAATGTTTGGGATCCATTATACTTTGGGAAGTCTTAGTGGGCTCAGCTCACATGTTTGGACATTCTCAAATATCTGCAGGATCACAACCCAAATTTTTAAGGCGAGGTTGAAGTAAATAGAACTTTCTGTTATGTGTAATGGGGCGCAGGAAAAAGTGTTGCAAGTAAGGAAAGCTCAAACACATGTTTGAATGCTTTTTGTAAATCCTCTTGACATTATGAAGGATTAAGATGTTATTGCTGGTTTAAATGTGAAATGTCTCCGAAGGCACATCGGTATTGTTTATAAGCTATAATTTATTTCTTTTAAATAACTATTAATCTAGGTAATACCGATCTCCAGTAACAAAAGGAGACCATCAATTAGCAGAAATAAATCTGTCACAATGATAACTAAAGGTTTCTGCAATTTTCTACAGAAGTTTGCATTTCTACATTTTAAAAAATTGTGTTGAGAGGGAGGCTAGTTGTTTGTTCCTTATGAATCATACTTGGAGATACACAAAAGATAAGTACTTTCCTCTCCTCCCCACCATGTCTTCTGTAGCCTCTTTTATTTGGGGTGTTTATCTGCAGAGAAGAAGGAAATCAAAAAGACCGTTAATGAAATCGAGTATGGTCTTTCATAGCTCAGCCAAATTTCTAATGAATAGGTTTCTCTGGGTCAAAGCCAAGATCTGTGTAACATTTTGGATGGGTAAAAGCTTTACAGTTGTGTATCTGATTGCTGCACTGGCATCTGTGGGAGGGAAGAAACCTTAAATGTATGAGTGGGGATCATCTGGTTATTTATGGCATGGTAACAATGTGTATAAAGATATGATCCGACACATATGTCAAAGTAATTCCTGTTGACTGACTTCAGGGAAAATGTATTGTAAATCCAGCTACTCAGTGTGCTTGGGATTCTGATACAAAGGTAGCTGCTGTGGAGGTTTTTCTGGGGCTGTCAGTATTTATTTTGCAGTCAGGCTGATTTTCTCTGGTTTTAATTCATTTAAGAAAAGTCGTCCTTAGAAAAACAAACAAAAAACAACACTCCTCCTTTCCCTTCCCGTCCCTTTCCCAAAGCAACCCTCTGTATGTGGGAAATAGCATGTTAATGTCTTAAATTAGCAGGATGCATCCAGAAACGGCATTTGTAGTTTTTTGATTTTTTTTTAATAAAGTTCATTTTACCACAAAGTACGTCATTGCTGAAACTGAATTTTTGTAAGAGGTTTCATCTTTACCAACTTTCCTACCACCAAATACTGAAACTGCTATTTTTAAAGTGCTTTTAGAAGTGTTATGTTGGGTGTTTTTTTTAAACCCACAGCTATCAAAATTTCTTGATTTATTGTTATCATGGCCATAGCAGCGATAGGGATGTATTTTAAGTACTCCGACAGGGAAGAAAATGGCCTTAGCTATTGCCATGAATGTCTGCCGTGTTCTTCATTGTATGGTGATGATTATGCAAAAAGGGGCACGGGGATTTATTAATTATTCAGAACCAGTTCTATTTATCTGGAAGAAGTATGTATAAAGCTATACTGAAAGTGGTGCTTTCGCTGCCTGCATTTGCCAACCTTGGTAACTAAAGCCCTTACAGCTACCAGTGCTTCCAGTCTCCTCATCGTGTGGCAGAGAACTTTGAGCCCATTTTACAGATGAGGGATTGAGGAGAAGAGACCAAACGACTTCCCAGGGCAATACGTGGCATGTGTGACAGAACTAGATGTCGGATACAGATTATGTTGTCCTCATCCAGAATCTTAGCAGAAAGTGATCATCCTTTCCAAAGTGGATGAAATCTTCCCCACCAAGACTGCATGGTTTTCAGTATTTTGTTTCTTCTTGTTCTCCATGAAGTGCAAACTGTAATAATAAAGACTGGAATACTTGAGGAAGATGTCTCCCGAATTAGCAAGCTATGGGTTCTTATGGAAAACCAGCATCCGAGCCATTGATGAAGTATAGCAGCCCAGGAGAATAAAAGGCTTACCAGGGTTCGAAAGACCTCCATTTACATAAATATGCAGAGACATCTGTTACAGTCATGAGTGACCTGCTGGTTTAAATCATCAGCAGGGGAAACTTGTAGTCGATCAGCATTGCCTGCAGTAGCAGGTGCTACTTTAGGCAACAGGAATTACTGAAGAGGTTTTCGATGAACAAAGACCTTTCTGCTTGCCAAGAAGAGACATACGGGAAATTGAAACAAACGGCACACGCCTACGGTCTTTCATTTGTAATACGCGACGAGAGCGTAGCCTGTGCTTCTGCGTCCAAATCTTTACATGATTAGTTATAGGTATGGTGTGGCTGACAAAGTACTTACGGCTTTTCAAACCAAACTACTTAAGTCAGATTCCCAAACAGAAATGAATCATCAAGATTTAATGGAAAATGTTCAAAACACATTTATCATCTAAAACCCAATGTTTTTATTATCAGGGTATATGCCCAAAATAGTAATGTAAAACTGTCATCCTAAAGGTTATGATTACTTAAGTGAATAATTGAAGTTTAATTCTTGCTCACCATTAATCAGCAGAGACGTTATAACATTAAAACTTTATATAATGCCAGGGTAATTGTATTCCTTGTTGGCACAAGGTATATGGTGTTCCCTCTCTTTTGTTCTGTCTTTCTCTCTCCCCCCCTTCCTCCAGTAATAAAATTTGTAATCTCATCTTAAATTTAGATTTGTTTGTATTTTATGGGAACTTTATTTAAGTTTTCCATGTCATGTGGTTTTGCAAGGACAGAACCTGTCTTTTCAGTGGATGAACTGAAAACTAGATGACAAATTTGAGGCTGCAAAAAGGTTGTGATTTGGTGTGTTATACATGACTGTAACTGCCAGGAGTTCTGAAAAGAAAATGCTCATACAGTAAAAAGGAGTGTCCAAAGAACCTGTAGTGAAGCCACAGAAGTAAAAGAGTTGACATTTGCAAAGGCTTCCGAGATCTAAAATGCTCCCTCTGACTGTCTCATATATGTTAAATACTGCTCTTTAATTATAATAAAAGGTACAGTACAGCTTGAGTACTTGATTCACAATATTTAATGGATGCGTCACATTGGGACGTAACAGCTCTAACAACTGTATGAGATCTTTAAATACCTTAACAATTCCCACCTCTATTTTGATAACAAATTTCATACTAAATCAAGATAAAACAAAACCTGTTCTTTTCTTTCCCTTTGAACAGAGCGTGGATCACACTTCTCGTAAACCTCATCATATTGAGGTTGGGCTAAGATGAGCATAACCAGTGACGAAGTGAATTTCTTGGTGTATCGCTATCTCCAGGAATCGGGTAAATTTCCTGTCTTTCCTCACAACTTCAGGTCATAGATGAAGTAGGAAAAATTGGTTTTTTGCATGGTGTTGCTTTAGGAATGTTCCGTTGAGTGTTTCAGACTGATAAACTCAGACTAAATATTTCTTGCCCAAACCCATGTTTCTTTGAAACCATGGTCTTGAACATAATAAAAGTGCAAACATACTCAGGTACAAAGTAAACATTGCAGTTAGGGAAAAAAAAGAAATAACATTATGTTAACAAATGTTTTTGTAGAGTTGTATCATCTCAGCCGAAGTCATTTTTGGCAGCACAGTCACAAAGCACATGGATTTTGTATCTTTTTTTCTTAGCTACTTGAAATAGTTCTGTCAGATACTTATTAAGTAAAGAGGAATTGTCTAAATTGGTTTTATATTGGCTGTAAATGGAAATTTGGGTGCAAGCGTCTGATGTTTTAGAATTCATCCAGGGTAATTATGTATGTGAACTGAGCTGCGCAAGTGTCAGTGTGGCTCTGTCTTAGTATCACTTCCACCTCTATCTGTTTTCATATTGGAAAATAATGTCTTTACAGGGCTTTTCCTTTTAGAAGGAAAGCTTCGTCTTTCCTTCAAAAAAAAAAAAAGAAATTGAAACTTAAATGTAGGGTCTATTTTGTTTTTGTAGTCTTGATTCCACTCTTTGACTGCAAGAAGTAGAAGTTCTCTTCACTAATGGAAAATGTTGTTAGCGCAGAGATGATAGGGGAGGTGAGAAACATTAGCAAAGGATTTATAGCCAGGATCCCAGTTTACTCAGTACTGGCCCTATGGTCTGGGTTGGAAAAAGTAGAATTGACTAAAAATATTTGGTGTTTCATATGCTGAAACAAAAAAAAAAAAATTCTGTGAAAAATGCGTGTCTTCCTGTCAGAAGACTTGAAGCCATTTTTAGAATAAGCCCTCCAGACTTGAGAGATGTCTTGGACAGGGGACCAAAATCCCAGCAGGTAGAAGATAACTTAGTTAGCCTGCTTCTGTTGGTCATTATAACTAGCATTCATTAGCTATGTTATTTTGATTTATTTCTTCTGCTTCCAAGACTATTTCAATCCCAGGAACCCAAATCCCGATGCAAGGAACCTCCACTGAAATTGGGAAGAAGGGATTTGGTCTTTTAAAACAGTTCTTTGAGAGTCCAGTTGTGGCCTGTGTTAGTAGCTGTTTTCTCACATTGTATTCTTCTCTCTAATAATGGAGCTTATAAAAAAAATAGTGTAGTTCTGGCATTCAGTCAGATGAAAGAAAGATAGGAACTATCTAACTAAAATTTCATACAGAGAAAGTTTATTTTTAAAAATAAGCTATTGGGTACAACGCTGGAAGAGGCTTTTGAACATTAGAGCAGTGCACAGATGGACATAATCGAAGCCTAAAGAATCCTGAAATTGTTTTACGTTGTTATATTTGTATTGTAGGAGATTCTACATAACAGTGTATTGATACAGTGACTTTTCCAGATGTGAAAAAAGAAAACCAGCCTTTTTTATTCCTCTTGATAGTTCAGTAGGTGGGTTAGTGTTGTGTAATGATTCAGAAGGAGGCTTTAGAAAGTCAGTGAAGAATGGTGGTATCAGCCAATGTCAGGAAAAAGTTCTTCTAGGTAACCCATCTCCCACAAGCAAGCAATCACTTTTACCATTTTAGGGAGAACTTCACATACAAATTTTCATATTAATTGCAAGTTGTACTGCTGTTACCTTCTTATGCAAAGGGCCAAATATTTTTCTTACTTAATCCACACATACTAAAGGCATTCACAAAAACATTGTATTTCCACTGTTCTGTTGTATTTTACCCATATAAGAGAGTAGAAGTTGAGGTTAAATATTTGAAGAAATATTCAAATATGCTTCAAACTGAGCATATTGAAATCTAGATGTTAGGTATTGATTTAGTAGATATACCTGACAGTTTGCTAGTAATTCCATCCAGCAAATAGAGCTATAACCAATGATGAATCCACTAATCTATTTAAAAAACTTCTTACATTTAGTTTGAATCTTCTTTCATACTGTCATTGTTTTTTCCAAATAAATTTTTATATCTGTATTCTCAGATAAAGTAGGGTAATAAGACAGAAATTATTATATAGCATCTTGCCTTTCCACCTGCTAGTATAAATTCCATAAGGTGCGACAGCAGAAAAAAGACGTTTAATCAATAGCTTCAGAAATAATGCATGCCAAATTTGGAGGGCTAGTGTTTAAATACAGTTTAAGTTCAAACCCCTACAGTTTAAGGACTTTGCCGAAAACAAGGTTATTACATTGATTATTTATTAACATTAGCTGAAACCAAAGCTTCTAAAAATTATATCAAACACAGCCATAAAGGTTGCTTACAAGACCGTACAAAAGTTCAATTTTTTTTTTCACGTATCTGTCCTTTAATCTTACCCTGTAAAACTTTCAAGCTTTCCCATAAAAAGTAGGCAAATGGTGGGAGGAAGAGAGAAACAACAAAAAGAAATACATATGGTGGAACAACTATATAAAAAGCAAACTGTCCCTATAATATTTCAAGTGTTTTGTGGCTGCAAGGCACAGAAGCACTTGAGATTATTTGAAACATTATAGCAAAGGTACTGATGGGTGCTTTACGCTTCATTATGAAAACGTTGGCAGGTCATTCTAGTAGAAGTTCAGCTCTTCTAAAAATTGAAGTTAGAAGTGAAATTCAGTAATTATATTTCCTCCTTAATTCTTTGTCAGACTAGAAAACTTGCACAGGAGAGTATTAATAGAGTTGAACTGCCTAAACCATTATTGTTGCTTTTTAACAAATCTTGGCATACCGAGGGGAGTTCCAGTGAACTGGAAAAAGCAAATGTTGTGCCAGAATTTTTAAAGGTTAAACAAGATGATCCAGTAACTATAGGTCAAGCAGAATCATTGGAAGGTTGAAACTAGATACCTCCAACAAAAAATGAAGAGATGACGTCATGCCTAATGCCAGCCAGCAAGTTTTTATGGATAATAGATCTTGTCAAACAAACTTGATACTGCTTTTTCCAAGATCACAAATGAAGTTGACAGAGATAGCTGTGCTGACAATAATACACTTAGACTGCTTTGTGACATTTACTTAGTCTTGTTGACACTGTGGTTAAAAACAAAATGAAGTAACAGTGTGCAAAATCAGTGTAATCCGGGGTTACCAAATGGATTAAAAACGGGCTAACAGAACCATCTTGAAAAGTGATTAGAGTTGGGGAATATTCGTCTCAAAGGTTGCTTCTAGTGGGAACTCAGAGGAATCTGTTCTTGGCATAATACTGCTCAATAGCTTTATCAGTTACCTGGAAGGAAATATAGAATGTTTCTCGAGTACATTTGCAGATGGAATGAAATGGTAAGTTGTGGCACTTGATGAGTTATACTGACTGATCATGTGGTTTAACAGAAAAAAATACAGCCAGGGAGACTGCTTTGAGTTGCCAGCTGCTGGAGAAGCAGGCTGGAGAAGATGCCTGCTCCAGAGGCAGTGCAGTCAAATCCCTTCAGTACAAGACAGGATTTGGACAAGTTAAGGCTCTAATTGCTTAGCTATATTAAAATAAGTAACTAAATAATTGCCTCTTCACAAAGGTGACTGTCTCAGGGCTTATATACGCCCAGAAAAACAAAGCAGTCAGGCATAATTTCCATTTAGGCTCCATGGGTTGATGGCATAGGAATTCCACCACTAAGGTGGCTTGGTGCTGTCACTTCCGCTGGAGGACCATGAATGCCTCCCTTCTCGATGTATCAAGAAATCGAGTGCTTAGTTTCAGTTTAAGATTGTTACTTCCTATCCGAAAGCCAAGTCCTACAATGTTCAGTTTGCTCCTTTTTGAATATAAGCTTTTTGGTGCACAATAGTGGCCCAATTCTTAAAAGTGCTGAGTACTTCTAAGCTTTGTTCATCTCAGGAGTCATACTTTTAAAAATCAGGTTATATTTATTTATAGGTGTCTTGATTTAAAGACTACCTTTAAGTGAAAATGTTGGCCTTGGTTACTAACAAGCAGGCTTAGGTTATGTCTACGCTATGAGTGTACTACTGCTGTGCAGATAGGAACACACAAAATACTCCTGTGGTAGACATAGTTATACCAACAAAGCAGGTGCATTGACAAAAGTGAAACAAGCTTTACCAAAGAAGCCACAGTTCTGGCATCCAAATTATGTTGATTCAGTTTTGCACCTCTTCAGACTCCTGAGAAGCATACTTTTGCTAGCAGCCATCTTCACTGCTGACATAGCCCTTCTATTGGTTTTCTTCAGAGTGGAGAGCTGTGTTTCTTCAAAACCATATAGAATTCAGAATATAGAGTTTTCCCGTTCTGCTTTGTCTGACCAAAAGAGAAGCAGATAATTATTTGTCTTTTGGAAGGAAGGTCAGAGCAGTACAATGCAATGGGAGTAATAAGGATTCCAAGGAAAATTGAAAAGCGGGGGGAGGATGGCAAAACCAAGGGAAATCACCTCTCTCACATACCTTTTAATCTAAGTGCTGCCATCTGTTGTGAGTGACAAATCCTATCATAGGTGCAAATGACTACAATAAATTACCTTCCTTACCCAGCCCAACATGTCAATTCAGTTATTTTTGAAATTTGGTATTTTTGATGCATTGATCAATTTAACTGTGTTCCTTTTCTAGCACTTACATGCATGTTGCAGTATAGAATCCTTATCTGAAAATCAGCTCCCCAGCTGTCTGTGGCTTATACTGTTCTCTAGTAGGGCATTTATTGTAGTGGATGCCTGGCAATGACTTCTTAGAGTTAAGGTTGTATAACAGTTTCCATTTTCGTTCACACTTTTACTATTCAGTTTGAATTTGTCCATGTTTTATGACATTCACTTGATAAACTGTTCCTCAGTGTACAATCTGTACCATGTCCAAGACAATAAAAACGCTAGCTGGATGCTTTTGCTAAAAAGATACCAATGAAATTTTTAGCTGCTGACTTGGGACAATTTACCATTATACTTTAGAATTGTCATTTGTTTTCTTCCCAACCATACAAATTAAGGCAGCTAATAACATAGTTGTTTTCCATCTGTAGTTTCAGGATGACAGCAGCATGTTGGTCTGTTTCGTTCATGGTTGACAGATTTTCCTTGTTTTCCTAAAAGATAAGATTTTCTCTCAGGTTTTAAGTGCAGGTTCAAGGGCATGTAGAGCATGAAGCGTTTCTGTGAATCACAGCACAAAATCCTTTGTAGAGTTAGGCATGTGCAAACATGGCCCTTTCTTGTTAACCATACCCAGGGCATCTTGCTCTCATTCTGCCTTTGGAAATTATGAGATAATCCAAAATATGGATATTCTGAAGCTTATGGGATTTCATCATTATGATGTTTACTGGTAGTTGATAGTTGATGATACTGGTAGTTGGAGCAGTACTAAATTACAATTTTTTCAATGCCATTTAAAATTTTTTGAAAAGGAAGGAACAAAATTTGAAGGAAAATATCTTCTTTATGACTCATTCTCTTTTTTAACAAAGAAATTTTATACAAAATATAAATATCACCATTTGTTTGGGAGAGTTCTCAGGCAATAGGGAGTGGCTGAAGATCAATATTCTGTTCTTTTGAATTTGTGTCTTATGCAACGGTCTGTACTTACGTAAGCCTATGTAATTTTTCTCTGAGGCCCGTATTTTTTCTGCATGTGAGGTACATTTAGAGTATTTTGAACAACTGTGTATGGCACAGAGTTCCTGAGTCACAGATGAGAAAAGTGTATGTTGAAAATAATTCAGATTAAGCATAGCATAAAATATCGGCATATATAGGTCAGCTAAATTTGCTTCAAAGCTAACCGCTTCCTTTGTGTAGGAAGGCTGCTGCTAGGTAGAAGGGGAATGAACAGTGCATGGGTTTTGCTTAAATTATTAAAATCTACACCTTGAAGAATAATTCATCAGAAGAATGAATCACTTGGTCAATAAAGGCACTTGTCCAGTATGACAGTAAAAACAATAGTGTGCACTGGTAGTAGAGCCAGTGGATAATGATTTTTCTTTTGTTTTGTTTTGGTTTTTTTATGTTTTCTTCAAATTTGACTCATTAGGATCATAGGAGAGTTCAGGCTGGGTGTTATCTCAGGAGATGACAGAATCAGAGAATAGTTCAGATTGGTAGGGACCTTTGGAGATCGTCTAGTCCAACTCCCCTGCTCACAGCAGGGTCAGCTGCAGCAGGTTGCTCAGGGCTGTGTCCAGTTGGGTTTTGAATATCTCCCAAGGATGCAGAGTCCACAACCTCCTTGGCCAGCCTGTTCCAATACTCGACCACTCTCACATTAAAAAAAGTGTTTTATTTTGTTTCAGTGGCATTTCATGTGTGTTTCAGTTTGTGCCCATTGCCCCTTGTCCTGTCACTGGGCACCCCCCTCAGGTATTTATGCACATGGATAAGGTCCCCCCTGAGCCTTCTCTTCTCCAGGCTGAGCAGTCCCAGCTCTCTCAGGCTCTCCTTGCGTGTCAGATGCTCCAGTCCAGTGATCATCTTTGCGATCTTTTCACTGGACCCACTCCGGTATGTCCCTGTCTCTCTTGTACTGGGAAGCTCAGAACTGGACACCATACTCCAGATGTGTCTCACCAGGGCTGAGTAGAGGGCAGGGATCCCCTCCATTGACCTGCTGGCAATGCTTTTTGTAGCGCAGCTCAGGATGCTCTTGGCCCTCCTTGCTGCAAGGGCACATTGCTGGCTGATGTTCAACTAGTCCAGCCTCATGCTGAAAACTGAGGAGCCTCAAAGATCTTTTAAAGAACCTATACATAAAGATGCTGTTAAACACGATACTCACTGGAATGCTCTTGAAGCTGTGTACATAGCTATGCTTTAATAGTAAGGACGGAGACCTTTTGTTCGCTGAGGGAAAAATACATCCTTGAAATGACATCCTGTCAGCCAAAGATAAAACACACATTTTAGTGTTGTTTCAGTAACAATCTATGGCTGCATTATTTGTGTCCACGTACGTGTTATTGCTGGTTCTTGGGCCGCGTGTATGCTGCCTGCAGTATAGAGTAACTGTAGTTCATAGACCAAACTCAACTGCACTGATATAAAGACACTTGTGTATTTGCTTAGCATCTATTTGCACAGTTACTTTTGTGCCAGTGTAACTGGGTGCTGAACAGGTATTACCGAGTAAATAAAACAATACACTTTTTAAGGAAATATGAAAAACTGGGTGTTCAAACCTGGCTTTAAAATTTTTGTGCTTCAGTATTCCTGTTTGAAAGTGAGGTTAATACTATGTACGGTACCTCACAGCAATGGTAAAAGGTTTTAGTCCTAAAACGCATTGAAATCCTCTGAGGAAAGACTATTACAGGTGTGCTGCGACACTATTTAACATTATTTTTCTATTATTTCTAAGTACTGTTTGTGAATTTATAGGTGAATATATATAGGTGAATATATATATCTAAATGCGGTATGAACGAGATGCTAACTATATTGTTCAGGAACTGGTGTTAAGACTGAAGGCAGGGTTTTTTCACCTTTTCAGCTGTACAATGGCTAGGCTTTGGAGCAATGCAAAATCCATTTTTAATTCTCATGGTTTAGCACAGATCTGATTTGTGGGCATGCAGCCCTATTTATATGATGTGTTATCCTCTTTAGGGCCAGCCTAGTCAATTAAAATAAAATGACTTAAGCTTATGATCCAAATCTCTGATATGCTGGCAGTTGGACAGAGAACCAACATTTGTGACCTTTCATTAATTATTTGAGATAAATAAAGCCACGGTGTTGTTCTAGGAGTGGAATAAGTGTTAAATTGACTCTTGGATAAGAACACGAGAAATCTGACAAAAAAACGTTTTGGTTTAAATAGAAGTGTTTCCTAAAAGTCACCCCAGAATGAACATTCCTATCTAATGAGAAACCATCTGTAACTATATGTATTGCATATAATGTCACATAATATATGTAACTCCCCCCAGCATAATATGTGTGTAGTAAAAATAGTGTACTATCTAAAAGGGTATATAAGGGGATTTATGCTGCTCCTTCTGTTTTTTTAATCTCTCCCCTACCTTCTGTATTTCTTTTAAACTAGGGAGGAAGTGACTGTCTGATTCCAGAAACAGTGAGACTGACTCTGAATTTGAAATTATACTTTATAGTTGGAGGATGGATGACTGCTGAAAAGACAAACCCATTTCTCAAATAAGAACTGTATTATTATGCACAGTTTCTCTCTCTGCTAGTAATCGTTTATTCTGTTTGCAAATACTAAGTACATTTTAAGAAAATCAGGGTCAGCATTAGAAGACAACAAGCTTTATTGGGCTGCAGTTCCAAAACCATTTTTTTAAAACTTATCAAAGCCATAGATCTTGGGAAGGATGAAGCTGATAGGTTAAAGGTAAATACTTTTCCCAGGTTCTTTTAAAGATAAGCAAATTGTTTTCTAAGCCAACAGCACCTCTGAATCGTGTGAAACAATGTATGAGTCAAAACCACATTGTGCACTTTTTTCATAGAGCAGTGGATACGTGCTAGCAGTATTTGATGGTTGGCTTCCCAAAATCCAAATTCCACAATGGAGAGGAAAAAATATTTTTACAGCTACAGAAGTTATTGGTTTTGTCATACTTTGTTCTGGTTATATTTTCAAAAGAATGTAATAAGCTGTATGAGGGCCATTTTTATGTGCATTTATATGCACAGACTTAGAGTTTTGTGACCAGGTATCTACTTTATATATATATATATAAGCGATAGTTTCAAATGTTTTGTGGTGCAGTTCAAGAGGTCCTTTTGAAAACTTTTTTCTCTGTGTCTTTTACCCCTGTTGCATAACAACAGCAATATAAATGCCATGTAAGAAAAGAAATCCTTGGTGCAGAATTTTGTAAGTTCCTGTGAAGGAAAAAAAAATATACTGAGTATCTTGTTCTTTTGCCATTTGCAAAACCCTGCTTACTTGGTATTTCCTTCTAGGTCTCTTCACAGTTTTCTAAACTTGGCTATTTTGATTTTTCTCTGGCCTGAAAGTTGCCGTACAGCGTTGGATCTCAGACACTGAGCAAACATGGTGATTTTTAAGCTACACAAACATAAACAATGACACCTTTGCAAATTTATTCAATAACATGGATTTTGGTTCTGATCACTTCATGTCCTGTTTTTTAAAGCTTGCATAAGTGCAGTATTATAGGGGTATTAAGAAAATAGGATGTTGGGTGGAAGACAGATATCTATAGGTCAAGATAGTTTTGCTAGTAAAACCAGTGAAGTGCTACACATTTATCAATTTACTGCTTTTCTTTATGATTCTCCAGGCCCAGTGAAAGAAGCTGTATGTTGCAGCTTTGCAAGTTTTGCTAACAACCTGCATGCTGGGGACTTTCTGCCTGCACAGCTATGGCAGTTACACATCACCCCTCCTCACACCGAACCAGCGTAGCTGTATTAGGACTCCGTTTGTAGTCATCAGCAGAAACCATCTTGGTGTTGAAGTTCCTGAATGCTCGCTGAGTGTCAGCTGTGGTGTCCTACTTGCCACTGCTTATAGGTGTATATTAGAACTGATAGAAGAACATAGCTTATGGAAAAAAAAAGTGAAGTATGTATGACTGTGAAAGTCTCTTCTATAAATGTGATCCTTTAAATGATGCACGTCTCTTTGGATGTTTGGTTGCACAGACAGGGCTAAAAGATAACAGCATCCCATTAATTTAGAAGGAAAAGATTTTTTTTTTTTTAATTGCCGTGGCCTTTGTAAGTTATTTCAAACCTTGCCTGTAGTTGCATTAAATTGTTAGATCTGTGTTGACATTTATTCACAATTGTCAGTCTAATTTACGCAGAGTGAGTGAAAAAGGGGATTATTTCAGACCTTGTTTTCAAAAGATTTTTTTAAGTTCCTCTTTCCATTGCTCATGTTCTGTTTTCTGTCTGTATCGTATTTCTCTATTTGTTAATTTGCAGCCCTCAGAAAGGCTTAAACAGTGAGTGCCAAGTATTGCTCATCAAAAGATCATTTCCAAGTTGTATTAATCTTTTCCAACATATTTTCCTGCATGAAAAAGAAAAAAAAACTGCCAAAAAATTCTTTGGCACATAATAAAATAATTTTGGGTAGCAGACATTTACTCTGAATTCTTGGCAGAAGGTGAACAGGTCAGGTATCCAAGAAAAAAGGGTGTAACGTTTAATATTAGTGAATAATCGCTTCTACAAAACTTCGGGTAACCAGGCACACTATAATTTTGGCAACTGACACAAGCTACAGCTAGGGATCCTTTCTTTATATTTCCTGGGGACTGTGAAAGAGCTTGTAATACAGGACACATTTCCCAGGGTTCTGGAAATAATTTTAATCGTTCGGCAATCCTAATCTTGAAACAAATGTACAAGCCCTATTGTTCAGCTGATTCTTCTAAAAATATACTTCAACTGCAGTTCTTATTTTAAATTGCTAATGTGTGTCCTTGTTAAGCCCTTTATGTAATTGTGAAGGTAAGTCTTCAAAATTAAGCAGACACTGCCAAAACCAGAGAGGCACTCTAGGATGTATTACTGAGAAAGAAAAGCTCAGCTAAGAGAAGAACCTCAGTCTGCTGTGAATAATAAACAAGATGTGGTGTAGGATTTTTGCCCACCTTTTATGTTAACTGTTTGTAGAATCTTATCAGTGGCTTGAGGCACCAGACTCTTTATTAACTGCAACCAAACGTATGTTGGAGAAACCGGTGTCCTTTTTGTGAAACCTCTGCGTATGTACACTAGGGTTTTATGGCCATATTTTTACGGGTACATAATTACATTTAGGCAGAAATGTAAGGAGAAGCAAGGATGGGGATCCATGTTACATTCTCAGTTCTCACTCGGTGCATCACATAGAAGGGGAAATACTAGACTCTTAAATGGCAACTGCGGTCAAGTACGGTGAAGAACGTCATTGTATTCTCTTGGGCAATGGGCAAGAAATGATGTCATTTACCTCAGGAGCTAGATTAGCGTGTGTTAGGCCCAGGATCAAGAAAATACAGTTGTTCTAAGTTAAACTATTTGCTTCTGGTTTTGCAGCCAGAAATTGCATTCAAATATGCCCTTAGTGATACGTGTCCCTTTCTTCTCTACACTGGTAAATCTAGACCTGCGGAAGTCTTGATTTAGTGACAACTGTGCTGTTTGTACATCATTAGTATTTGGAAGAAATAATTTTGTTAATGGTCCTAGTTCACTCTTCTTTAGTGGAATGTTTTTGAACTGCAGTGGTGGGACTTTAATTTATTTCAGATGACCACATTGCACCACTCTTCCCTTCTTGCCTTCCTGCTTAGATGGCACTCCCAAGACCCAGACGTCAAACTTCGGAAGATGTTTTTCCATTGGTTGCATCTGGTTTCTTTGGCAAGCAGCTGCGCAGGCAGCTTTGGAGTTACTTGGGTTTGGTAACATGGTAAAGCGGCTGATGGGACTGTGTGGGGACATCTTTTCCTCCTGCATGTGATTTTATTTTGACTCATTATGCTGTAGAACGTTTCTACTTGATGTGTCTAAATCTGCTAGGATTTTTGCCCATATACCCGTTTAAGGACTTTCCTGTACCCCCTCACAACCATCTTTTCCCTGTAGCCGGTACAGCTGTAGTCAGCTCTTATGTGCCTTCCATTCTTGCATGAATTTTACATCAGTCAAAGTCTCAGCAGTAGTGCCAGGTACAATATTACCTTAAGAAAACAGGCACTCATGCAGCCAGAAAACTTGAGATTGCCAGTGGATCCCATTATAGCAGCTGAAGGTTGGTTCTACTGAGCCAGAAGTTTTAATCATTTCTAAAACCTTGCTCATTATTGTATCCTGTACCTGCCAAATACTTTCAAAGAGAACAGTGTGTTACTTCAGAGATGAGGATTGGAAGAGCTAGTATTGGGAATTTCCAAAAAGACAGACAACACAATGTCAGAGAAATCAATGAAATAAGAAGTGTTGATTATTTCCACCTGGAGATGGGTAAATTGTTACAGAAAAAGAAGGAGTTGTCAGATAGTTTATGCCTCCTCATTTTTTTTTTCTCTCTTTCTATTGATGTAATAACATCACTAATTTAGTGATTTCTGTGAAAGCCTCAATCTGGACTGCTTGAGGTAAAGAAATAGGAAAATTTATTAAAGGAAATGACACAGAACTCCATATGAAATCTCGCTGTTTTCTAGGACAGAGGGCCACACTGGGCATTAGTTATACAAAGATTTGTACTTTGTTACTTGTACCCAGTGTTGGGATAGAGGCTGTTCATCATAAAGATGCCTGAAATGTGTGTGAAAGGCGATTTGATGTTCATAATTCTTTATTCTGTTTCATTCTACAGTAACAAATGTTTCAGTGAAGAATCTTATAGTATGAATAATTAAACTGCGTAATTTGCAAGTAACTTAGACACATCTATTTTTTTTTTTTTTAATTATTTGGACAGTATGCTAGTTAGATTTACCAGAGAAGACTAAGGCCGGTTAGTTCACAAACAGAAAACTTTTGCCGTATTCAACAGATCGCTTAACTATTGCTAATCAGGGCATCCCCAAGGTAACTCCTGAGTAACCAGCAAAGACTGAAACACTTCAGAAGCCGTTGCTTCCACAGACCCCTCTTTGTCATTCCCCTCACCTGTACAAACGCAGCAGTAGGCGCTGTAGCTGTTACAATTTAAGATTGCCGTTTAAACAAGACTGCTTTTTACGGTGCTAAAGGGATCGGAAAATGAAAGGAGCACTTAGTGAATGTCAGTTAGCTGGATCTGTGATTGCCAGATGAGCTAGCGAGGGGAATACTCAGCAGCACCCCAGCTGTTTGCCTAAAAGGAAGAAGAATCCGCTTCCCTCCCAGAAGAGGTGAGACACATCTCTGGAGAAGACAAGGCATTCCCCGGGCTGCGTGGCTGCCCAGTGCCCTTTCCTACGCTTGCATTTGACAGGCATTTCTTCTGTGAGCCAGATGTATTACAAACAATTAAAATTATGTAATCTGCAGATCAAACGAGTGCACAAAGAGCAGCATTATGTTCGTTAAATAAAACCTAGTCATATTATGATCGATGACAAATCTTGTTTTAAGGGGAGGCCATTTTTAACTGAAAAAGGAGCAGCCAAGGGAAAAAAATCTCGATCATCTCCATTTTTGCAGTTACAGCAAAATCTATCAGTGAAATTTTGCAAAACACAGCCCTACATATGCATTTTTTGGCACTGCCTGGGGCAAGAATTCCCAAATGGTTCTGTATGTACCACTGAGAGTATATACAGACACCTCAGTGTGAGAAAAGATACAGCACAGAACCAGGACCTGTTATCACTGTCAGTACAAAAAAGTGCACGAACCTCTCAGTGAGGAATTTCACTCAGTTTTCAAGTCAAGAACACTTGCATAACAATTTTTGGGTTGGGGGGGGTCATTTAAGTAATTTTTTCTGCATTCATTATATCCTCTATGCTTTTATGCTCTACAGTCTTTTAAGACTGACTATTCTGCATCTGATTGATAGGTCACCGCCCTTTAAGGTGATCATAACACGTTCTGCATGGTTCATTTGGTTTTTTTTTTTTTTTCATGTATGATAAGGTATTTACTGATTGTACATAGTTCGACAGGTTATGTTTTCCCATCTTTTTTGAGGTAGAAAAAACCTGGAAGCCATTCTCCCAAGTCTGCTGAAAGGTGCCATTTAGGGCACTGGTCACGTCACGGCACAATGACTGTCAGGTTCACTGGTACAAAACCGGTTCAGTATGCGGCTATGTTCTCTCCTCCTCTGCCCTTTGTGTTCATGTCTTTAACCTGAAAAGCTCATAGTCTCATTGCATGTGTCCTCAAAGGGTTTACTACATTAAGATTTCATTTATTGGTGCTATTTGAATGGAAGTTACTGTTTTATAGAGTGATTATTACAGTCACCGAAGTGACAGAATTTATGAGAAATAATGCATATGGATACAGATTTGCAGCTTTCACTCATTTCACTGCTAATACAGCATTTTGAGTTTGGGTCTGTTGTAATTTCATGTCATCCCTACCGCATCCTTTCTTCAGATCCCCACTTGCAGAGCACCTTCTGTCTCTGCTCTCGCTCCCCAACTGCGTTGACAGCCTGCAGAGAGTCACTGGAGGGGGGTGGTGCTCATGTCTTGGCTTTGCGTTCCCCAGTGTGGTTTTATGAACTTCAGAAGGAGGGCCAAGTTAACACTTGTAGCACAAGCTAACATTTAAAAAACCATGCCTTTGTTTAATAGAAATCACCTTTTTGTAAGACTGAACTATAGAGCTGCAACATTGCTATATAATTCAGTGTACTCACACACAGAGCCCCAAAGAGAACTGATGACATCTGGTAACTATAAAAGCAAAGCTCAAGTGATTTTTCAGCGTTACCAGAAACCTGACGTGGGTACAGCTTCATTCAGGATTTTGTTAACAGTGTGTGTTACTTCTAAAACCAGTATACGTTCACATGAGCCTTTTATAAATGCTATGGTAGTACAAGAAATCAGGAGGTAATTAGCTATCGGTTGGTGGTCTGGTTGAGTTGTTTCTGTTGTGTTTGTTTTTCTTTTAATTACAATTGTATGGGAGGATTTTTCCAAGAGGGGTAAGGAACACAGTGTCCAGCAGCACCCACTTAAGCAGTCTCACTCTGTTGGTTTTCAGAATTTGGATCTTATCAGATAAGATTTTAGGAAAGTTTGTTACAACTGCCGGAGATGTGTGAGTGAGATTGCTCTTCAGTGACAAAGTAGCCAGGAGTTTTGTGTTTTGTCATCTAACAGGTGTTTTGGTAATAGTTTCTTAGCACTGAGAGAAACAGTGAAATAACAGGATTCATTGCAGTAACACAACTGGGTTTTGTGCCGAGTAGTTCCTTCTCTCATGTGCAGCCAGGTGAGATGTGTTGCTCTTTGGGGATGTGGCAGCTCAGTACTGGACAAAGAGGTTAGCTGTGTGGCACAGTCATCTTTCCACTGGCAAAGATGGGGCTTGATACACGGCAGCAGCCAACTAAAAGGTCTGCCAGATACCAAAAGCAATAATGAGAGGTACAAAGTCATAGTTAAACTTAAGCCTTCTGTAGATCCACAGTAATGATTTTCCACTTTTTTACATTTTCTATCATGTTCGTTGGTTGCCATTTTTATGCCATCCACCTTTTGATTGAATCAGAGACCATGTTACAGTTTTCTGAGCTGCCAACTCACAAGCTGCTGGCTTTTTTAGCAGTCAACTTCAGTGCTTCCGGACAACAGCTTAATTATCTCGTTCTTCTCCATTCTTAAGTAGAGTTGCTGATTTATCTGTCATGCATTTTAAAGTCCATTCCTTTTCAGGAAGGTATTGTTACTGTTGTTGTTGTTGGTTAATTTAAATACACATCAATATAAATTAAGTGGGATCTGTTCTCTAACTTTGGTTAGTTGCGTGACATGTATTTATATATACATAGAGATTTCAGTGTTCAGTGATCAAGCCCTAGATCTCTCAGACACAGACTATGTATACTCAGTGCTTGATTTCTTCTTCATTGTAGTGCCCAGTAATGTGCTTAGGTGTCCTACAAAACTAATAACAAGGGAAAAACACTGCCCTGCAGATCTTACAGTCTATTTTGGATGCAGCAGGAGGTCCAGCAGCTCATAAACTAGACCAGGACCTAAAGAGCAGTATGGGATAAGAATTGGACCAGGGATTAGGTAAATGATACTGCAGTTTTTCAGGTGTTTTTTGCTGTGCTTTATTTTCATGCCTTGTCATCCTACGTAATTCTGCTCATAGGTGGACCTGCCACTTCCTAAAAAGTATCCAAAGCATCCCAAGCATCCCCCAAAACTGGGGCAGTGCCATGAAGGGAGGGTAGGGTCGGGAAAGGAGAGGACAGAGGCTGTTACCAGGAAGAGGAGAAAAACAGTGGCAAAATAAAATGTGTGGGGGGAAAGAATCACAGAGAAATACATACCTTGGTTTCAAATGTGGGAGGCATTCTGTTTCTCAGCTTGTTTTTTGCTATCTATCTACGATCATAATTGAGCTAGCTGCAAAAAGGATCTTGAAGACAATTTGAGTGAGAGAGAGAGAGCATTACTATGGAGCGAGCCCAAAATCCTGTCCTCCAGCCCACACACAATTGGACATTGCAGTGATATGGGGGAAATCCCTTAACGGACAAAACTATAAATGAAACTACTGTTGACAAGGGGAAGAGGCACAGCTATATTTAACGGAAGTATTTTCATTTGAGAGCTGCTTTCTTTTTCTTTTTTCTTTTTTTTCTTCTTTCTTGTCTAGTCGGTGGAGACCACGAGGGCTCTTCCTGTTTGAGACAGTGCATGGGTGGTTTCCCCAAGGCTTTTAATGTTAGATTAATGCTCTGGAGACAGTGTGGTGATAAATGGGTTCCTACAGTTATATCTACATCCTGTTCCCCCTTCCCCCTCCCGCATCTGCCCCTACATACAGTCACTCTGCAGCGCTCGCTTTCATACCCAGCAACAGTTTTCAGCAGCTCCAGCCAGCGTTTAAGGCACAGTTCTTCCTTTAAAATGTGTCCAGCAAAATTCTTTAATTTTCAGTGCCGTCACCTTCATTACCCCTTATTTCTAGGACGATGACAAAAATGAAATGGGGAAGAGAAAGACTTCTGGTTGAAGGATGGGCCACCGCACTGGCTTGTCGTCTGCTGTTTGGCAGATCCCAATTAATTACTTTGCTATTACTGTCCACTTTCAGAAAATAGGTTTATGGGAGCAGCCTTTCTGTTGTTTCATGTTTTAGTGGCAATGCTCTGCACGTCATATTGTACTCAGCAATAAATGAGCAGAAGATTTGAAATCTCCTCCCTGGTATAAGGGAATGGCTCCCCTGTGTCAGCTGCATCTATGGCTTGGTTTTATACAACTTGTGCGCTGATAGGGAATTAAGTATTTATTTTCAGAAAACACCCACACTAAAGTGCAGCAAGGGAAATTAAGATTTGAGGCACTGTTTTTAGCTGGACTTGCCCTTGTGGCGATTCCTGGGTTTTTTATGTGTTTGGTTTTGTTTTCAGTTAGTACAGTTCTCTGCTTATTTTTCTCTGCATGCATTTCCATTTCTATATAGCTTCCCCTATATGTGCAGGGGAGGGGGATGGGCGGCGGCGGTGGCAGGGTGGTCAGGATGACTCTGGTTAACCTCCCTGACTCCATGCAGCCAGCCCACGTCCTTCTGCTTACGCGGCAGCGTCTCTCAGATCTCGGAGCAGAATTATTTTTAGACCATGAAGGTGTATCTGGCTGGTGCATTTAGATTTCATGTCATGGCTTCCTTTTCCTGCTCTCAGGTTTCTCCCACTCGGCCTTCACCTTCGGTATCGAGAGCCACATCAGCCAGTCCAACATCAACGGAACACTAGTGCCACCTGCTGCACTCATCTCCATCCTCCAGAAGGGGCTCCAGTATGTGGAGGCTGAGATCAGCATCAACGAAGTAAGTACCCCTGCCACGGCCGGCACCGCTCGCACCACTGACCTGACCGGCACGCTGGGGCTTGCGAAGCGACACATCCCAACCGCCCAGCGACACAAGCCACCGCTCTGTGGTTTCTGTTGATCTGGTTTCATTTTGTTCCTCATACTTTGCCCCTCCCCCAGCAGAGAGCTGAAAAGCTCTGAGATAGAAATGTATTTTAATTTTTAGCTGTGGCATTGGGGCCTTCTTTGCGCTGCTTAAATGGATTTTATGGTGTTTCCACTACCCCAGTCAACAAATCCGGGGTGCACACATTCTCGCAGCAAACAAGAAAATGCATCTGTGTTTACAGTCTTGCGTTTTCAAGGTCATAGCAGAATTTGGCAGGAAAAGCCTGCAACGTAGGTTAAAACTTCCCTCCCTGATGCCTGCTAACAGGCAGCACTGCTTGCAAGCCATGAGAAGCCTGAGCAAAAATCCACAGAGGTCACTGGAGAGATTCTCTCTGATTTCAGAGACTTTGGCTCAGATCGTGTAAGACCAGGCATCATCCTCTCGTGTACATGGCGAAACAGTTGTGTGTACATTCTGACCCTGGCTGGGGCACTGGTTGTCTGTGGGGATTGTATGAGCAGCCACAAAGTGTCTCTGTTCTCCTTGAACTGCCAGGGAAAACAGAGGGGATGTGGGAAAAACCAGCGTTTTTGCCCTGCCAACCTTAAAGGCATGATGCTTTGAGAGGGAGTGAAGCATGACAGATAAGCAAGTACTGCATTACAAAATATTTACCATAGATATTCGTAATTGACAGAGATCTGTAATAAATATTAATACATAAAAAGCTATTGCTTTTTCCTCTATAGCTGAATGTAGCATGGGAACAGCATGGGTGAGAACAAAGGAATATAAAATAGAGAAAAGGTTGTGTTGTTTGCAATGTGTAGTTTGGAAACTCATTTGTTTTTGTCACTAACATTCTGTGTGGTTTTCTTTTTATGACTCGGTACTATGTTTAAGAGTTGTGTATGTGTTTTTTTTTTTATTGGGGCAATGACATTTGACATTCATGCCAAGCTGCACTTCGATGCAGTTGGAATAACAAACCAGTGTTAGGAATCTGTCCCAATTTGCTGCTACTTAACATTTTGCCCTGCGCCTGAAATTGGAGCTACACAGTTAGAAACTTTCAGCCACATACAGCACCTATTGGTTCAGGTCATATGAGAGCTGTAGGGGTCTGCTCCTGTGCATCCAGCTTCAGAATTGGCCTCAGTTGAGAGAATAGTCCAAAAATACGTGTGTTGTCACCATTAAGATTTATGTTGCTCTCATTGTGGTTTGATTCTGTTCAAATACATACTGTTAAGTACATTACAGCAAAGCAAAGGCCATTCTTGCTATGTCTGAACGCCAATAAGGGCTATGTATATGCTTCTCTATGTGTTACTTCTCTGTGTATATTACTTAAGAGCAGTGAGTAATCAGTGAGTCTGCAAACTAATGTGTATAAAATTAAGTATTGTTTGCTATCTGTGAAAGGGTAGTCATGGAAATAGTCCAATGAGCAGTTTTACAGTTAAAAATGTAAGATGCCAGAATCCATTGGCGAACATTTTTTTCATTGTGTAGCAAGGATTTGAGCCAGGATTCAAATAAATGTCGGTAGAGACATTTACGTAAAAAATGTTGAGGAGAAGGAGAGCTTATATTTTTCTTCTCTAATGACTCTTTCCTCCTTTTTCTTCCCCATAAGGAAACAAACATGTATTATCCTAATATTGTAATTGTAAGGGGTAATTCAATGACTAGTCCAACAGAAGCATACTAGTCAGCCAAATGGCTATTTTTCTTTATTAGTTATTGTTATCTATTGAAAATTATATTGTATCCCAGCTACTTCATCTATCCATATCCTAATCTTATCTGCTATTCCTCAAACACAAATCTTTCACTGCTGGGTCTTGATTATTTTGAAGAATTAAAGGGAGTTTGCAGAAGATCAGTAAAACGGCACTTTATGGAGGCTACTAAAACCTTTTTCCTACATTTAAGATAATAGGAAAGTGAAAGTGAAGCAAAGATAAATAGATATAGCAGTTGTTGACCTGAGTCTGTATTAAGTCTTAAAAAACAGCCCTTAAAGGTTAACTCAATTGGTTGTTAAACCTGAAGCCTAATTTACAGAAATCAAAATGAAAGCCATAACTATTATGAATAAAACTAGCAGAATAAATTAAAAATAGTGGTAAAACAGTCCTGCACAATCAGCTACAGCTGGTGGTGCTGGGCTGGTGAACACCGTTTAAGAAACCACTGAATTTGTGCATACATCTTGTTTTGGCTGAGGTTCATTATTCATCAACTGCTTCCATTCCTATGCCCCTGCAAGTGCAGGAAGACAAACAATTCAACCAAAGTCTATTTGCCTTTGTCATGGCTTTAGCCATGGCTCTTTTTTTCCAAATACAAAACAAAGAGAAACTTTCTGTCATCAGTCAAAATTTTTTTTTTTCCACAGCATAATTTTTTTGCATCAGTAAAGAGTTTATATGCCTGAATTTTCTATAAAATTCCAATAAGTGACTTATTCACTGAACAGGTTTCTAAGAGGAACATGAGTACCACCATCATGGATCTGAGAGAGAGATGGTCCATAGTAATGTGGCAAAGTTGGTTAAGTCAAAGTGCAGGATCTTCACACAACCTAGTTTTGTTTCTTCATGTGATCAGCTCTTTGCGGACCTCAGTGGTGAAGATCCTAAACTTGCAGTTTCACTTCTGCTCATTTTCCCTGCAGGATGGTACAGTATTTGACGGCAGGCCAATAGAATCACTGTCTCTGATAGACGCGGTGATGCCTGATGTTGTTCAGACCCGGCAGCAAGCATTCAGAGAGAAACTAGCTCAGCAACAAGCCAGTGCAGCGGCAGCAGCGGCAGCAACGGCAGCAACAGCGGGAGCAACGACGACTGCTGTTTCCCAGCAGAACACACCAAAGAACGGAGAAGCCACTGTGAATGGAGAGGAGAACGGGGCACATGCAATAAGTAAGCCAACCCATGCAGCTGCTTGCCACTACTGGGCAATTTGAGTTTCAATAATATTCTTGTACTTAGTTGGTGTCTGCAAGGCGGTAGAACTCAGGGGAATAATTTCAGGAGGGTGGGATATTTCTAGAAAGGCTGCTGAGTAAAAATTACGTTTCACGTCACAGTCCGGTGTTTTACTGGTGTCCTCTCAGAATCCAAAAACTTGAGATATCTTCAGAATTGCAAGCTGAAGACAGTATCAAGAAGTGGAGCTGTATGCTCTCTCCTTGGAGCAGGCTACCCAGACTTCATATTATCAGCTTTTAGGTGCTTTTAGATATTTGATAAAAGTTGGGACAAGCTATAGCCAGTTGGTCATTTTGGCCAGGCTAGGAGGGAGATGGGTGAAGGGGCTGCGACCTACAAGCCGTATCTGTGTAAATGACACATGGCCAGAGCACAGCCTTGAGCACTAACTATCCTATGATCATCCATAGCCTTGGCATGGTCCTTGGCACAGTTTGGCCTATACCAGCTATCCATTCTTGTACAGCATGGCCAAGCACAGAATCATCCACAGCCTTATTGGCATGGTCCTAGGCCCAGTTTGGATTGTATCAGCTATTCATTCTTGAACAGCATTGCCCAGCACAGGATAAGGAGTCGGGTGTGCCAAGGACTGTTCCCAGCAGACATCTTGGATGCAGCCAACCTGTCTTGAAGGCACAGAGGAAAGAGTTCCTCACCTTTTTATTTAGTAGCACATGCTTAGTCATACAGTCCGCTGCAGATATCTAATTGAAGGTCGTGCCTTCCCAAGATTTCCTTAGTCTATGGGAACAGTCAGTTCTCAAAAGGTCTGAATTCACCTTTCTTTATTGGTGACGGCAGGAGACTGCGCTCATACCTTAGACATCTAAAGTCAGACATACAAAACAAGGAGTGGACATACCTGCTTGTGTAACTAGATCTTGATGACTGTGCTAAGATTGTGGGGCAGATAGGATTGATGGTTCTGCTTTCTGTGTGCAAGACATATTAGGGCACTGGCTAACTTCTGAAATGAGACCTTAATGCCTGATTGCCTTCCGAGGAAATTCTAGAGGAACATGCACAGCAGGTTTTGTAGGAAGCCCCAACAGCTCTTTGGCTTAGACAAGTAAGAGGTCAGGACTGTAGTCATGTAACAGATTCTATTTGTTCTGCAGTGTAGATACCTTTATCAGTCTCCATCTTCTCTTTGATCTGAATAGATTCATCTGTGGGTCAGTGAGAAAAATGCTTTCAAACTAGTTTTTTTTTCAGAGAATTCCAGTTAGACGGGGTAGTTTCCCCCCAATAAAACTGCAATGTTTTAAATTACATTTTTCATTTGAGAAAGCAATTGTAAAAAAGTTCTGAAAAAATTTGAAAATATTAATCTGTTTTTCGACTATGGATTGCTTATGTTTTACTTCCAACTGACCGTTTGTTTTGAAATTGAACTTATTTCATATGTGAAGGGGGGCAAACAGAAATGAAAGCTCTTTTAAATGTATCAAATGCTGACATTTTGTTTGTTGACACTTTCCTTCAGCTGATTTGTGAAAATTTTGGGGGAATGTCTTCCTGTCTCAGGACCAAAAAAACCAAATTCTTAAGGTAGAAGACTGATTGTGGGTTCATCACCAATACAGAACCGCTCAGACTTATTTCCTTCTGATCTGAAGAAACACACATACTATTGTATTAATACAAGGAAAGCCTTGCAGATCAGTTCAGATGTATGACCACACTCTAAGCCTTGATTTCTCAGATCTGCCATTTTATTGTTAAAAAATAATAATACTCACAGTGATTTTTAATAGAAGGATTTTCACAAACAGTTGCAGACCTTTCTTGAAGTGTTGAGAAGTCTTGTATGACTTAATGTCATGCAATAGCTCTGTCTGGAGCAGGATGCAAGAACATGACAATGTGTTGTCCAGTAAAATTTCACAGAGGGAGGGTACGTGTCAACCAATGAGATACTCTACCAGGAAGCAAATTTCAAAGCATTACTGTGGCTAAGCAGCCTTCCAGGCACACAAGTTAACGGAGCAGTGGCAATGGGAAGACAAAAAGTCCTCGAGGAGCTGGCATGTGTTGTTGGCAGCTGCTGTTGTGCCAGCTGGTCATCCTGGGTGAAGAGGTGAGCTCGGCAATTTAAGGAGAAGGAGGCTTTGGAGAGAAGCTGCTGAGAAATCCAGGGACAGCCAACTGTGATCTGTGTGCCTCCCTCACCTTGGGAGGACTATAACCTTTCTGTCTGAGGCATTCGGAGGATATCAGCAAGGTGGTGTAGCACAACTGCAGTTGAGGATTATACGTGGGAGGTGCACACAGAGCTGCAAAACTGGCATTCTCACCCTTGAACAGACCTGTTTAAATAATATCCAAGAGATCTGCCTCCATAATTATCAGAAACCACTAGAAATAAAGACTAACAAATCTAGCTGGCAATTTACTGCATGGGTCTGATTAACACTCTTACTATTGTATTTCCCTCTCTTGTGGTAAAGTTAGAAAAATATAGTTACGTTAATGAAATAACAAAAGGGTCATACCCTTCCTTTTCATTGCTTAGGCAGGGCAAACAGTATATCCAGCCTTACCTTTTCCCTTATCACCATGTTCAGAGAGTCTGTTTAGTGTAGGATAGGCTAGGACGAAAGATCTGGCAAGAGCTTAGCTTAGGACAAAAGGCTTAGGGTAGGATTGGACAAATGTTTAGGATAGGATGTAAAATGGCTTAGATAAGGACAAAAGGTTTAGGATGGATAGGACAAAAGTTTAGGATAGGATGTAAGATGGGTAAGGTGAAAGCTGGGAGACCTACTGGGTAGAAAAGACTGCTGATATGAAAGGTGTGAGAAACATCCCAAACCTTCATTTTCACTGTTGTTGGATTCCACAGAACTGGCATATACTGGGAAGGGTTTGGATAGTGTGCCAGTCCTTAGTCATAACCTGGAAGTCACCCATATATCAACCTGTCATAAAAAAGCAGGATGAGGGGAGCGGGTGAAAGAGATGTCTTTGGGAAGTTACCTAGTCTGCATTTATTCTGACATGGAATTCTCCCTGACACTATAAGTTTTCCGAAAAAAGTGTTAATATATTTAATATAATTATATAAATCTTAAAATTTATTTATTTATTATATAAATAAAATACAATTAATATAACTAATAATATTTAATATGATGTATTTTTATATGTGGTGTTATCAATGTAATATGATAGGGTGATTTGATTTAAGAAAGGGAAGAAAGAAAAAATCTAACAATAACAACAGTTTGAGGTGCAGATTCAAATACTAAACAAATAAAATTGCTGCCTTCTCTTGCTGTTTTCAGCTTTGAGTCACTTTAAAAATTAGTAGAAAAAATAAAAATCTGCATGTAGAAATGGAGCCAAACTTTGGATTGTTTTCCAACTCAAATATTTTTAGTGTCGTTTGTTTCATTATATTTGCAAGGATTGGCTTGGGTTTTAGAAAAATAAAGCTCTGGAAAAAAGGCTGAGCCCAGTTTCTTTATTATAACTACAGCCATAAAGAGCAACTTCAGTGAAAGGCCTGTCAAAGGTCTAAGTAAAAAAACACATTTCCTGAGAAAAGACAGGGTGAGCACTGGTAAGATCTTAAAAATATAACTTTTTTTAATTTGGAGGAAATAGAGAGTTCGTATTTCTCACTGGTATGTTAGAATTTTTTTTTTTTTAAACTTAATCATAATAGTTTGGGGGGATATGACTTTTAATTTCCAATGATTTGGCATTTTAATACATTTGAGGAAAAAAATTAGAAGAATATAGCATAGACTTAACCAAAGATCCTCTGGCCTTTAGAAAATTGTTTGTGTTAACATTTGGGCAGAGTCCTCCACTATGTGATCTGCAGACTGAAGTTTCACCTGTGAGGGTCTGTTGCACTTGGTAGAACTGCCCTCCCTCTCAGAGACCCCCTCAGAGGCATTCTTGGTGCAAATGAGGTCTTAACCGAGAGCTTTCTGCTCTGAAGATACTTTTTAAAAAAAGAAGCCTATTCTTGATGGTTACTGCATCTTACGTACCTATTTATTCTTGTTCCCCATGCACACATTGTAGCTGCATTCATAGGAAAGCCAAATTTTCAGATGAGACCAGAGCTCACAAGAGTTCATGCTGTGTAAGGAACTCAGCACTCTTAACAAGGGTGCCATCTTGTGCTCAGGGGTTTCTGCAGTTTGTTGTTGTTATCATAATCGTATCCGTTTTATACTGCTAATGTCTGTCTGAATCTGAGGAGAGCCTGAAGCAGTATCACAGAAGCATGAACTGTCCTGTTTGTTCAATGGGGCATTTTAAGTTTTGTGCTTAACAGTAACACTCTAAATATGAATGTTCCTGACTACTGATGAAAACAGGAAGAAAACATGTACAATGTGAACACTGGCGAATGATTTCTGAAAGACTCCTCATCTTTCCCTCCCTTTTCTCCTGAGCCACCAAAGCTGTAGTGTGAAAATCATTATTGGAAGACAATAGAAAATAATCCTTATTGGAAGACAATAGAAAATAATCCTGCTGGTATTTCATTGCTCCCAGAGGCCAGTCAGTCTTGCATGTACTAATGCAGGTATCAGCCAATCAAGGTTTCTTTTTCCCAGCATGACTATTGGTGGGTTTTTTCACACCAGTTAATAATATTCAAAGTGTGTATCTAGGTTCCTCCATCTGGCCATGTACAAACAAAAAATATTTCTAAGTATCAGATGGCCTTGCTCTGACAGCACCTCATAACTCTGGGACCTTGGAGTAATGCAGCTTCCAAGCTGTCATTTGGCTTTATTCAAGAGTGAAAAGCAGCTCTGCCTTTAGAGCCAGGCAGGTAACAGCAGGATCGTATGTGGTAAGAGTAGCTTCTCATTTAAATTTTTCAAATTCAAACACTTGAAATATCTTACTTCTTGATTTACCCCCAGCTTCCAACTCACACTGTGAACAGCACACAGATGAATGCATATCCATTACCATGCTGCTGGTTTTCTCATGAAAATATGCTTTAAACCTGGTGATTCTGTGGTGTGCTGAGAAACAGAGGATTGCGAGTTCTAGACTCGTATATTCTGGTGGGTTTTAATAGTGCTTTGCTCTTCATTGCCCTGATTGCTTGGAATATCATATCAACGTTCCCAGCTGCTAGTGTCAGGCTAAATCTCAAGTACTAGTATATCTTGACAGTATTAATTTTAGTAGTTATACACATAGGGAATTATCAAGGACAATGCTTAACATAGGGACTCAGCTTAAGTGTGGATTTTACAGATAGGCATTTGTAATATGTTTAGTTTTATGCAACAAGTCCATAGGTAATAAATGTAGTTAAAAATAGAGTTATTTTGAATTAGAAATGTGAGCTGTGAAACTACTGCTAGTTGTTTCCTAATTTTGCTACTCAGTGCCATGCAACTCATTGAACTACATGTGAATTCTATTCCATCCCATCTATGGCGTAGATATGGCACAGACGTAGTTAATAGGGTACCTAACCACATATGCAATGAGAAGTGCTATTTGTATGACTCAGCATAAATTAGGCAGAGCAAGACGAGGCAGAGCAAGGCGTGATATTTGAAAGCCTGGGTAAGGGCAGAAATCTGGAGATCTTCCTTCCGATGGCAGTTGTGCAATGTCACAGTCTGTTTTGCCAGTTGATGGGCAAGAGCTCAGCAGAGCTTGAGTATCAGGACAGATGGCTGATTTTAAATGCCATAAACATGTGGCAATAAAGGAGCATAATTATTCCACTTGCAAACCTATGGATCTCCATATGTGATTAAAGAATGACTAACTAAAAGACTTAACCGAGAACAAGAACTTGGATTTTGATGAATCAGAGCGGATCAGCTGGCCAAGACATAGATTAGATAACACAAGGCTGCCTTTCCCCTAGCCTGCCAGCTCTCCGCTCTTGCATGTGCTTTCTGCGAAATGGGCCACACTTCTGTGTGTAACATTTGCTGTCTGCTGTTTCAGTGTGTTACCTGGCCTTGGTGGGTGTCTTGTTTGCAGAGGATAAGAATCTTGTGTTGCTGCCAGGAAGTGTAGTTTGAGCTGAATGAGGAAGATTTATGCTGAAGCAATGAAAATCCGGAGTGAAAACATTGTTCATGACGCAAATTGGAATGAATTGCTGCCACTAAGAAAAATTCATCATTTTAAATTCACTTTTTTCCTTAAGGAAATAAAAGAGCTTTATAAAAACAAAGTTATTTAGACTGCAGTCTAAAGAACCCCAGAATTACAGCATGCAGGTTAAGTATATCTATGCCTCAGTTGGTACTTTGCATATATTATGATATCCTTGAGAAGACGATCATTCACTGTTTCGCTGCCATGCTCAGGGAACAAGGCCCTTTCTTAGTATGTTCTTCATCTGTGAGTAGCACACATATTACTTACAGGACACCGTGTAAGAAAATGTATGTGCTGTATGTTACTTTTTTAAAAGAACAGCATAAAGCTTTTCTCAAATGTGGCAGTCTGCTATTTTAATAGATCTGTAAGTCATTTTTAATGAAGCCAGCTTCAAAAAAAACTATACTGAAATAAATGCTAACTATTTTTTGAAGAAAAGCTATGTGCATTTATACAAAATATTTTGCAAAGCTCTACATTTTGAGGGAATATTGTCAATTTGAATCATCATAGGGAAGAAAATAGGGTAATATGGTCAGTGACACAACACAGAATATTATTTATAGTGTATATGTTGCTGTAAGCTTTAGGCCATGGGTAGCCAGCTTGTTTTTAAAGCAGATCTAACAGCATCTTGCAAACTACTTATTCTGATACATCTCCTTACAGATAATCATTCAAAGCCAATGGAAATTGACGGGGATGTTGAAATTCCTCCGAACAAAGCAACAGTCCTTCGGGGCCATGAATCAGAGGTGTTCATCTGTGCCTGGAACCCTGTCAGTGACCTGCTAGCATCTGGGTAAGACCATGACTGAAACCAGCTGCTGCAATTAGAGTGTATTTAGAGATGCAAGAACTTGCCAGTGTATGCTAGAGATGAATGAGTATTCTCTTCAGTTTTTTCAGCCTGCAACTGTTTTTTTCAGCAGCATTGTACCTACGTAGGAGTTAAGTAGTTATAAGGTGACGCAGAATATGAAACATTTGCACATTTAAGATGTGCACTCTGTGGCCCTGAATACACATAAACCTTTTTAAAGGTTTTTAAAATAACTATGGATAATTCTCAGACTATTTGAAGTTCTTGTAATCTACTCCTACTTCTCTTAGTTAATGGTTCACATTGGGGTCTCAGAAAGTCTTTGGCATCCATGTTTTCTTTTTAAAAGTATGGAGACTCTAAAACAGAGTTCTCTTTGGCTATGTCTTCATTGGCATGGTGCAGCACAAACAGGATTAAATATGTAAAGCAAAACTATTGTGTGAGGACCTTATGTCACCACCGTTTGTATTGCGGGGCAGGGGCTTCATGCTGGACCTAGTTTTGTCCGATGAGCTGATCATGAGGGCATGTTTTTGTTTATTGTCATTGAGAAGGAGTCTAGTCCAGGACTGCTCAGCAATGCCAACCAAAGCATGGTAAGTGGGACAATCAGGAGATTGACTTACAAAAAGCACTTTTGATCCAAACAAAAGTCCTAATGTAAACACACCCCAAGAGCTATATAGAGACACTGTTGGAATCTGTGTTTTTTCATGCTTAAAGCTAAACCTTAAAATGAAGGCTAAATTTGAGAAGTCTAACTGGGAATGTGGAGGAGAGCTGAGAGAAGTTAGGGGAGAGAAATGGGTCTTCATCACTTGAAGTTACCTGACAGTATCAACACATTTATTACAAGGAAGAGGAAAGTCCTTTTTTATTTCCAACTTTTTGCATGATCATCACAACAGTCTTCTTATGAGATCTTTGTTGACTTAATACATGAAAACAAGGAAAGTGCAAAGTGCAAATGGGACAGAATAAATAGGAAAAATAAAAGTCATTAACCAAAATAAATATCAGGTTGGATAAACAGCACAAGATCTCTAAGACAGTGAAGACAGCAGTTTCCAAAGAGTAATTTCAGACAACAAACTTTTAGAAAACAGAATCCTTCTGAATATACTTTGTTTCTGGAATGCCCAGACCTGGTAGTACTTTTAGCATCTGTAGCACTAGGTATCTTCATTTATTAATTTTAAATGGGTGTAGCAGTAGAATTTGCAAAAGCTGCTTGTAGGGTTTTTAGATGAAAAACTGGTTTTCAGCTCTTTCTTCCGTGGGCTCAGTGGGTCTTCTGGTTTGTGATAGGGTCCCTGGGTGATGCCATGGTACACACAAGAGCAGTAATAGCAGCCGCGCTCCTATGCCATGCATTTGCTGTATTTTCTGCTAACCATATTCCTCTACCCACTCAGTTTTCTAGTGTCTCAGGCAATATTGCTTGGCAGTATTACTTATTCCTAGCAAATGATTATTATTAAGAAGGGAAGTCCTACTCATTAAGACCAGTCACCGGTTAAAATAGGCAAGCGTAAAACAGTTATTTCACACAGATTGTCCTCTTCCTGGCATACAGTTGAGTGAGCCATAAAAAGAGATTTCTTTAATGTATAAAATAAATAAAAATTAGGATTGACAAACATGGAAGAACTGTAGCATATGATATTCCTTAATCGTCCTGGCCCAAATCTGAGAGGATGTTTTCAAGGAAAAAAAAAGAGAATCAAGGGAAGGCAAAGAATCTGTGATGTTCATGAAACGTTACTGCCTACATTGCAATTTGTAAATCAACATCAAATGATACTGAATGAACATGCTCCTGTACCACTCCTCTAGCTTTTCCATGTATGCCTAAATGTTTTGACTACCCGTAAATGTTAAATCGTGACCTACTAGTGAAGAAAATCTCAAAAACTAAGGAGAATTTAGTTAACCTCATTAAATTGTTTTCATGGTTGTTTCTTATTAAAGATGAAAATTGAGAGAAGGTTTCATAAAATCTGGAAGAGCTTTCCCATAGTGGGGACAAACAATTAGAATTTCGTGGGCTGTCTTGAGATCAACAGCTCGCAAGTACTTCATTTAGGATCATTCAAATGAAGGGACTGTATTTGTTGATACAATAGATGTCCTTTAGCCCTGTCATCCTAAACAATATACTTTTCAATAGTGAACTTATCCATGATGTTATTTATTTGAATTATATGGAGAACAGTCTTCAGGTGATCAGCTAGCACACCCACATTATTATCTAAAGGAACAGAGAGGAGGAATAAAGGGAGAAAGAATACCATACAGAATTATTCTTTAGGGACACCTGGTGGCACCTGAGATGAAGAATGCTGCTTTATTCCGGAGAATATCTGCACAGCTAAAATTAGGCATCTACTCAAGTGCTCTGTCCCTCTGCAGGTACCTGCATCTCTCAACTCATTACCTAGGGAGTTAAGACTCCTAAGTATAGGTGCTCAGACCTCATCTGTTGGCTTTAGTATTGGTAACTACTTCCCGATATCTGACTCACCTCTCTGCCAGTGCTTGCCATACTGTACTGCTTCCCTAGGATCTGTGGTTCACAGTCCTGGTGTGCGTAGTTTAAACCGTGGACCATTTAATAAACCAGAGCATGGACTGCAGTGACGGAGGAACCAGTGGGTGTTTAACTTTGCTGCAGAGTGCTAAGCACTGGTAGATGGATCCCTGGGACAGTGATACCTTACACAGCTTCAGGTAAACCTGGAGGATGATGATCAGAACCCTTAGTCAGATGTCTTAAGATGGAGGAGTACCCTCTCACTATCCCTTCAATTAAGCTTTACCCTTCAGTGTAATAGGTCTTATTAATAAGCTTTTCTACTGATTTTGGAAGCACATAAATACACGCATGGCTAGAAAATACAGTCAGGTGCTGTGTCTCATGCAGACTATTGGCAATGCAATGAAAATGCAAATAATTTAGATTCATGTGCATCTTGATCAGATTTTAGCCTGCTTATAAGAAACAAAGTATGTGATGCAGTTAGCCTTCAGGTAATGCAGCAATGAGTGCCTGATGAAGCTTACATGACTGAAATAGCATAGAATGCACAGAAGAAAATTAAACTGAAGGAAGAGAGCTGATTGTCTGATTATGCCATTGCACAAAGAAGTGTTTGAGATGTCTGGTATAATAATAGTGCAAGCTATCATCTACATGTAAACTAAGTATTACAGCACCAATTAAACAAGGAGGAGAAATTCCCTGAAATCTACATATGCTGCAGTTGTTTGTCCTTTAGAAAATAATGCTTCAAAAAAAAAGAAAACTGCAGTTAGTCTGAAATGCAAACACCGAATTGTTAGACTCTATAATAGTCATATTGTACTGCCCAGTCCGTAGTTTTCTACTGTTTTCCCATCTGCCTGATTGTATCCATCTGTTGTCTTCTTAAAAAATACATATAAAAACCTAACTGTTAAATAAGGGAAATAACACATTTATTCTGTTTATACAGTGCCCAGCACAATCGAATCCCAATTCATGGCAAAGTATTTTTTTCAAGCCTTGTTATACAAGCAACAATTTTTTCTAACAATTAGCGGCAGTTTAGACAGCAACCTGATGTAATCTTTAAAGCACTAAAAGAATAATGCAGGTTCACGACCTAATCTGAAGCAAGCTGTGTAAGGGGATTTGTTTGCAGAATGAATTACCCAAAACTAGAGCATTGGTTTCCAGATTTAGTGAGTATCCCACTGATAGAAAGGGATTATTGAGATCTGATGTCCCATCTGCTCAATTGCAATGACTTTTTAGGGTGTGAAGGCTAGCACAGGAATATATACTTTCTGGACTTTTCAAAGGGCTATTTTTAAAAAAAAACAGTGGAGACAGGAATTTCTCTGATCAAATAACCAGAAAAAATATATTCTGCAGCTGCTCTTCCTCCTTCACCACACCCATAACCATTAAAGTGGAGGATGGAGGAGACTAGAGATACCAGTAGACGCTATCAAAGGCATGACTGTCACCAGATGCTTATGAGAAGAACACTTAGATGTTATGAACAGAAGCATTGCATTATAATAGTACAGTAAAATGCATACATACAGCCATGTGAGATGATTAATTACCCTTTATGAAGGAAATCAATATTCCAAAACAAATAATTGCATATATTGT
>WAAD01003933.1:334079-345171 GCA_013389945.1 Fregata magnificens | reverse complement strand
GGGGGGAAGGTAGGTGCTTGGCCAAATGTGAAGACTTTGCCATTCCCAGCCATAATTCCAATTTTGCTCTTAAAATCTAGTTGTCATCCTCTTCAAAGTCTGATTTTTTGCATGAGATATCTTTCAATGTCTAAGTTTTAGTTTTATGACACATGTAAATTATTACAGATGGTTATGCTCCCTGGGTAGTGCAGAAACCCATTACAGCTACGTCCACATTAGTAAACTAACTGTGCCTGGGAATATTCCTAGGCACTGAGGCCAACTGGCACAGAACGGCCACTATCTGTGCTAGCAAACTGTCCTGGCTGCCAAACAAACTGCACATTGGGAATTGTCCCTGGACTGTTGTAACCACCAAGCCATGTCCAGGAGTTATTCAGAGAGAAACTCAGGGCCCCAAGCAATACTGCGAATTAAAAAAGGCCAGGGTCTGGCCAGGGAATAACCTATCAGTTTGCTAGGGTAGGTGGTCGTGGTCCAGTGACCCAAAATGTTCCTGAACGTGCTTGAATTGCCCAGTATGGAAGAATACCTGTGAATGCCAAGGTTGCTGGAGGCTTGAACTCCAAAACCTTTGCTAGCTGAATTTAGGATGCTCTGTCTGCATGTTCAGCTGCTGCTTCCAAGAGCGTGCCCTGTTCTGTTACATCCAGCCATGCCCTTCAAGTAATTCTCGTAGCCACGAGGCAGAGGGACCTGGCCTCATTCCCAAAACACAACCGTAGGTTTCTTTGCTTATCTTTGCTGATCTACACCAGCCTCTCTCACACAGGGGGACTTTTGCCTCCTGCAGGGTGCTCCATGCACCTTCGCTCTCCCTAGTCAGCAAAATAATTAGCCGTAAAAGCTATTGTCCGAGATCTTACAGTTATGGCTATGTCTCTCAGAAGCAAGAAAGGATGTTTCTGGGCCATCTTCTGTCACCTTCTCTGGGTTTTATATAATGCTTTGAGTTACTGTATTCCTCATATCAGTGGTTTAGGATCCATTGTGAATTATCTTTCTGAATAATCCTTTTGAATTACCAGGTTGAGGGGGTTGATTTCATCTCCCCAGACAGTGCCAGGTGTTAATTCTGCTAAATGTAAGTGCTTATTCATTAGCAGGTGACTTTATTGGGGCCAGTTTCCTCATTGCATCAAATTCATTAACACAAAGCGGTCAGCTATTAGGTGAGGTCTATTTGAATAACCTGATGCAGGGAGCAATGGTGTAGAATCAGTGGGACAGACATCTCCCTCTGGATACCTCCAAAGCACTTCCCTCTACTGACTGCCTAGGAGATGTAAGCACTTACTTTTAGAGACCTGCTTTATTAAGGAAAAGTTAGGTATGTAAATTATGAGGAGGAGTTTCCTTCCCTTTCTGCTTTTAATAATCTCTTTTAAAATAAAATAATAAAAAGTCTAACCTGTTTGAGCCAGAAGTGTTAAATGCACATTAGCAATATTGCATATCAAAATAACAGTGTTTATAAGACTTGCAGCGGAAGATTAGAAATACCAAGGTTCCACAACTATCCTGCAAATTTCTTTACCCAGCTGCAGCTGTTTCAACCTCTCTGCTGACAGTTACGGAATGGGGATTTTATATTTCACAAATAAAATTCTGCAAACATTTGTCCACCTTGATTCATGATTATACCAGGGCTGGAGAGCATGAAATAAAATTCTTTCAGAACTAAGCCTTCCTAAAATTTGGCACTACTCAACCATATTGCAGGACAGTATACCTATTACTCAAGTGTTCATGACTTGCATGTTGGAATGAGCTGCTTTATCATGCAGATAGAAATGCTTCTGTGGGCTAAGGAGATTAAATATCTTTCTGAATTGTGCTTGAACTATGGTCCTCTAATAAGGCATGGTTCACTGAATCATTCAACAGAAATCAGAATACTTTCCAGAGCAGAGAATACTCTTTTTTTTTTCCCAGCAACAAAAGGGAAGATGCACAAATACCCCTGCCACACACTGGTAGGCTTATAAAGCCTCTCTGCAGGGACACATAATAGCTTATGTAGCCTTAGGAAGAAGAAAATGGAAAAACAAAATTAAAATACTGGAAAATAAGATTGCCCAAGCATCACCAGAAAACTGACTAAATAAAACTGTTGAAAAACAAAACATAACCCTTTTAGAACTAGCAAATAGGATATTGTGTTTGATAGCCAAGTGGCTGAGTACTTTATTCACAGGGTCCAATAACAAACTGGATTATTACAATGAGGGCAGGACTGGCCCAGAGTCCTATATAGTGGAGAAGCCAGCGCTGAAGGAATTTCCTACCTAGCATGCTAACCAATAACCCAAGCCTATGGAAGACTTATGTTCCCATTATTGTAAATTATCACAACTGAAAATGTTCCTTAACTTCTGAGCCACATGATTAACTTCATTAATTTTCTATCCAACATGTGCAAAATTGTTGTTCAGTTTTCCAGACCTCTGAAGAAATACAGAGTTATATTACAGTCACAGCTCTGTATGGTGGCAAAAATTATCCTGATCCGAATTATTTCTTAATCACTAAAGTGAAAGATTTGTGCCAAAAATTAAAGAATGGCTGTACATCAGTAGCTTGTGGTTAGGCTAGCAAAGCCCTGGCCAGCCATCACATCTCAGCTTGACACAAAGGATTCAGAGGGGATGGGGGCACATTCCCCAGGCATGCCATGACCCAGCAGAGCTCAGAGCCACTGATACAGGCAGGGAGGTTTTTGCTTTTACAGTTGAACTGTTGTTCATGTATAATTTGGCTAAATTATTGGTAAAATAATACACAAAACTCAATCAAGCTGGGTACTTGATTGGTCAATATTTGCACTCGCAGACGTGTGGAGTGTTTAAAATTTGCCCGGTACTTTTAGTATAAATAATTAAAATGTTTTATTAGTAGACCAGAAGAAAATTTGATATAATCATGTGATGGATTTCCTTTGCAGTAAAACATGGCTTATCAAAGCAAAAATGGATCTCAGTTTTTTGGTCTTCGAAGAAAGGCTTTTTCTCCTTATTCCTGTATAGGAAAGGAAGTTTTAGTCATTACTTTAAAAAAAGGAAAAGCATCAGGTATATTGACAATGAAATTTCATCTTGACTGTATGAATTCTTGGAAGTATAAGAGAGATCCTAATTTGCTCCAAGATTCTACTTACTGCATGTAAGTGAAAATTACCCTTTGGACAAAACAAGCAATCCACGGTACTTTGATTGTTTTGGTTGTTGTTGTTATTGATTGTTTAAAAAAACAGGGGAGGGGGAGCAAGAGACAAATCCCAATAAACTAGAAAGCGTAATATCTTCCACCCTGTTGCAAATTGATTTCTGACCTCAGAGACATTTTTCACTGGAAGAAAGATTTATACAAACTGAAAATAAATATATTATTTACAAGCAGGTTATGATAAACTCTTCACTTCCTCCTCACAACTTTTTCTAGACAAAATCAGGGTTTCAGTCTGCAATAAAAACATCTCCCTAGAAAATATTCGGTCTATAAAATAGATTAAAATCCTGATGCAGTCTCTATCTTGCTGGCTGTCTCTCGCCAAGAAAACATACTCTCTTACATCAATAGTTATTTTGCCACTTTTTCGGACAATGTGAGCTAAGCAGCCCAGCTACAGACAGCAAAGAACACTGTAGACAAGACAAAATGAATATAAATTACCTTTCTGTTTTCCTGACCTTTAGGTTCTGTGGCTTGATTTAATGCTGAGAGGCTGTTTTGCAAACAGCTTCTGTCAAAGGCTATGTTCTGTCTGTCCTGAACAGAAGGACCTTATGAAAGGGCCATGGCCAAATTAAAGGCTGCCTTAAGTTCACCTCCTGCTCCTGTCAGTAGCTGTCAGAGGAACCTGGGCAGGACCAGGGAGCCGGCACCGCAGCACCTTTGTCACACTGCTAGAGGTCTCCTTCCCCAAGGCTGCTGCCAAGGTCACACCTCGCACTTTTGCACGCAGTCCCTGCAGGTCCCGTCGTGCTGTGCTCAGAGTGTACTGCAGCTCCGGGGGAACACCAGGGACTGGTCGAGCCGCTGGGAGCTAATGGGACTGTGCACGCTTTTTATGGGAGGCACATGGGCACAGCCTTTGTGTTGCTGTCCTTATTTGGATCTCCAACAGTGTTATGTTTGTAATGTTGAGTTCCCCCAGACTATCTCAGTTATGGTGATATCAACTTTATGTGTCAAGTGCAAAATGTAGAGAACAAACAAATGTCTTTTAGGTAAAACTTTTTTGAGTAAAGCAAATGATGATGTGGATTCAGATGATATATATAATTTAAATATGTGTTAGCATTTTTTTAGAAGTATAGGAAGTGCAGGAGGTGCAGAACTGGAAAGAAAAAGTACATTTTAAAGGCTGTGATGTTCTCTCAATGAAAACAGAAACAGAGGTTTTATTTTGTTTGCTGTGTTGACACCAAGAGGAGTTTTCATCCCTGCACAATTGCTTTTATAGATCTGGAGACTCAACGGCTAGAATATGGAATCTCAATGAAAACAGCAACAGTGGTTCCACTCAACTAGTTTTGAGGCACTGCATAAGAGAAGGAGGACACGATGTCCCCAGCAATAAGGATGTGACTTCATTGGACTGGAATGTAAGCTAACTTCTAAGACTGTGTATGTTTTTTAACTGTCTAAATTTAATTCAGAGGCAGTTAGAGCTGCTGCTCCATATCTTTTATATCTGAGGTGACCAGAAGCTCTGTCCTAACCTACTGACCTCTTGTTTCAAATACTCATAATAGGCGGAACTTTCCCCTATATGCTCTAATTTTCCAGGACTGTTGCCATCTTCAAGCTTAATAATGATGTATTTATATCTCTATTTTAGGAGCTGGGGTAAAAATAAACTTAGCTAACTTTAAGAATGAAGATTAAACAAGCAAGCTATGTAGTAATGAAGCCTGATCAATAATGTATTTGCATGTCATAGTTACTTTATTTTGGCATGTGAGGAGATATAAGCACCAGCGAAGCTTTTTCTGAGGTTGGACTATCAAGACCCTCTCCCATTTGAATTATGCTGTGCATAGCAAAACATGCTCACGTTATTGGTTTTATCTTGGTAGGAGTATGTGTAGTCATTCTCTCTTTACCTACCCACCTTCTGGGTGGAACTGTCTTGCCTGATCCTTTTCACTTTCATCCTGCAAAACCTTCCATCTTAGATAATATGGTCATGCACAGAGAAGACTGAAGTGAGCAGAGACGACAGGTATTGTTAAGAATCTCCAGTGTCTGGGCAGTGTCTCTGAGCAGCATTAAGGCTGCTTCATGTCTCCTTTCTGCCACTGAGCATTGTAAACAGAACTTAGAAGACCTTGCAGGAACCTTAATTAATTTTGAGATCACTTGCATTCTGTCCGTTTTGTTGATATTAGTACAGAGTGATCACATTAGTCTTGTTTTCTTAGGAAAACAGTTTAAAAATTAAGTACCAGAAAGGATTCTCAGCAGTTATGTACAGTCTCGGTTGCTGGCCAGAGACCAAGATTCGATTAATCTTTACTGCAATATTAGTGTCCTTCAGGTGAGCTAGGTGATTCACAAAAGTAAAAGATAAGGCCATGCACAAATCAGCTTCCCCTATGTATTGTATATTTGACACAAAGAAAGAAGTTGATGAATAGTACAGAAAGCACAGGTAGGTTAACAAAGCAAATAAAGATAAAACCCAAGGATGTTCCTTACTTGTTCCCTGTGGATATCACAGTGAAGAAAAATAGTCGGGAGAAACTGAACCGAGGCGTAGGAAAAGAGTAATTGAAAGAGGAAAACAAGCAAAGGTGCAGAACAGATATGAGAAAAGTTGTCCAAAACATATAGGATATCCTCTAGTATTTCCTGTAGCAGCTCCTTACCTTTCCAGACTTCATTGATCCCTGATACTTCATTTGCATTGTGCTAGTACTTAATGTAAAGAAATGTTCCTATTTAAATACTTGAAGTGCTTCCAACTTACTTAGTTTTCCAAAGAATGTGACTCACCACCAACAAATTTGGATAAACTGTACATGTATTCCCTTAGCTTTCCTTCCCTTTTCCCTCTTTGGTCTTACCACCTTTGTTCTCATCAGTGCTCCAGATAAGTGTATATCACAGTGAAGTTGGCTTAGGTTTTGATATTTTTCCCCCTACATCATTATACATCTAAGTTAAATGTACAACTGCTTTGACTCCCTGTTTTTGGAGGGTTGGAGTGGACATATGTTTTAAAGGGTTATTTTATGCTTTTTCCTAATTTTCTGTTCATGATGCTAGAAATGCCATCTGCCTTTATTGTTTATTTAGAACCACAATATTAATCTTACTTCACTGTGAAATTTTCACGTTGGTGATATTAAATCAGTTCTTCTCTGGTTTATGTGATTTATGTTTTAATAAGAGAGGTTATTTCCAGAGGCCATATTCAGATCATGTCCTTTGGTACCAAGGGTAGGATTCATCTCCATTACATTTAACTATCTAAACTAGTCATCTAGACTCCCTCTAAATCAGCAGGAACAGAAACACNTAGAAATGTTAATCTTCCTGTGTGTTCACTGTAACTAATCCATTTTTAAATACAGCAGGCTTTCACAAGGTGCTTAATGGTGTTTAAAAACACATATTTTGCTACTAATTTTAAAACATTAATTTGTGCATGCTTTTCAACTCAATTTCTTGTTGTTCTCATTCTCACATTTTCACAGATGTTATTAATATGCAGTAGCAATTGAAATGGTTATTCAACGGAAGACAAAAAGTATGTCCATGCACACGGCAGATCCATACTCTGCATTTTTGTCACTCATCTTCTTGCTTATTAATGCAACTGTCAGTTTGGAGGAGTCAGTGTCTGCTGATGGATTTTCTCACTGTGGCATTTATTTATCTATCATAACTGTTCCATAAAAGCAAACTTGGCACTGTATAGTGGTGTAGTTAATGGGACTCTTAAGTGTTCTGATCCCTAACTATTGATCTAAGTAGTTGCAGATTCAGAACTTGGTTGCCCCTTCAGAATCATGTTCACTGACGTGTAGCTGTCTTAGCAGTGATGTGCATCAAGGACGTATCACTCCACTCCCCTTTTAGCAAGTTGAAAACTTCACTACATCTTCCAGTGCAATATGCCGATGTCCATCTGCATTAATAGAGTTTTTAAAAAATTCTTGTTATGCATGCTGTTTGTCTTTGGACCATAAGACACAACTGAAGTGGAGATGTGGAGAGGCTAATTTTTATTTTTTTTTTCATAATTTCAAATATGTTTTCATAGGGAAGTGAAGCAGTTAGTTATTAAGGAAATTGTTGATAGGCCGAAAGCATATGTCCTACAAAAAGCCCCTTAAAATCAGCTGGAGTCTTTGTCCTCACATAAGTCTAAAGCCACAAAGACCTCACTTTGTCATCTTTGCATCACTTACTCACCAGAACAAGCTAACAGCAAATTCCTTTCCATATCTGGAATCTGAAAACCTTGTCTACACAAGGATTAAAGGTGGCATTTCAACAATTAAAAGTCTAGTCTAGACAGAGTACAGTTCCTTTAACACATACTTGTGTGGCACACTTCTTTGCATACTTCTTTGCATACTTTGAAGTCTGGAGATAGTTGGCTTGGGAATAATATAGATTTTTTTACTCTTGGCTACTTTACAACAACTTGTTTAGTTTACATCCATATGGACAAAACTGTCATCTTAAAATATATAAGGAAGACTCCTTTGTCTAGGTGTTGAAGGCCTCTGTATCATTGATGTTCCCATGTAACTTTAAGGGTTTCTGGTCAAAATATGTAAGTNGCCTTCGTGCTGGTCTGGGCAGGGTCTAAAGCAAATGGGATCATGAGTTAACACTCCAGAGGTGGGTGGTGCTGTTAGTTATAGCAGGAGACTACGTTACTCTCTTAAACTAACTCCTAACTTCTGGAAGTCTGGAGGTAAACGGGGTGAATCCCACTCCTAATCCAGGTGCTGAAATGTTTAAGGACTAAATGCCCAGCTCCAACAGTACCCGTGTCACCAGGTTGCAGAGTTTTTTAATTATTCTCATTCTGGCCCAATAGTTGGCTGCACAGGAGATATCCTTCAGTGAAGGGCTCCCTCCAGCAGAATTACATGTAGTTTGCCGATTACGATTCCCACACTTTTCCTCTCTTAATTGGGACCCACGAATCCAACTTTTCTCAGGCTATCCATCGTGGTACTGTGTGTTTGAGCATGTGTGGGAGTCTGTGTTCAGACAAGTAGGAAGCAGCTTCTTTGTGGTAGATAGCATTCGAGGTGTTAACTGTGAGTGTAGGTGGCTTAGGTGTTTAGGTCCTTCTTTCAAGTAGAGGTGCCTGAATTTCACTGAACTGGGATTTAGTCAGGATTTAGATGATCTGTTGATGTTTTATAGGCTTGTTATGTCTAAGAAGTAGTATCTGTTTGTTATCTGGAAGAATCCCATAGAATTTGTTATATCTTGTTTTCTTTTTCTAATCCTTTTGATTAAATTACTCTTATCTGATGGTGTGGCCTAGTATTTCACAGTATGTTAGAGGGTTTTATTTCCTCTTTGCTGTCTGCAGTAATAACCTTTAGTTTAAATCATAGTATAATCTGTCTCAATGTGTGGACTCAGGTTTCCCATAAATCACAATGCACAAACCTTAAAAAAAAAAGTAAAGAAAAGAAAAAAGTTAGTTGAAACAGATTTCATCTAGTATTGACCTTTGCCATTTTTATATATCCTAACAGAGTGATGGAACACTATTGGCTACAGGCTCGTATGATGGTTTTGCAAGAATATGGACAGAAGATGGTAAGTCAAACAACATTTATTGTTCTTAAGCATTGAACAGCACTGAACTGTAATTTGACTAATTTGTAAACAAATTGTAATATTAACCTTTTCTTTATTCCAGGTAACCTTGCAAGCACCTTAGGTCAACATAAAGGTCCAATATTTGCCCTGAAATGGAACAAAAAGGGGAATTATATTTTAAGTGCTGGTGTTGATAAAGTGAGTTTTAAAAAGACATCATTCTAACATGTAAATGTGCTGACTCAGTGCGCTTGTGCTGCTGAATTCCATATGATTATTTTCTTCTCCTCCAGGCATCCTGGAGAGTTTACTTTTCTTTAATATGTTTTAGTGCATGTTGATTACATTTTTGAGGCTACATAAATGTGTACTATTTTTATGTAAAAGATTTTACTTTAAAAAAATCCAACTCTACTTGCCTTGCCCCCTGTGTAAAATTGCATCTTAAATGTTTCTCAGTTAAGGAAAGAACTACTTCCACTACTTATGTTTATAGTTTTATCAGCTAACTATTTCCAGGAAGGAAGTGATCTTAAAGATACTTGACCTTTTAGCTCATCTAATTATTGAAACACTTGTATTTGAATAAAATATATGTGGCTTCCTATGCAAATATGCAAAAAAAAATGTAGTTCTGAACTCCAAATCAAGCAAAACATGGTAATTTCGGCTGAGTGCATATTAGAGATTAAAATGAACAGATGACTGCTGATGATGTGCGCAAATCCATTAAAACTGCAACTGGAAAGTACACAGCATTCATCTTGCTTAACTTTCAATGTCTAAAAATTAGACGTGTATGTCATCTTTGGCTTCCTTTATAAAATTCGGAGAGAAAAATGACACTTCCAAGTGATGGGTTGCATGGCCGGTGTTGCAGTGACATGTGACAGTGCTCCTCTCCAGCTACTGACTAGGGAAACTAGCTCAGGCTTGTAGATCTGATTTGTAGGCTAGATGAATCCCTATATTTTCACATGTGAAAATGGAAACTTAGTTTTATTCCTTTTATTACTGGCTTATATTCAGCTATACTTGTCTCCCAATGGTAGTTCCATTATTCTGGCAAACTTACATTCCCAATAACAGCAGTGATTCTTTAGATGATCCATTATCAGCAAGATGAGGCATCCTTAATTTATTTTCTGGAAGCATATACTCCCAATAAATTGACAGTTCACTCAGAAGGTGGTATTGAGTTCTGCAGGGGAGTTGCTTACGTGTGCTGTGAGTATGGATTAAACCTGTAGTAAGCAAATTACGTTTTAGTCTGTCCCACCACAGTGGCAAGGAGTGATATGTACTCTGCCGCTAGATAAACATTTCACTTGGTGCTTTAATTGTTAGAAATGTAGTATCACGTAGTTTTGGAATAGAATTCAACTTGCATCTTTGAAAAGGGGAAAAAGTCTTCTTTGAAGAAGATAACTGAAACAGCTGTAACAAAATGTTTATTAAAAATGTGTAGTGCTGTCTTCTAGCATTATTCAGAGAGAATATACCCATTCTTAGTAGTTATATTACTTCCTGTGTAGGCATGATAATTCTTTATCTACATTTAGATTATTATTCTTTAATATTTGGAAGTGATTTCTGTTTTTTCAGCTGTTCAGCACCCAAGGCTCTCTGCAGTCAATAATTTTACCAGTCCATCTTTTAGAATTGCTCTTCAGTGAGGGTTCTCTCTGTCTGTTTTCTCTGAGCTGAACAGTCACTAATCTTTTTTTTCCCCCTTCCTTCGGATGCAGACAACAATAATTTGGGATGCTCACACAGGAGAAGCTAAACAGCAGTTTCCTTTCCATTCAGGTAATTTCTGCATAACTCTTTTTAGTAAAATGAAATGCAGTTTTTAATTTTGTCAATGTAGTTTATCCTTTTGTAAAAACCTATCTGCCAGAGAGAAGTTTGAACCATGTTTTTTGTGCTTTAACTATCCTGAGTATCATGGCTTGTGAGTTTATTAATTTTTTAGAAAGGTGGGGTTCTGTGAGAATCAGCTTTGAAAGTCAAACTGATTCTAGGGGAAGGTTTATACACCAGCCATGTCTACCTAGCTGAATGATTCTGTCCTTATCTATGTGCTTGAATAGTACCAAGTGGTGATTTATGAAGAGACTTTTCAGTGGAAGTGTCTGGGATCTCTTCCACTCTTTCTGCTCCTGTTGCAATGAAGCTGACTTGAGACAGAAGCAGACGGATCTCTCATGCAGCTTGCATTCACCACTGCAAGCATGAAGGTCCTTAGAAATTTCTTAACTTTGAATTTTGACTTGACGTTCTT
>WAAD01003933.1:280091-326563 GCA_013389945.1 Fregata magnificens | reverse complement strand
GATGGAATGAATCTGGATTCTGGCTCGCAGGCAGCAGAGGTTGCTTTACCAGCACACCTGGACCATTGCACTGTACCAGCAAAGTATTGCTAATACAGGGGGAGTCTGGGCTTGCAGAAATACTTTTCACGATAGAGCTTTTCCAGCCCAAACTCCTCTCAGTCTCATTCTCCTTTCCAAGCAGCATTCAATGAAGGCTATGGCTACATAGGAATAGCTGTATGTAGTAACAGCAAAGCCCTCCTGCTGGACTGTTGATTTATGCTGGTTCCTTAAGCAAAGCAAACATCCCAGGGAAGATTTGGTTTTGTGGATAGAATTGTACCAGTAATACAAATTCCTGGTAGTATAGTTGTGTTAATTAAGGCTCATATCTCTTTGCACTGCTGATTGACACAGCTAAAGTAAGAGATGTTTGTAGCATGCACACAGCCTGTGTATAAGAGGCTTTCAGCCCTGAAACTGAAAGAGCAGCAAAACTTGAAGAGCTAAGTGAACATCAGCATTATGAAAGTTTCCTCTTCATAGGTAGCCTGAGTTCTGCTCAATTCTACTCTGTCTTTGCCACATACCCACTCAGGTTTTCATCCCTCTGGATTCTAGATATATTATTCCAAAGTGTTCACAGAACTGAAAATTTACAGAAAGTAGGGCTAGAAGAGACTGAAAGAGAGCACCTTGTCTGTTATGCTGCCACAAAGCAGTACGGTAGTAACCAGTATTGCTCTGCTTAAACATCCTGACCCAGTGGTAGCACATTTTTTTGGTGCCCAGTTGCATGCTGTGTTTTAAAAACCACTGTGGGTCAGTGTTGTTGGTGCCAGTTCAAATTTCTGACCACTGAATTTGGCACAAGAGCTAATGGTTTGCTATCTCCAGCCTTGCCTGTTTTTAAAAACCTTCACTTATGGAGGCTACAAGTCCTTTTCAGGCAATTATTATTATTCTTCCTTTTCCTTTGGAAATCAATCCTCTCTGACTTCTTTTTTTTTTTTCTCTTTATTTTTTTGGAGTTCTTGATATTTTCCTACAACTTCTTGGAACATATGTTGCCTGTTAGCCACAGAACATGGCTAAGCTTTGTGTAACATTTCCAAAAGCAATCTCAGGTATGCTGATGAAAATTGAGCATAAGAGCACATCATTGCCCTCATAGTGCAGGCTTATAACAAGTGAGTTAAATCATTACNAACTGAACACGGTATTTGAGGTGCAGCCTCACCAGTATATTTATGGTATCTCTCTGAAATTGACTAAATTTGAGTTATTTTCCCTGCTGTGAATTAGCTTCATCTTGTTTTCTCAGTTAGCTGAAGAAAAGATGTACTAAATTACCTGTCATCTCTGTTGAGCATATTCTTTATCTCACGGTGAAGTATTTGGCCGTGTAACACTGCATAAATAAGGTCATCTTGTTTCATTATCTGTGCTGTTAAAAACATCAGGAAAACAAATGGAGTTCAGGAGGAAAAGGAAAATTTGATGTGGCTCTTGACTGGCTTAAGAGAAAATTATTAGGTTCTAAGCAGTTACTGAAACTTTATTTTCATGCTTTAAAATGACCGCTGTTGCAATGTGTGACTTAAACTTCAAGTTAAACTTCTCTAAACAGAGTAACTTAAGCTTCTGGATGAAAATACAGCTACAGGCTATGGGGCAAATACAGCAACTATTTAGTTCTTTTGACCTATTGAATAAATACTATTAAATGTGTAGCTCTTTCCCCTAATGGGGTTATTCTAACGTGTGTGCATTGTAGGTGCCAAACTGCTGCATTAACAAACTTAATTTATGTTTAAGTGTATGCATGTGTGTCGAGATCTTAAATAAATAAATGGTAAGAATAGCATAGAACTGAAATAATTCAGCTGAGAAGAGATTAGTAACGTTGCCATTTTTCCCCTTCATAATTACTCTGACTTAGATTTGGAGCATGAAGCAAGATACCTGTGTACATGATCTTCAGGCTCACAGCAAAGAGATTTATACTATCAAATGGAGTCCTACAGGACCAGGCACCAGCAACCCAAACTCCAACATCATGTTAGCAAGGTAAAAATATGCCTCCTTCTGTTGCCTACCAAGAAGAAGGATCGTCTTTCTGACGTGTAACTCTACTGTCACCTTGCCATCAGTCTTCCTGCTGACAATTCCAGTAAACAGTACCTGCGTTTGTAAATCAGGGGGATGGATACAAAGGGAAAGGAATCATATTTGAAAAAGGAAAAAGAAGGAAAATTGAGTTATATGTTATTTAACTTTTCAGCTGTCTTGATAAAAGGATTGTAAATCTGGCATGGCACCTTCACATCCGGCATCTGGTTGTTATGAATGAAGGTACTTGGGACAGATGCCAGCCCATTCAGCCACTTGGAATGTGTTCTAACCAGAGTCATGCAACTCACCTGGGCAGATATTGACAATTTTTATAGCCTTGTTAACTAACAGAGAAAAGCTTGGGTAATCTTTAAAATTCCACTTGAAAATCTGTTCAAAGTTCTTTTTTGACTTGAGGAAATAAGTTTACTTGTAAAATGCCAATTGGTGGTAGTACCATGGGATTATCAAATCGGTTCCTGGTGTATTCAGTTTCAGGAGGAGTTGTATCATCAAAGCTGTTTTATTTATTTTCATCCTTAGTCTGGGAGTGGACAGGGAAGAACTTCACTTTCTTGGAGTTGTTCTTTTAATATTATTTTTAGCACCAATTATTTCCCTTGCCTTTCTGCCCTTCTGAAACAAAGTGAACCACAGCTCTAGAGAATTACAGAATGCTAATTCATTAAATAATGCCAATCCATTAGGAATAAGATCTTTCTGGAACCTTTTATCCTATTAATGACAATATATATTTGACCTTCCTGAATAATAGCAGGTAGAATCTCAAAAGGAGGGAGCTTGGCCCTCTTAGGGATAGTGATCTGATCCTACCCAGCACCCTAGGTAAACTCAAAGGGTCCGCATACAAGAATTCAGTCCTGTAGATATAGTTCTTGTCATTAAAAACATAAAGGCTGTAGTGAGTGTTAGCTTTTCTGTTTGAAACATTATTTCTTGCTTAGCCAAGGGAAAAAACCTATGGTATTCCCTTAAAACGTTTGCAGTATCAAACTACAAATTGATTAACACCCAAATTAAGACCTGCTTGTGTTTGAATGCTTCTTGCAGCGCTTCGTTTGATTCCACTGTTCGGCTGTGGGACGTTGACCGAGGAGTTTGCATCCATACGTTAACAAAACATCAAGAGCCTGTCTACAGTGTAGCTTTTAGTCCTGATGGAAAATATCTAGCCAGTGGGTCCTTTGACAAGTGTGTCCATATATGGAATACTCAGGTACTGTGAAGCACATCTGGTTTAGATGACGCATTAATAGCAAAAGCTTAAATGGAAAATATAGGTACCTCTGTAGTATATGACCTGCCAGCCAAGGTGAACCTGATTGTATTGACTGATACAAATCCCAGCATAACAGCTGAGTCACTCAGGTGGAATGAGGTGACTGTCCAGAACATTTCTGCTCAGGCTTCATTGTATGCTAAAACACTAGCATGCTTGAAAATAGGTACATCGTATTGTGCCGTCATCTTCGTGAAGCAAAAGTGTGGATTGATTCTTAGAAATAAGTGACGCTTTTTATTTAGTAACAAGCTGAGTTCAGTTGTGAGTCCGATACACCTGGCTTATACTTTTTGATGAGGATATGATAGATACAAAGGGTGTACAGGCTGGGGACTGGGGATATTCTGGAGAAAAGTGGGACATCATAGTTCCACAGATTTAATTCTGGATACTGATGCCTCACAGCCTGAATTAACAACAAACTTTAGAAAAGACCACCTCAGCCTAACTCCCCAGGCCTTTACTGTTATGAAGTTGACAAAAACAGATGTCTAAGAGTCCTGCTGTAAATTGCTTTCTGGAGGAGCCTGTTTCTCTTCATTATGAAAGACCAGTTTCCTAACTTCAGCACCTGATGGAGATGACCATAGTTGGGTGATGTGAATAGCCCTCCCTCATCACCACTGTCTTCCTTTTAATGTAGTGCCACTCAACAGAGAAAAAGAAGGCAAACTTCTGTGTCAAATGTTTGCATGCTGTTTTGCTTTGTAGAGTGGAACTCTAGTACATAGCTACCGAGGCACCGGGGGCATCTTTGAAGTCTGCTGGAATGCTAGAGGAGACAAAGTGGGAGCAAGCGCATCAGACGGATCGGTAAGAAGCTCTACAAATTGTAAATGTTGGATGGAGATTACTCTTCTGGAGAGTGTCAACAAAAAAACATGCACGCCATACTGCCTTCTCTGGACCGAGCTGAAGGGTGGACAGCTTAAGACAGAAATAAGTAGTTCTGTGCAGTATAGTAAAAATGCTCCTGCTTTGGAAGGTTTTGAATACTAGGAGGTGGTGTTCCTATTGGAAATGAAGAATGCTTGTGGAGTAGGTGAATATTACTGAAGATGGGAATGACTTTTAAATACATATTTGATAAGAACAACAGTAGTGTTGTTTCTATCATTATTTATCTCATCTGTCAATTTTTAATGAAGGTCACGTCACAGCAGTCAACTCTCTGGGGCTTTCTAAGTTTTATCCCACCGAAGAAGTTTACCATTGAATAGTTCCTAAAAGAGGAAGGTTTCAGCACAATGCCCAAAGATTTTATCGCGTGGTAAAGGAGAAATATTGCCGTAGAGATACTGATTGTTCATTACTATTCTTGCTGTTAATGTTACTTGAAAAAAATGTCAGTTATAGCATGATCAGCTTGTGAAGGATGCACAGAAGTTGTAACACAGCTTTTTAAAATAACTTTTCAACATGGCTGGCTGGCATAACTACTTTAAAGCAGTATTTTTCAACTGGTTTTAACAAAGGGTACACCTATGACATGATTCAGTTGCTTGAGCTTAGTTGTGCCGTTTGAGATGGTGCCATGCCTGGCTTCCAACAGCTGCTCCAAATGGGCACATGTCCGCTCTAGGTCCTCTGTCATGCCTGCCAGGCCTGTGCATCTATTTTGGATATATTTCTGAAATGGAAGTGGACACTGTATTGAGGCAACTAAATAGAGCCCATAGTCTTACCTGGGATATGCCACCAAAATGTTTGTTTGTAATCCAATGAAAGCCCAGCTAAATGTTAAATGTATGGTTTTCGCTTGGGTTTTCTCCCATGTCGGGTTGTCCCTTGCTTGTGTGCATGTAAACAGGTACTTGAGACAGGCTGCTTTGAAGCTGGGGAGTATAACATACAGCTGGCTAATGAGCCTGTGTATGGAGCCGTATACGAATAGGACTTCCACATCGCCTTCAGAAATAGTTCTTAATGCTGAGTCTTTTCTCTCCAGGTTTGTGTTCTAGATCTGCGGAAGTAAAAGTGAAATGTTTTAGAAGAAATTTCAAATGGACCAGCAGTGAATGTGTGGGGAGAAGCACTCTTCAAAACTATTCTTAACAGCTCCAGAACTGTACGAACTTGAACAAAGTTAGAGTGTACCGTGAAACCAACTCTCCCTGGCCACAGGTGTCTAGTATTTTGTCCGTAACCTTCATCAAGGAGTAAAAACACAGTCACTTCAGAGGGGGAGGGAATGGTTTCCACCTGGAACATTCAGCCTTGGAAGCATGAAGCCACCAGCTAGGCATTGCACTGTTTGGTTTGCATCTGAGAACTTGCTCTGATGGCTGGGAAAAAAAAGCTGTGCCAAAAAAAATTAATAAAAAAAAAAAAAAAAACAAAAAAAAGAAAAATGCTGTGATAAACCAAAAGGGAAAAAAAATCCTCCTCCATGCGGTGTTGTATTTTTTCCTTCCAATTTGGACACTACAGTTGCTCTCCCAAAGGACGTTCAAAGACCAGTTTGTACTGATGAAATGCTCAACTTTGTAATCACAACACTTTCTATTTTCTAGACTACTTTTTTTGTTCAGTGGTTTTTCTATCAGCTGGAATATTACAGCCTGGAGGATCCCAGGCTTAGGATGAAACTTTTGTTTTCCTTTTATTTCTCCCTTCCACTCCCAACTTCTCCTTCCTTTTTTTTCTCCTCTTTCTTCTTGCCCTTTTTTTTTCTGTTTTCCCTGTATGCTCATAGTAGATGCAACCAGGTGGACATGACAATGAAAATTTTTGACAGACTGCTTCTCCTCTCTTCTCTCTCTTCCTTTTCCTTTCTTTCTCTCCGTTTAAAAGAAAAAAAAATCCTCCATGCTTCAGATCTTAGCGTCTCAAGGGCACTTTCAGCAAATTGTGTAATAAGTGCTTTATATAAGAATGCAGTGCTGGGGAAGATTTTTACAGGAGAAAGATGACTTTTAACAGAAAGAACCCAGTGTATTTTTGGAAAAAAAATATTTTTTATGTTAAACAGTTTTAAAAGCCTAAAATGGCCACCAAATGTAGACCAGTTGTGTAATTCAAGCAAAAAGAATGACACAGAGTCCAAGGAACATGAAAGGTGCAGTATCCTTTTTCTCTTCTCTCTCGGAAAGTGCTGTAAGAAAAAATGCCATTTGATACAATAAATGCCAGTCATTTACTAAGAGTCCTCTTCCAGCAGCCAGCCATTTATGTAGTCTCGGTTTTGTGGCTGTTTGGTGATGTACACGTATTAAAAGGGATTCATAAGTTTGAGGCTATAAATATAGCATTCATTTTCTTGAGTCCAGATTTTCATTTATCCTTGGTAACCAGGGAAAAACGATTCTGTATCTTCTTTCCTCTAGCAATAGTTCAGATGTCATACAGAACATGGGTTTGGCTGCCCGTGGCCTTGCTGAGCAGTGCTGTCCTCCACTATTCATCCCAGTCAGCTGTTTCTCTTCCAGTAAGTCGATGGCATTTTACCCCTGACTTAATGGGACCAGTTGGACCAAGATCTATTGACTGCATCTATCATTGTTGAAGAACAGACTCTTGCCAAGCTCCTGTCCATCCATGGTCGGCACACACTTAGAAGCAGGCTGTTCCATTGCGTTGGGCAGTATGTGGTGCTGCTGTCACCCTCAGCCGTGTGTGTTCTGCATGCTACAAGGAAAGCTCTGTGTCTGCACTTGGAGGCTCACTGTCTGCCCAGACAGGGTTAGACTTGAGGGCGTCCTCAGTGCGGTGCTCAGAAGACAACGTAGAACTCTCCGTTAGGTGAGGACATGATAAAGGATATGTAAATTATGTCTCACCGTATATGCTACTATAAAGTTACTGTGGGTGAAATGATCGGAATGACAATAAAGACTTCCAGAGCACCACCTATCCACTTTGGCCATGATTTCATCTGCAAGCTAGACATCTGCAGTGATGCCTACTGAAGACTATATTACTCTAAGAGCAAATGATGGATGCAAAAAAGGATGCATAGGCAGAGTTTGCTGAAAGTGGTGTAAACTATAAGGCAACCTTGGGGTGGTGGCAGCTGTTACTTAGACAAATCCTGAGTCAAGCAGGTGTCCCCTGTAGCCCACAGGTTAGGCTAGGATTTGTAGTAGAGAGAAAAACAAACGAGCAGAGAACCCCCTTAACATCGCCTAGTACCTTCCTGCCCAAAGTCGCTATTTCTGTAACACAGGGTTCTTCCCTTTGATTTGACCACGGCTGCTGAAGTTGTGATTTGATCTGAGCAAAACCAAAACCAGAGCTCTAACACTGAACTGTTGGTGCAAGACCCGCCAAGCATCATGGCATCGTGGAATCTGTACCTCATTTTTTCTCCTGGGTTTTCCTCTCTTTACGCTTGCATCTGCACAGTGTCTTAGTCCTTCCAGTGGAACTAGCTACTGCCAGTTTCAGCTGCATTTCTTAAAGATACACATTTGGGAAGGAGAAAAGAATGAAAAGAAATAACTGCTCAAAGGGTTACTCAGTCCTGAGGGGAAAAGAGTTATGTGGGATTTTGGTTATTAATGACAGTTAGACTTGTTTATAATTTATATCAAAGAATTGGACACTGGAAGGTATCAAGGATTATTTTCGGTGTTAAATGCTTTCATGTATTGGTTTTAGTTTTCTGCTCCAAGAGCATGGGCTGTAGATGATCACGTGGCAGTTTTGCACTGTTTTATAATAACCACGTGTACCTACTAATTTAAAGGCACTACTTAAAAAAAAGAGTACTTGTTGGAAGAGACTTGAATTTGAATACAAATGTTTAATGTGGTTTTACAAAGCACGGTTGGGTCAATGGTTTGATCACAATCATTGCATGTACACGGTTAACTTCCTAAGCTGCTTTTGGGTGGCGTTTCTGAGAATAACACGCAGAAGCTCCCAGTCTGCAGGCAGTGGAGGGCAGCACGGATGGGGCCCCGGCCTTGCCTCTGTCCCTTGAGTGACGCTTGACCTCAGGATTCAAAGAGATGAGGTTGCTCAATCTGAGTTCAGCGACGCCACATGGCTGGCTGGCTACATAGCCCGTGTTTCGTGGTTGTTCCCGGCATAGCTACTGTAGGTAACTCAGCAGTGTCCATGATGCCTGTTTCTTTTTCCTTTGTCAGAACACCACCTTTCCTCTGCCTGCCTACATGGAAGTAAGAAGCCAAGAGAAACAAAATTTGAAAATCAGTTGGTTTGCAAAGCCTATGTGTGAGAGAGGCTGCTGGTCCAGAGAGTTTTCTATACAGACCATCAGATTTGAAAGCAGCGTATGTGAAAAGCTGAGAAAATTCACCTTTCTTCCCCTCCGCAAGACCCTAAAGACTGGGAAATCCTCAAAGATACTGTAGTAGATGATAGTTTTCAGCCAAAATGAGGGCAGCTATTAAGGAAGGCAGAAGATGTAGTTGCAAAGGCTAATCCTAGCCTAGCAGGCTGGTTTCGTTAGGAGGTGGGCAGTGGGGAGAGAGAGGCTTTGCAGGCTGCGGTTCAACATGGACATGTAAGCCTAGACCTGCAGGACTGCCCTCGGGGGAGCTCTCGCTTTCCTCCACTCCTGCGGTGGCATCCCCACGGCTCCCCTGCAGCAGAACAGCACGAAGCAACAGGCTGGTGGACTGCCTTTTTTTCACACAATATTTTTTGATAATTTTGTTTCTAGTTCTTTGTAACAGAAGAGAAATTGAAAACCCTAAATGACCAAACAGGATTGTGAGAAAGCATCGAGAGACTCACTGGATTTTTATCATTGCTGGCTGTCTGGAACTGGCCTTGAAGTGAAAAAAAAACAGCTTCTGAAAAACCACTCGACTCTGTGGGTTAGAAGGATACTGAATCTTTTATGTAGAAAACACTGGGTCCCTTTTGGGGCACTAAAGGGCCTGACTTACAGGGTTATACACACATTAACCCCATGCTACATCTTAGAAATTTCCTTTTAATTTGTTTAAAAAAAAAAAGAAAAAAATAGCTAATTTTAGAGCCAAGTGAAGTGCACTTTGTCAAATGTAAGGGTCTGCTTCGTTTTTGGGTTTCTTTTTTCTTCTTCCCTTTTTAATTTTTCCTCCTTTTTTTTCCCTCCTTTTGCCTTTTTAAAAGATGTGGTTCTTTGTCAATTGCAGAAATGTTCTTTCAGCCACTCACTGAAATTCTGAATTCTGGCTTCTGCAGTTTTTATTGTCTGTGTCAGACTTGCAGCCAGACTTGGTTCTCATTTCAGCATTTCCTAGGTTCTGTTGAAACAACACCAACCCTTATTTTGTTTCTCCCCCACCCACACTTTCTTCAAATTCACCTTGTGTATTGTAGCTCATTTGTTTTAAGGAGAGAATCAACAGATCATATTCAGTGTCTTGAATAAATTGCTATATTTTGATATTAGAGAATTCTGTGCGTGTTGTTCCTTATTCTTTCCTGGCTGTTTTGCATCCTGCGCTTAAGCACTGGGGTTGGGTGACTTAAGTTGTAACGTGGTGTCACGACCCAAAGGGTTACCTGGCCTGCGGGTGTATAAAGATCGAGACCATGGGTTCGTAGGTTTTGTAATGCACAAGGGCACAGAGGCTTTTTCCTCTATATTTCTCTACTTTATTACAGATTGCCACAAATACCACACAAATCACCACTAGCAAGGGTACCTAGGATTAAGAAGGCTAATATATCTCTCTCTATATATATATATATAAATCTCAAGCTATTCCAAATTATTATCGGCAGGCAATAGTATAACAACAATCAATGGATTGATGGACTTGATGATCTTAGAGGTCTTTTCCAACCCAATGATTCTATGATTCTATGAATAATATAGCAGCAATCAATTATAGCAACAATCAATTATAGCAGCATCCAATAATAGCAGCAATGAAGTCTATATATATATATAATGTTACAGGTTACAACAAAGTTAATACTAGTGAAGCAAACATCAATAATACAACAGCAGATATGATAGGTTACTAACATGTGGGTGTGTGGCACCAAGCGCATTAGATCTCGGAAGGGACGTGACCATCCCAGAGGCGGGAGGACAAACCAGACCAGCCCCAGACGTGGGCTGTGGGGGAACAATAAAACAACAGGCAGGGTCTCACTTCAAAGATGATCCATGTCACAGAGTTTGGAGTCAGCCAGGCATCCCCAGCGAGGGTCCAAGGTCTTGTAGAAAGTTCATGCAGACCTCTTTAGGAAAGGGCCAAGTATGTGCAGCACGGGAAGAGAGAGAGAAGCTCCATTTTGGATAGAAAGTCATTTTTATGTCATGGAGACATAAGAGGCTGTAGGACACCACCACTTCGAGCAGCCAATAGATGCTGTTAATACCTGTTTTTCACCTGGGACAGCCAATAAATGATGACAATTTCCATTCTCTCAGACCAATTTTTATTTTGGGGGACTTTTCCTGTTCTTGCAGATAGAATAGCCCATGGTAGTTACCGATTCTTGCTTTCTCAGGACGTTCTCCCCTTTTCCAGTTTACTTTTCACCTTTTCAGGCAATAAGTTGCCATTACAGCTCCTTGGTTTTGTGCTTATTGAGGGTATCTCGGGATGTCTCCGGTTTCTAGGTACCCAGCTGCACTTCAAAGCTGCTGGCTGTGCTTCTCAAGGATGCTTCTGGTTCCCAGGCTCACAGCTCCCAGGCTGGCAGGCAATTTCTCTCTCAGTATTTCAGTAGACATCTTCTGTTCAGTACCTTTTCCCTTCTAACCAGGTCACCTTTATGGCTGCTCACATCACATGTGTATCGTTCAGTTTTAATTTCCTCCCGTGGTGCATTTATTGGAAATCTATACAGCTGGTAAGGAACCAATTTCAGTAAGGTTGGGTTGACATACTTTTAAAAAAGTTTCCTTAAAAAAGTTTCCTCAAAAGGAAGTTTCTCCACATAAAATAAATTGGACTCTAGTTCTGATCAAAGTAAATTGTTAATTTTCTTTAAGCTAGCAAGGCTTAAATTCACCCTTGCTTGAGCAGCTGGAGGTTTTTGAACTTCAGAATATTCCAGCTCATGCAACGGGGTCGCAGTCGTCCCCTCTGGCAGGAGCTCCCAGGGGCACCATCTCATAGCTCCTCTCTCTGCCTGGGGCTCGCGGCACTGCCACCTCAAAGGTTACGGTGGGGTTTTTTTAGCTTTAACAGACTGAATGTTGTGGGGTTTTTTTAGCTGGGTTTTATTCCACAGAATGGTACCCACGGTACTTAGTGGGGGGATTCAACATGAAACGTGGGGTTTTTGCTTTGTGACCATGTAACACGCTGACCGTTCTCCCAAGCTAAGGCTGAAAGATTGTCAAAAGCCTTCAAAAGGAATTAGCGCTCAGAACAAACACAGTCTTATGTGTCACATCATCTAGTTTTCAGGTGTTTTAAGTTAGGATTGATATACATCTGGGAAGACTCAAGTGCTAGAAAAACTGGTATGCTGCTGCTGAGCACTTTACCACGTCACCAAATACTCAAAAAAGAGAAAGTAATGCCCTTTCATGCCACTTGTCTCCGTTCACGCTCTGAAATTTGCACAGCATTAATGTTCGATTAATTCCCTGTAACTGTATGGGTTGAAAGCAATAGGACAAATAACGTTTGTTCAGCTCTCAGGCGACCAGGAACCACCAGCAGTCTTCATAACAGTTTCTCAAAATAAAGAACTGAGAGCTAAGGAGGCAGCCACGGTGGGGCTAGGGCTTTAATAGGTAGCACTGCATAAAAGCTCTCGCTTTACCTGCTTCTTAGATAAACACTATGCGATGGTCCTATTATTAGTCACATCATTTCCAGGCACGTTTCAAGAAAAGGTATGACTGTCAAACTAAAATTGTAGTTTAGTTTTCCCTTATTTATCCTATAAATATTTACTTAGCCTGTGAACTATTTGACAGCTAACACTTGAAGCATTGAGTAGTCCTAAACACTTGCTTCTCGCTTCTGTCAGCGCACAATACAATAAAAGGGTATTTGCCAGAGCTGTTCTGGGAAGATGTAATATTGCAGCATCTCACCCAAACCCACTTATTTTCCCTGCCATCTTCCTATGTATCATTTCCTGTCAAGGGAAAGATCGGCTTCATCCATTAAGAGCGCATGCAATTTCATATCTAAGCTCCATGCTCCAAAAAGCAATTTTGAAAGCTTTGAAGTCTCTTAAGTGAAGAAATGACTCACTTGGCAAGGAATTTATCATCCTTGCTGACTCCTTTCCCAACAGGAAGGAAGATCTTTGCTTCCTTAGAGATAGTTTTTGTCTACTTCCTTTTGAATATATTCACAAAACCAAAAGAATACAAAACCTAATAACCACAGGAAAGCAGCTGTAGCCTCTTTTCCTGCTGCAAGGTCTAATATCTTCTACCTTCACAGAAGAAGCCTCGACTTCACTGTGTAAATCATAAGTATCTATCTCAATACAAAAGGTCAAGAAAAGATTCTGCGCATCTCTTTCCAAGTCCTTCCCATTAAAAACCAGGACAAAGCTGGCATCCTCATCCTTCACTAATTCATCACCATAAGAAATGCACAACAAATGAGACGGGATTTAGTTGCAGAGTACTGCCATTCTGCAGTTCCAAAACTCAGAATTATCTTGCCAGGCTTCTGAAAATCAGTGGCGTCAAGAGAGCATCGCGTCCCTACACGCTGTGTTGCAGTTCCTGAAAAACTCTCAATGTTTTCTTCCAGGGCAAAAGAGAAAGGTCAAACCCTTAGAAGGGTTTTTGAGACTTTCTGCAATCCTTACAGCCACGGTGTCCTCCCAGGTGGACTGAAAGAGATGACGAGTCCCTGCAGAGTACTGTCAATGAGGACACTTGGGGTGGACAGCATCACAGACTCCTGAGAATAACAGAAATCTGATGGGAAAAGTCCGCAGCATGGTGTTGCCATCTTTTAAGTCCTGGACAATGGCTGCTTGTTGGCTTCTTTCCCAGAGCCTGGTTTGGGGAGAATTGTGAGAAATTCCTGCGCAATGAGACGACCATGTCTAATCATCCGCCTGCTTGCCTTCCTCCACAGAGGATGACACAGGCAGAGAGCCTGTGGTTTGGTTAGCCCACACAGACACCCGTTTTTTTAATATCCACATTGAAGGTCCAGGTCTCATGACTCGATCAAGGAATACAGATCAAAGCAATTAAAAAAAAAAAATCAAACCTTTCTAATCTACCAACTTTTAGAACGGCATTCCTACCTGGGCCTGCTTCAGTACAGAGACATTGCTGAGGACTGGGGTAAGATCTATAAAAATCTTTTCACAGACAAGAAATATCAACTTTTAACAGACAATCCTAGATCTCCTAGACAGAGTGGTTAAAAAAAAAAAATGTGTCTTGGTACAAAAAATGCTCTGGACTCTGTGCCAGCGTCTGCAAAAGATCCATAGATTCAGGTGTATTTGTCCAGATGCAAATTCGGAAACTGGAGGTGTTGGTATGGGAATAACCACCATTTCGCAGCACTGCAGAAGTTCCACCAGCCCTCCTGCGGCTGGGGAAGCTAACAGAAGATTAACTGCGTACATCACTGCAGACCCCTTACAACAGAAAAACCCATTTCTATCAATACAAAACAGCAAATTTCTGCCTGTTGTTTTCTTTCCGCAGTGTCAATGAAGCGAGCAGAAATTATCAGTGCTCAGGTGGGGAGACAGAGACTAGTCTATGCGCAAGCCGAGAACGTGTTCCACAGCTTTCCTTGCCAAACCTTACATAAAATTCACTTTTAAAAAACCCAAAACCCACCGTGATCCATTTCTTGAGCCAAATCTATTCCAGTAGGAACTGAACTCACAGCAGCGCTGTTAGCAGAAAAGAAATAATTTCATCTTATTACATACTGCCACCTGGACACTCTTTTCCACGTTCTGAACCATAAAAGGTTTGGTGCTCATTCCTTCTTCAGTGGAAAGATGAGCTGATCGGTTCCCAAAATGAAATTAATTTTAGAGAATGAAGAACATCTTGCTTTCTGCTCCACTATTTTGACCTAATTCATTAATGCTGGCTTTCTCCTTGCTATGCCCTGTACTTCTTGGGCTGGGTAAGACATTATTGCCCAGTAAGAGCTGTTTATCTGGATTCTTTCTAAGATGAACTTTCCCTTTGGACTTGCTTCTCCTGAGCAAATATCCTACAGTAGCCTCTTGGATGCCCATGTAATAGATTATTGCTTGAGTTGGTTGAAATAAAACAAAACCAACCAAACACCCCAGCTGTCATTGGCAAATGGCCCTGAAAAAAAAATGCTGAGAAGATAAAGCAATGGCAATTTAATGAGAAAATGTTGCTGGATTTTTTGATGGTGTTTTTGAAGGATATTTGCGGGCAGTAGTGAATTGCATGTTGAAAATTCTACTTCAATGAAAATTTAAGTTTTGGTAAACAGAAAGCTTGTTTATTATTTCAGTAGTGTCTTCTGGGGAGCTTCTTGGTGGTGGTTTTTAATAAAAGGTATTAACATTGGGGACAGAACCACCAAAAAAGTTCTAAAACAAAAAAAAATTAATAGTTTACCCATCATCAGAAACTATGAAGTTATAATGTTAAAACCTAAGGAGCACTTACATGTGTATGTGTGCGTGTTTCTATGTATGTGTGCACTGACATAGGGGTTGTTCGTGTAATTGTGCCTGAATATTTACCAGTTTCTTTCGCAAGTGTCTGCAGGAGCGGCAGAGGAGGCAACCCCACAGTTTCATAGGTAGGATCAGAATCTCACCTGGCATAAAATGAATCCATTAGCTGAGTATCTACAGTGTGATATCTTCATAAAATGAACTAAAACAATACATACCATTTTTGTCTCCCAGTAATGTACCAATAAAACTAATACCTGAAACAGGTGTTGTGAAAAAAAAAACAACTTTTTTTTCAGGTTTTACAGCCCCGTAGCCAACCGGCTGGTGCTCAGGCAGCTCTGCTGACAGACGCCAATGCTGGGGGCAGGCAGCACCCAGACCATCCCTCACAGCCCCGGCGGGAGCCCTGAGCACGGGGCCACGGCTCCCTGAGCTGCCCCTGTAAAAATAAATAGTACCAAACTGGAGCAAGGGGTCTCCTACCGCTGGGCTGTAAGGTCAGCATCGCTTGTTTTTCTTCCCTCTTTTTGGCCCAGTGCAGAATTAATTTCATGAACACAGTGGAGGGGCTCCAAGAGGCGGGAGAGGGACTGGCATGACGGCGGGGACAGCAGCAGCAGCACGGGCACTGCGCGTCTCACCACCCCACTCCCTGTGTCCCTGCATCTAGAAGAGAGGAACAATTCTCAGACTCTTGTGGCTGCCTTTGTATCTTCAGCTCACCCACTCGTGCCTTTCACAGGTTTCCAGTTGTTCAACATCGGCATCATTACCATTCAGGTCACAGAGCTCGCTAGCGTCAGACCCCAGCAAACAAAGGAGAAAGGCCTCTATTACATTTAAAGATATTTATTGAAGTCTTTTGTCTTTAGCAAAAAGCATTTTGTTAATGTAGACATGATGATTTTTCATTTTAAATTCAAGCATTATATTGAAGTCATCTGGATATATCAGCTTTCAGACTATAAAATCCCTGGGAAATAAGGAAAAACCCTCCTTATCTAGCCTCCACCGTATTGTTCTGGGTGTAACTGCATTCCTAGGGGACGGCTGACTGCCTGACACAGGGCATTAGCAAAGCTGGGTTGTTACCCAGAGCACTGAGCATGGCTGGGGGAATGCCTCTGATCCTTGTCAAGTCAAGTCTGGTGCCTTGAGAAGGGCTGGCGAGAAGAATGCTGTGCTCCCCGTCACATGAGGTGCACGACGAAGGGCAGGGTGGGAGGATGCCGCTTCACTGCCACGTAAAATGTGGTGCTTGGTTGAGTGCTTTAGCCTAAGGAGAGAGTTGCGTTGTTTGGGGGGTCGGGGGGAGGAAGTGTCTTTTTTTTTTTTTTTCTTTTTCTCAAGGAAATTCACTCAAGATCTGCTGTAGCAGGCAAAACAGGAGCAGACGCTATCATGTGGCTACAGCTGCGATGAACGGCTGCCAGCGTTTTCATGTTGTCCTGAGCCTCGGTGCCCTCTGAGGGGGGAGGACACTGCAAGGACAACCCAGCCAACACAGCTGGTTCCTTACATTGTGCAAAAAAACCCACCGCACTGTTTTAAACTCATGTCTTTAAAATGTACCTTTTTAATTAGCATGATAAAAGAGGTCATGTTGGGGCTTACACTTTTTCAAGAATTTTCAGGAAGCTCATGGATGCATAAGTGGGTGGGTACCTCTCCGGAGGCAGCTGGAGAGCAAGGATCCAAGGCCTCCAATCGCCCTCTGCGTCCTTCTCGCCTATGCTGTGCGAAAGCATTCAGTAGGTCACGGGAGGCAGGGGAAAGCTGGTGAAAAACTAGGTTAGGGCAAGGCTTGGACAATAAAGGTTGTCTTTATTAAGAAGAGACACGCTGTCATCATGTTCTCCAGAGGGAGGGAACCCAGCTCAAGCCACCACGGCTCTTCTCCATCCCATAAGCTCCAGGTTCCTTGCCACGGAAGTGAGCGCAGAGATTGCTTGAATCTCAGCCCAATACGACACCAGGGCACAAAGAGAGACCCACAGTCCCCTCGGGTACTGCCACCCACAGCAGGACAGAGCCACAGGCAATAGTGAGCTGCCACCTCGCCAGCCTCCCCATGTCAAGGCCCTGGCTTTGCAAACGGACAAGTGTTCCCTACAGAGAAGCCTGAAAGCTTAAAAGGCTTCTTGCCACCCCAAAATGCAGCACAAAGTCTTCCCATGGCTTTCATCACTGGATGGTTTCCACGACGTCAGCTTGCTCGATCCCCACTCCTCCCTACTGCCAGGGATGGGAATGCAGTACTGCCGCTGATAAACCCTGGCAAAGTAACGAGGCCCAATGAAAAAAGTGCCGTAAGACCCCCCTTCTGATGTTACAAAGAGAAGTGGGGTCTTCAAAGCTGGCTCGGGCTTTTTTTAACTGTAGATCTTCTCATTTATAAACAGATGATAGAGTCCTTTTATGCATCATACATCTTTTCCAATGGATGCTTAGGTGGATTTCTTGGCTGTCTTCCTACTGCATTCAGGTGACGCAAATTACTTGCTGGGCTTTTTGGCATACTGACTTTTGTTTTTCAACTGACTGGTATTATTTGTCAAATTGACTGTGTTATTTTTATACAAATACTATTTTTACCTTTGGGCAAGCAAAGAATACCCAATTTCTTCTACTCAAGCTTTCCAGGGCAAATTTACCTGTCGTAAGTCTCTATTCAGATTAAGATCATACCATACTCACATTTGTAAACATAAATGACAGGATGAGTTTCATTTAGAGGCTTTATAGAGAGATATGCTAACATGCATGGCTGTTTGTTAGAAATAATGGTTTCTAACCACAGCAGACTAACACCTCCAGCTGGAATTCCCTTCCTTTCCAGAGATGAGAGCCATCGCGGGATGAGCAGCAAAACCACCTGCTCCCTTGTTTTCCTGAGTAAATTCAGTCTCCAGATCCCTCAAAAGGCTCAGACTAGGAAACACTCCATGCATGCGCCCAGCTCAGAAACAATAACGTGAACTTCTTTAAAGTCCATTAGTCTGTGCCCAATGCCTGACCAAAAGACCTAACGGGGTGAGGGTGAGAGCCCAGATCACAGAAGGCTTTGAATCACAGACTGGTTGAGGTGGGAAGGGACATCTGGAGGTCCAACCCCCCTGCTCCAGGACGGTGATACAGGAACTAGATATCAGGCCCAGGTGCTTCCGCTGCTTGCCCCCCAGGGGAGCTCCTGCAAAACCCCGCCTGCGTTTTGGGAGCTGACTTAAGACTACAAACTGTTTTCAGAGAAGCCAACACAGTCTCACTGGATGACTACGGGTTTCAATCCCCCACTGGAGTAAAACTGGATTCACACCAGTGCTGGAGAACTGAAGCTCTTCTTAATCCACTATTGCCTTTTATAACAGAGCCTTCCCCTGGTCTAGCCACCAGGTTTTTAACCTGTTTAACCAAACAAAATGGAAATGCAAATTCAAACCAGCCCTGTACAGCTTCCTGAGTAAAAGCTGCATTCTTCTCACAGAAGGTTTTCCATTAAAAAGCAGTAAGAGAAACTCCAAGTTGGGTGGAGCGCTAGTGTCCCCTGGGGAGAAAAGCAGTCACTTGGACTATTTCTCTGCATCTCTGCTAAGGAACTGCAAAATACTATATACTGTCCGCCAAACTCTCAAACAGCAGCAGATCACTTAACGCTGCTTCACCAGGATTGAAATACATTTCAGCGATCATTCTGACTAAAGGGACTCTTGCAGCTTCTTGTGGCTGAGACTTTCTGTCTGCAAAATCCTAATCTTATTTGGAAGTTGCCCAGAATATATCCCTCACTCAACATCATAGGATATTTTTATTTCAGCAGGATTGCTCATTTCACCTTCATCAGAAGCTAATTCGTTTTGGGGTGAGGAAAGGGAAAGTTAGGAGACTTCCACTCTGAAGTATTTGTTTCTTCACCCTCCACAGGTAACTCCCTGCTGGGAATTCTCCCTCGTTATCTTCAGTCCATATTAACATCAATTATCATGCTCGGTGTGAACACCCACACGAGCTGGCGTTCCTGTGTCCTCCACATTTATGCTGCTTTCACTGCACCGTGCAGCTTATGGCTTGTACACAGCCAGACTCCACCTCTGACTCCATGGACTGGTTTTATGTTAGTCCAACCCCCCAGACACATCATAGCTTTTTCTAAAACTAAGGGCATTATAGTCATTTGGGCACAGAAGGCACCTACCGTAATATAGACAACTAACAAACAGATATCTTTTTCTAGTAGTTCTTTAACACAGTATTATCACCTCTCATTCTGCTTGTGAAAGGTACTCGAAATAAAAATTGAGATAAATGTAGGCTTAGCCACACAGTCCTGCAGAAGCAAATACAGCTAACAACACATTAGAGTCAACTCTAGTGATAACATTAGCTAATGCTCCAATAAATACAATTGGCCTGAACCTGCCTTATCCCATACTACCTGGTGAAAACACACATGATGTATGAGACATTGAAGAAGCCTATCAAATTTATTTTGTTTTATCAGCTAACCACTTGACAAAATAATCACTCCTGCAAAACGCAGAGAAGCCTGAACTAATTTCCAGGTCTCTAAGAACTCCCTAATCCTGAAGACATTCAAATCGAGATTTAGAGCTGAGCTTTCTACCTCTGAGACATAAATCTTTCTATATTAATTAGAAACACGGACTTTTCTACGTGTGGATGCCACCTTTGGTTCTCACCAGTGTTTCCATTATATTGTGCTTGACCCAATTCACCCCTTGGCTGCAGTGGGTTCCGGCAAGGTCACCCATCCCTTCAGCCTTTCACCCCTCACTCTAGCAATGCCATGAACAGCAAAACTTCTCGAGGCTTTCAATTACACAGCACATACAAAAACATCCCCCCCCCATGCTGATCCGTTCTGTAGATTGGGCCGTGCAAGTTCACAGTCCAGCAGGTCCTCGCTTGTACCACACATTTAAACACACCGAGCAGGGGCAAGGGTAGGCTAGCTGGAAACTAAACCACTCTAAACCATGGGGCTGTCAAAGGTCTAGGGATGGCTAGAGTGGTTCTCTTTCTAGGTATGATGGTCTGATTTCTTTTCGAGGACTCTTTCAATCTTGCGTAGTGTGAGCACACAGGAGCTGGGGAGAGCTAGACAGACACTTGTTCTTGTTAGCTGCGTGGAAGAAGGTGCTTTAGTTCGCTTTGGGGTTCTGTTTGGGGTGTAAACTCAAACGTTACCATCAGTCAGTGAATTTTCTCAGCCTTTTGAAAACTTTACCTACAAATCCCCTAATGAGTTTAGCTCTCTGAATGTTTAAGAGTTTGCTTAGAGAGGTGAACCAACCTTCCATACAGCTCACAGCATATCCTAGGGAATATAAACTGCCCAGGAAAACAGATTCAAATGCATCGCTGGATTTGACTGTGCTCCCTATTTTTTTCTCAGCAAGACTGCATCTTCTCCAGCTGCCAACTTCAATGTCCACACAGATGCATGCCTGTTCCTTAAAGGATGAGTGACCCAGACATCATCTGACCTGTCTTAAAATTACATTAGCTACCATGTGGTTTAGTGATTTCCATCTGGGATTACTGTAAACTTGAGGAATACATGAAAATTAAGAAAATCTAAGAAGATCAGATAACTTTTCATCATGAATACACAAGGACAACTTCTGAATTACAAGTCAAGTCCTGTTATATGGGGGACGCGGGAGGGGAGGAATCACATTTAGCATTTCGCTTTCTAGCTTTCTCCATGTATTTGGTCTACAAGACCAGAGGAAGGGCTTAATGAGAGGTGTAGTTAGGATTTTGGTATTCAGGCATATGGTGGACTCATAAATGCAGAGCTTTGGTATGCAAGAAGTCTGCCTATTCAAGTAGTTTATGATTTTACTAGTGCTCGTATTTCAGCTTTGCAATTAGCCGGAACATCTGGCCAAATAAAATAGTAATGAAACGTATGAGACTGGCAGGTCAAATACAGTCCCACGCGTCCTCTTCCACCAACAGAGAACAGCTAGGAGTGTTTAAGAAAGTATGACAGGGTATGAGAGGATATGCTTTATCTTTGAGGGCTTAAAAATAAGTTTTGGTGAATACAGAGAACACTTACTGTGTATGGTTGGATTTGATAAGCTGGCTGGGAGGCGAGGAGGGTGTTAAATAGAGGCAATTCCACTGCACTGCCCTGTATACGTACATATCCTTTTTATGAGACTCCACTACAACAATTTTACTTCAGTGCATGGATTCAACTTTTTTTTTTTTAAATTTACCTTTTTTTTTACTTCAATAAAATCAGGAAGGCTTTGTTGTGCTCTGATATGCCCAAAAGATAAGAAGCTAAACCCGACAATTGCTGTACTCTCAAAGGGTAGTACTTTAGCTACACATATTTTATTAGACAATATCTGATCTCGTTCCCTATTTACTTCTCCTCTGATTCATACTTTGCTGTTCCAGAGAAACAGCTGCATTCGTGCTTATGAACTGAAGAGCTGTGTGACTGTGGAAGAGACCCCCTCCCACAGATAGTGTAAGATGAAGACCATAGACTCTGACTACATCTATGGACTTCAGTATTGGCAAGACCTTTCCCCTGTTGACCCCAGCCATGTTTGAAACACACCTTAGAAAACAAATATTCAGGCCAGAGAGAAGCACCTCCCACATGCACCAGAAGCAGCCTGCCAGCACGCTCCTAAAAAATAAGCATTTTTGAAGCAACCCTTTGTACCATCAGAGGCTAGAAATCCGGATGCAGAAATGAACGCACTGTGATGACTATGCAGCTACAAATCATTGTCCAAATGAAAACTAGGATGTTTTTCTATGTGCTGATAAGCACAAGGCTCCTATCAGGAGAGGGTGGATGGCACATTTAAGAAGGCAGTGTTTAGGTTGGTGTTACAGCTACACTGCCCAGGACACGGTGTTTATAGCATGCCCTTGCTGACCCTTGGAGCAAACACTTAGTTTCCCCCAAAATGAAGCCAGCTGCGGCAGCCCAAGGCAGCCCCATGACATGCATGCAGCAAGCACAGGCAGGCGGGGCAATTGGGAGATGCACTTCAAAAGCACGCTCCTGATGGGAGGAGAAGGGCACACCCTGCAACACTCGGAGAAGGCAATGCTTTGCCTGAATTGTTGAACAGTGAGGCAAGAACAAGGTCCATGTGGGGTGAAATCAAATACAATCATGGTTACACGTGAGCAGAATCAATTATTACCCCATTTTAAGCCATGGAGGAATGTCTCATACATTCACCAGAGGCTGGGAACAGCAGGTAAGGAAACTCTCCTCACACCTACTTCTTTTGCGAGTTAAAAACTGCTGTTGGTTTGCTGTGCTATGCCCCATTTCGTGTTCTCAGTGCATCAGCATTAGCTTAGTTGTCTTTAAACTCTCAGATGAGTCTTGCTCTTTCATGATGACATCACAATACAGAGACACGCCACACACATCCCAAGGGCAACCTTGAAAGAACAAGAAAAGGAGGGGAGAAAAGTGCAGCCCTTGCAGGAGGCTGCCCCAGCGCAGGGGTGCTCCAGCACCAGCAGCCTCCCAGCACTGCTCAGGGGCTGCTCATGGCCTCGGGGGGCCGGGGCTGGGGCACCGCATCTGCCCCTCTCACTCGTATGCCCTGCAGCAGCGAAAGGAAGGGGGGATTCGTTGTTCAGTCCTCTCACAGGGCCTCTTGCTGCAGCTTGTCACCTCCCAAGTGCTTTCATGCCACACGATTATTCCTGTGAAGCCAGAGGCTGTTTATTTGGTTTTAGGGTTTCGTAGCTTTGCCCACACCCCAGCATGTGAAAAGGTTTACCAACAATTCCACCTCCACCTTTTTCCTGCTCTTTTGAACCCTATTGTGATGAGTATTGCACCAAAAATGTGGTCTCTATTTCATAAGGATCAATATAATCTGCTCCCAAGTCCCTGTGCTTTCTCTTCATACTTGGCTAGGAAAGAAATGACTGTGATGAAAAGAAAGGATCTGGCAATCTGCCAGTACTTCTGACAACTAGAACAGCAATATAAAGCCATAAAACCACAAAGTTTCTACAGGGCACAATGTAAAAGATTTGCTACAAACCAACCACAGCTCCGTAATGATCTGCCTAAATAATTATCGGATTGTTGTTTAACACCTCTGTATCAAATGATTAGTTCAAGAAGGCGTTTTATTTAAAATAGCAAATCAATATTTTTCTGTATAGTTTCTGCTGAGCCTGCTTCTCTAACCATCCTGGGACTCCCCTGAGTAACACAGCAGCTTAAGCTTCATGTTATTATTGCACTAACCTTTCAGCTGTCTTTAATAATTTTTTTTTTTTTTACAATAGCTGGGACTGAACTGGATTGGAAAAGAAAGATGTGGACAGCCAGGGAAGTTCAGCCAAAGTGGATGTGAACAGGGTTTAAAAAATAGGTTCTGTTTTATGCCCGGCCCTGGCCACACGCTGAAGGAAGGGATGGAGGTTACCTGGGGTCAAGGGGCTCCCCCCATGCCATCGGTTAAACTGTACTGTAAACAGCTTCCAGCGCAACCAGACTTAAATCATACTACTTCTACTTTTGATATGAAGTTAAAAGCCTGGGGTAGACACGACCATCAATTTTTCTTAACTTTCAACCAATCTGGGGAATTGTTTGGATATAGGTACTGAGGGCACTGCACCAAAAGAGGTATGTATCTGAGAAGATAAGGAGCGTGGATTTAATATCTCTTCGTTCAGCAGATGAAGACATAAAATAGAGCACCCCTCAGAGAAAGGACTATTGATTCTACTTATTCTGGTTTCTGATGATCATCAAGGTGTTTTTTGCAAACGTTATCTCTTAATGCACCTGCCCCTAACAGTCATAATCCTGTTAGACAAGTACATATAAGGATCAGACTGAATCCATACCAAAAAAATAGTTTGAAGGGTTATTTTTGCTTGAACGAAGAGTGAACTGGAACCGCTGTTCTGAAGTGTTTGTGGAGCCTAGACTGGGCTTGATTTTTTTAAAAAAAGCCTTTCAGCTCCCTAGATAAAACCAAACTGAAAATTCATATAAACAAGCTAAAAGAAGACTATGTCAGTGAGATTCTACACAAACAGGGAATATTTGTGCTTATGTCAGAGTTTGATGTCACTAATGTTTTACCAGAGTGTCAAGGCTGGAAATGGCGTCTCAGAAATCCTAGAGCTATAACTCTGGGTGAGGAATTTTATGCTGAGCAAGGCAAGCAAGGCAACACATTTAAAAACCCAACATATTAATAGTCCATTTATTTAAACAAAAGACTCTTCTACCATATGGCGGTTACAAGGGAGATTAAAACAAAATGGATGAAAATTAATAATAAGTAACATAGATCTTTGCAGAGATATCCTCCTGCTGAAAAATTATGAGGCTTTTATACCTTTTAACACATCTCCCATAAGGCAAATGACAACATAAACCATAATTTCTCTCCATTTCACATGCTCTCTCTCACACAAACACACATGTTATAGGAAATGCCATCAAGCCATTGGGCACAAACCTAATTCCAGAGTACGCAACGGTTCATACAGTGTCATGGTTTTATGAGTCTTGACAACTTGAGAAGTGGGATCCAGCTCTGCATCTATAAACTACCAGCCCTGGTAGATGGGAGAGCTCCTGATTAACCTGTCATCACCGCTAGTGTTACCTTCAGACAACATGCTTATAGCCTCGTCTGTCTGCTGGCTGTCAGTTGTTGATATCTTCTGTGAATCATGGATGTTGCTTTGGTAGTTCACTGGGGAGGGATAGGCATTTTCACCCGCAGTTGATGAGGACATCGATTCCCAGGGTATTTCTCTCTTTCGCCATTTCAGGTCCACTCTCCATCCCGTCCAGCCATAGAAAGCTAATGTGAAGAGGAAGCCTTGCATCGGATTAAGAACCCCCTAGGAAAGAGAAGTGCAACAGGAGTTACACCAGCAAGGCTTCATTTTGCACTCCAGCAAAACACTTTGCAAGCATTAACAACTTCCCTTTGACTGAACAACTGCTGTCTTTAAAAGATGCGATTTGCATGCAAATAAAAGTGTATGTTGTTCCCATTGCAGACACAAACAAGTTGGAGTGAAATACCTGTTGTTCCAATATGCTGAGGCCATCCCAGTGAACAGTAAGTACCGAATGGTTTTCTAGCATGAATTTTAGCTGGTCAGTCCCCTGGTGTGTTTTTAACATTCCCCACAAACTCTAGACTTTTTTATTCACAAAAGCAAATGTTACATTTTTCACTAGAAGCCAAGTCAAATATATGAGAGACACCAGCACACACAGTGTCACGTTTTTTAAAACAGCAGCAATTGATCTGTCTGGAATTGCTGCAGATTCCTGAGCCAGTGAAAATGTCCATCAAAGTGGGACGGAAAAATGGGGAGAGACACTGAAAAAGAAAACCCCAAGTGATTTCCAAAAAAATTGTCTCTGTTCCCAGTGCCGTGGGATGTTTGGCAAGTAAATAGTGTTAGATGTTTCCAGTTTTCTCATGAGAAAAGAGCAAATTATTTTTACAGCCAATTTAAAAAATAGCTCAGTTCCTAGACCTGACATCTTGCTCTGCAGGTGAGCAGGAGCAAGGTCTCTGTCACATGAATGTGTTCACTCCTTGTCAGAGGAGGAGGCTGTATCAAAACAGTTGCAGCACTTTTAACCCTTCAATACAAAACTGCTCAAGGGCTTAACTACACAAAGCATGCTCAGGCCTTACAGGTATTTAACAGCTCCAGAATAAACTCTCTTGGAAAAGGAACCTGCAATATCACCTCTGAAAAATCCCTTGTCAAATATTCCAATAGGAGAAAAGAGGGTAGGGTACAGTAAGAGGCCAGCATCTTACAGCTATTTTTTGGTGCATTGCTTTCAAGATTTTTCATGTATTTGTCCCTGAATAATTACTCAAATGTCATGATATAAGATGCAATTATTCTTTGTAATAAATAAAACCCTAGTTACAAACAGAGAATTACCAGAAAATGCCCATTTTATTGCGGAACCCTCAGGAATTGTGAGCTAAAACTTTGTAGCTTGCATTATGGCAGAGGTTAGCAAGGTTAGACTAGAAATCATTGTAGTGGTCTATTCTGGATCTTAAAATGGGTAGCAATCACTCACAGAGAGAATGCATACTCCAGCAAATGGGAGAAAAAGTCGGCCTTTGGTACATTTTTGGCAGTTTATATGTGATAGGCACTCCCAGTGACCACTCCTTCCTCTCTCCTACTTTCTGCTTTTCTTCCTTGATTTTCAGAGTGTTTGTATCCCCAAAAATCATAAACAACCCACTACACTGGTGCTGTTCCACTAGTCTTATAAAAGTAATTTCTAGGACTGAGCAATGTCACAGCTGAACTACCATTATAATCCACGTGATCAGTGCAGCACTTCTTATGTTTTTCAGGACCATTTCGTTGATATCTGGCTGCATTTCCAGGTAGAACAAAAGGCTCTCATTGATGATATTGGACGACCAGCTATTGCAGGAATAAAGAAGAGGAAGAGAACAAGACAGTTATATATATGTGTGTATGCATACGCTTTACCTTCAAATTATAGAAATTAGGATCACTAATAAGGAGAGTGAGATTTTTTTAATGTTAAGTCTCAATCTGAAGGGACCAGTAGGTCTCTAAGATCAAAAACCAGACAGTTAACTGCTAGCCCAGGCCTAGACAAAGAAATCAATATAACAAACAAACAAACAAACAAACAAGAACCTGATCATCTGAGCTTGCTGCAGAACAGTAAACTGCAGGATAAAATTGAGGTGACGATAAACAACTGTGATCCACAATGGCAACATCATGCATGCTGACTTCTTTTGCATGTGTCTTAAAAGGATACTGCTCACAGATAAGGAAACCAAATATATGCCTGGGTGTTGTAAAAGGCTGCAGAAACTCTAGCCGGAGTTAGAAATTCAGGGTTAGATTTTCAGCAGATTTTCAAAATGTACGTAAAAAAATTACAAAACAAAACCAAAGTTGACTTTAAAATCCTTGAAAATGCCATCAACTTTTTGGAATAAAGTAATTTCCGTTTACAAAGAAGGATAAGCATAATCAAACCTCATCCTGTGAAAGAAACTGAGGATATTCTACACTAAATAAAGGTTATAGTAAATGGCTGTAACTTCTTATGACTCCTAAACAGTCAGACCAGCGATTCTTTAGAGTTCTCCTGCAGTGTCAGAAAGGAAACCATAAGCATCTATGTCATACTTTCTAAAGGGGTTTACACATGTCCTTCCTGCAATTATATTTTTATCACAGTGTAAAACCTCCTGCTCTGTCCTCCAAAATCTGCAGGCATCTCTTCCACCCCATGTTGCCCCAACCTGCTGTCTTTGACTAACTCATCTCACAGTTGACCTCTGGTACGAAAAGGCATCTTCCCTAAGCTTCTGAGATGGGATTGCCTCAGTCTTTCCCTGCAGTAACCTTTGAGAGAGCTTTTACACTCTAAAGCTAATGTTTTATCAGGAGAACAAAAACCAAAGCTAGAGTCGTGGTTTTTTAATAGGAAAGCCCGGAATAGGACAGAATAAAAATAAACAAATGTCCCCACATTGTCCTTGGGGAATTGGTCCTTTCTTTCATGCTTGCTCCCAGACCAGCAAGTTGGCCACTGTTCCTTAAGGTTGCAACACACTTCTGCGGTGCCTCTGGGCTCCAGAATAAGGCTCGCTCTTTCCACAACCCTGGAAGCCTGGCGCTCTGCTCCTCATTATTTCAACGATTTCCAGGAAGCCATGCTGCAGGCTTGTTCACTGCTGTCTCTCTCCCCCTCTCCCACTGGCTACCCCATCCTTCGCACTAGTAACCTCTCTCCCGAGCCAGGCGGACTCTGTTATTCCCCAAGAAAAGACCATCATTTCCCTCCAGGGCACTCCAGTATACAGCAGCCAGGAGAAGATCAAAAGGCAGTCTTTCTCCCTGCTCAGCCTTTTAAAGCAACGTAACAGGCATTAATCTACCTGCGAACAAAAAAGTTAAGTAGCTGTAGAGACTGTGAAGTTCGTCCAAGCCATTTCACTACTCCAGGACCGCTTCCTTCCCTCCCCCTGTCACTTGTGTTACCCACATAAGTAGCAACCACTTCACAGCAGTGACCACTTCTTGCCAAGTCACTGCACAGACCCTTGTAGAGTGGATCACCACCCCTTCTGGTGCCTTTATTGCTGTGTGATACTTGTGAGATTGCAGTAAAAACTGGTTCCTATTCCTATTCTGGTTCCTATTTCAGCTCAGTTTTGCTGTGTGCATCCAGTACCTCTGGTTCCAGTCACCACTCCACTGGATGGTGCTGCTGGAGCAGAGGCGCAGGGATTTGAGGATGAGGTGTGCAACCTTCCTCCTTCCCCGCTTCCCTTGTTCTCTCTCTCTTCTCCTCCCTAACTCTTTCCTGTCTTACCCCAAAATACTATTTTCATGGAGGAAGATGGAATATTAAAAAAAAGATTAAATGATCAGAAATTTCACACACAATCATATGGAGATTTCTTTTCTGACATATAACGCTGTATTTCCAGTTGATAACCATGCTTTTTTCACACACTTGGGATCTGCAGACCACAGAGGTGGCTGCATTATATAATCATAGTCAGGGCCATGAAGCCAGTCTTAGAAGCACAATTATTGTAGGTTTTCAGTGATGTGTTTGATGACAAGAAGCTCTGAGAAATCTTGAGTACAGAAAGCCATCTATCAGCCCACAGTGCTGGGGAGCTACTGTTCCAGACAGCTCTAGTCTATGCCCAACCTTTTTTTTTTTTTTTGCTATTGTTTCTTGGGGTTATTGTTTTCCTGTTGGTTAAACATTTTTATCATTTCCTCGCAGCCTTGTGATGCTACATGAGTGATTCAGCTACTTTGTGAACTAGTTTAGAACTACTTCTTCCTCAGACACCTTCCCTTCCAAGCATAAAGACAAACAAATGAAGCAACCCATCAGACTCTACTCTTGTCCCCGACCCTCTCCAGCTGGGAAAAAGGCTTAAAACAAAAGTTTAAAACAAAATAATGCACCTCTTACCAAATAACGAATACCAGCATAATTTTGAAGTAGCGGATCTGGATCTCTGTCCCTAGACGTCTTTCATTCTCTGTGTAAATCCCTTGTCTCCCCTTCAGTAAGGAGGCAACTGGAAAGTATACAGTTATGTTCATTAATATACATGTATCTTGTTAGTTATAGGCACAAGGGTCCAGATAGAGATCTGTAAAGAGGGAACGAAGGAACAGATGGGTTTGTCTCCAGCAGCAGTTCAGAAGCTGGAAGGACCATCGTCAAGGAATTTCACATATAGCCTAATACTAAAGGAAAAGAAGTACATCCATTATGGATTCCTAAAATGAGTGATATCCCACTAGCTGGTTTTTCTTCTCTCAATCCCACTGAAAATAGAAAATACTATGGTCAACATACTTTCCTTTTATAACAAAAGGTAGTGCTTACAACTTCTATATCATGTGTGATATAATTATATATATATAATGTGATGTTTAGACTGAAATAGAGTACATTCTATCCTATTATGCACATTATATTTCATTGTGCAATTGATACAGCATTGGCTACACCTCTAAAACTTGAAGATGTAATGTCAACAAAAATAGACAATTATGCCATATGCTGTTCAGATATCACAAGGAATATATATATGCACAAACACAGATATACTCAGTGTGTATTTTCCCATAAAAAGAGCAACTTTTTATAAGAACAATTTTTTAAAGGAACAACTGTTCCTTTGAAAATTAGTATTATTGAGGGATGCGGGATAGATGGAATGAAGACTGAACTAAGAATACAAGGTCTTCTGTTGCTGTTTTTATATATTCAATGTGTAGATGATAAGTGTGAATTCAGATTCTGCAAACCTCTAGCACTGGTCATATTACATGCAAAGAATGCATTGAATCTGTGGCTTTTTTTCAGTCTCATTTCTTCAAAGCACTGGATAATAAATTAAATGGGAACTTCAAGATCCCATCTGAGTTGCGTACAATTCCCATTTGTTTCATAATCTCAGAATCAGGAGTGACAAAATTCTGATCATATTTTATTATCTTTTTTAGCTCCAGGGCTGCCAAGAAGTTAAATCAACTATCAGATCTCACCAACATTGTCTTTAAACCAGAATAAACTACATTCCAAAGTCCAGGTTGGTACCAATACTACAATAAGCATCCACTATACACTGCCTCAAATATACTTTAAATCAAGAGCAATTTAGTAACATAGAAACACCTTTGCCAATCTGCAGTAGAGGTTTATGAGAGCATAGCTTGGGTACGTCATCAGAGTGTGTCTCTAGGGCAAATTTCCCATCAAGATGGTATCTTCATTTCAATAGGCAACTCCCTCCCACCCTTTGCTGTATCTTTATGATTTAATGAGGAGCTATCCATCCCACATCACTGAATACACAGGCATGACTTTTTACAGTATTGTTATATTGCTAAATAACACATACTGATTGATGCTCACCATTAGGAACATACCTGCTGATACTGTCCTCCTAAACAGGATTGGGTTGACCACCAGCACTAGCAGGAGTGGGGCATAGGTTGTGATGTAATGTGGGATTGCATGCTCCAAGCCATTTTCACAGCTGAGAAGAAATCATTAACAGCTTATGCATTTTTTTTTTCCACAGCTGACAGTTCTGGCTATTCTATCTATGTCACCTTTAACTGAAAAAAATAAAAGGAATGAAGCAAACAGATGCTAAACTTTTCATCCACAGACCTTCACCACTGGTTCACATGGGACACAAAGCTGATTTTTAACATGCACTATCTGTGCATTTTTCTCAAATTTAAAGGAACAAAGTTAAAATCAGGAGTGGGAGAACCGTAGCTCATAGCAGAAGCTGTATTACAGCCCTGCAGCATGCTCAAGTGCCTGTATTGCCTGGCATATTTCTTCAGGGCCCCCTGAAGCCCAGGTAGGTATTTCTAGAATACTCAGACTCAGTGGGACACGCCTGTCAAAGATCAAAAAAGCCCAGCATTTGGACGTCTGCCTCTGAAGCTGACCGAAAGACATTCAAATGACCAGAGAGTGCTGTGACTTTGCAGTCTGTTCCCAGAGCCCTGCCTACCTGGAGAGAGAAGGGTAGTAAAGCAGTGCAATTCCCTCCACGCAGAGCATCACCGCGAGGCCCCATGTCATCATGTGGTACAGCACAATCGTACTGCAGGCATACAGCACAAACAGGACAGGCGTAAGTAAAGATACTGAAACTTACACTTTCCACATCGCAACATAAAAATAGGACCCTCACTGAAACAGAGCTTTACAGATATGAAATGGTGCAGAACAACACTGGCAGTACATTAAACTAAGGAAAGCAGGTGGGGTGGGGTGGGGCCCTTCAGAAAAAGGATGAGCCAAAGCGGTTGTTCAGGCTTGCACACAAAAGGCCTGTATCCTCCAACCTGTAGAGTGGAAAGCCTTTCCCTTATCCCCAAATTGCCAGAAGGAACGCCTGCATCCTTCATTTCTCCTGCAGAGAGCAAATTAGGGGATTAAAACTTAAGAATGGAGCCAAACAGTCAAATAAACCATCCTTCCATAATTTGCAGAGAATTATGTTTAACTTTCAGAGTTGGATACTGCTCCCATCTTAGGGAGATTCAGATCTGTGTGTGTAGAAAGTCTTTTGTTGTTTACTCTGATCTTAGAATCAAGCCCAAATACGCATGATTTTTTTGGTTAACAGGGATGGGGGAAGCAGGTAGGTGTTTCAGACTAGAACCGTGGGACTTCACAAAATCAGGTTTATCCTCCACAGGCTGAAGTTAACTCAAAAATCCCCATTTTGATAACATCTGCCAGACGAACCATGTCTCCAGCACCTGACTGCTCAGTATCATCTGGCAACAGATTCACATAATTCCATGTTTAGCAGTAGCAACTGAAGGTCATTTTGCCCTTCTAACAACCAACTTAGAAACACCTTATATTTTCTGTCTGGCATTAAAGCATGGTACTTTCTAAAGGGTTTAGGTTCTTCTGTTACAGGCATTGCAGAAAAATGTATAGTAGATACATATCATTCTTCTTAAAAACTTGACCAGAAGCGTAATAATGACAACACTGAAAAGTGGATAAAATAGAAAATCTGAGAAAAAAAACGTGGAGAATGAACTATATGAAATTCAGCACTTTCCCCCTCCCACTTTTTTATTGTCAGGATAACACTTTTTTTTTTTCCACAAGAATCAATTTCAGGTACGGAGTAGGGATAAAAATAGTTATCTCACTGCAATAGTTTAGAGAGCCCAATCTGCTCCCTATTTTTCCAAAGGTTAAATGAATTCAGTTACATTTAAATTCCAGTTGGACATAAACAAATCAAGATCTGAGTATTGCCCTCGCAATTTAAGCACTTAGCACACCACTCATCCATATCATTACCTGGTAACCGTTATGAACATCAGATGTTTGTACAAGCTTCACTTGTACTCTTAGATAGCTGCAGACAAGCATGGACATACAGTGTTGGAAGCAAAATAACAAATTCAGAGCTTTAACTGTGGTACCTCAGTCCAGCTGATCTTCTTACCACCAAGTAAGAATCAACAGCATAGCAAAACAACCACCAGAAGCCAGCGCTATATAATAGCTGGATCCACATCTGCAGGGGAAAAGAATGCCAAATGTCACAGCTGCTTCTCAAGTACCACTGGGGACAGGGGAGGGACTCAGACCTTTAGCCTGGTGATTTGTTCTTTAAATGTGTGTATTTTCCATCTGAGATTATGAGGTATGAAATCTTACTCAAAATCACAGGAACAGCACTGCTGTAGCCAACGGGTCAAGTCATAGGTAAATTGAACAGCATTTGCTCTCACAGCTTATTCTGTTGTTTAGAAAACCTGTTCTTTACCTCTCCAGTCCTAACCCTCAATGTCATGAGTGAAGCCAAAAGAAATGTATAGTGACGATGTTTTAATTTTAGGTTAAAATTGTAACAGTTTCTCAGTAGCTGAGGCATGAAAATATAACTGAGGTCAGTCATCACTACAGTGTGCCTATGCATCATGGGTTCTGCATGTGATGGGCATTTTCTCCATGCACAAGAACCTGATTCAGAGAATGGCTATTAAGAAAAAAAGGTCATTAACGAAAATATCACTCACCCTCTGGAAAAATTATCCATACTGAACTCCCTGACTGATTTCCTTAATAAAAATCCAAAGGAAACAGGTTCAAGTCAAGTTAAATTCCACAGCATTCATGAGCTGACCCTATGCATTTTTCCCATGGGCCTATATAAGATAAGTGACCTTTCTTTGCTGCTGTTTATAAACTCCAAATTTCTTCCCCATAGGAGCTGGCTCTTTGTAACAGTCTGGAAGTACTTTAATATTCAGATTACCTTCCCTCTGAGCCCTCTTTCAGTACTTATCTGAATATCCTTTATCACGGCTCCGTAGTAGCATCATTTTACAGCTGGAAACCAACATACTTGTTACTGAGCCAAACGTCAGTGAATAGAGATCTACCATTCCTTCCTCCAAAAGGCAAATCAAGCTGGGAGATATTTCCTTTCACCATGGGGGTAGACCCTACCTCTAGTCATTTGTGGCACAAATTATTCAGTATTTAATTCAAACACCATGACATTTTCCTAGTGCACAGGAGCCAAAAAATAAAATTCCAGTCTTCCTTCTAATGCATTTTACCCATGGCACTCAGCATGTACCTTTACCTGCACTTTTACATGTTTGCTGCGGTTGAAAAATGCACAATTTACTATACACACACACACACATACAAAAATAAACTGCGGGGTCTTTCCACCCAGAAAATCCAACATAGACAAGACTGTCTCCAAAAATAATATAAATCAGATGCACTTAAACCCAAAATCTTCATATGCTATCTCACTTTTTAGCAAAACAACACATCTTGCTACAGTGCCTGAGAGGGTACCCCTCTGCAAACCAGAGGGTGTTATTCAAAGGAGATGCCTAAAGGCCTCACTATTTGGAGTTTGTATTGGCTTGTGGTTAAGTGAAATAAAACAATAGTACTAAAAGAGAAATAAAATAGAATCAAAACGTTTTATTAACTCACACGAGAATATGTTAGGGGAAGTGAGTAGAAGGAGGGTTATTTTTCATTCCAATATAATTAAATGGAACTTTAGCAAGTGACTCAAATTACAGCGCTTTGCTGGAGCCCAAGAAAGGGAAAATAAAAATTGTGGTAGACTGCTATGCTGCTCACCATCTAACCTGAGATCCAAATGAAAAACAGTCTGCATGCAGTATCTTTGTCACTGTTTAAATATACTATTTTTTGTGTTAAGGGCCAGGAAGTGAAATTTAAGACATAGGGAAACATGGTTTTTGAATAGGACGTTCTTGCTACAAGATATTGATGTTGCTGGTTTCCTCTTCCTCAAAGAAAAAAAATCAACATTTGCATCTAATAAGCAAAACTTAAACATGTATGACAGAATTGGGAATCAATAGATGCGTACAACTGATATTTGCTTCTACAGCACGACACGATCATGTCTGAAATTGTCATTATATAGGCATATAACGTACAGTGAGTTCAATTTGGCACATATAGTTTTATTTAAAAATTACTGGAGCTGAATAATTTTGTTTACATGCAGCATATCCTTTTCTATATTGTAAACTTTGAACCGTAAAGCTAACACTGTTATTGCTCATGCATTAATTCATTGGGCACCCTGCGTTCCTATCGAATTTGGGTAAAGTGATGATCTGTGTTATTTGTCATTCTCCATGTTTTGGTAAAAAATGCAGCTTTTTTTCTTGTACAGTAAACTCAAATTATATGTCTCAGTACTGTGATTGTAATATTTGAAACCGAGTTTTAATCTGCACTTTTGGAACGCATTTACATTTTCTTATTCTTGCATTTTAATCCAGAAGATACTTAATTAGACGTGGCCAGATGCAGTCATTGAACAGCCATATAAGCAGCAATCTGAGCTGTAATCCTACATGGCAGGGACAGACCTTCTGCCAGCAGCTTTGTGTCTTCGAGTATATTTATCCTGCAGTCCCTCTGTGTCTAAAACACACATTCTCATGCCGCAAAAGCTAATTTGAGCTACCCAAGTTGCTGGTTTCAGTTGGTCCCCACTGCCATCGTGCAGGCTGTAATTTCTGCTGGAAAAGGTGGGCAGATACCCTCATTGCTACGGCTGCGACAGAGCTGCTGGGGCATTAGCGATGCTGTGCCAGCACAAACCAAACTGGTGGTTTCGCAGCCCATTCGGGAATATCTATACCCTTATGCCTCCATATCCCTGACTTCGGTACAGGTGTGCCCTCCACTATCCCAGCACTCCTGGACAAGCGAGTACTACAAAACGTTTGGGACCAGTCTGACCCGTGCTGCCCTGCGTCCTCACGTGCACCATGCAGCATCTAGCACCCTGATCCAGGCTTTCAGAGGGAGGCATGAACACACTTGCAGGGGTGTGGCAGAGGCTGAAGCCATCATATCCAGGCTCTGACTCACAGCCGAATTTCCTTTCGGACACAGTGGTTTGCCTTTCAGACTCCCCACACAGAGGGACAGTTAACCGGGAGCAGGAGGAAGGGGAGACGATCTCTGTACCTACCGCGCTCCCCACGCAGAAAGCAGAAGGCCACACGTCAGTGTTGTTCACCACAGAAATGTTAGCTATGAAGCCTGGGAAGCCTAGCCATACACTTGACCTGAAGATCATGCCTAAAGAAAAAAAATGTATTAATGCTTTGAATCTGCTGGCGTGATTTGAGTCACATGCTTCTCCCCGGCCACATATTTCACATCGCAGCCCAGATTTTGTGCATCCGCAGGAAGGCTACGGCTGCAGAGGAGCACAGCAGGAACAACTGCGCTACTTAAATGTCGGTGTAATCGCTCAGGGAAAGTAGCCCCAAGAGTCTGAAGCTGCTGGGACTTGAAATATTATGTAGATTAAAATCTCACTTACTTACAAATACTGTCACGTACTTCCCTAAAATAAATTGGGTAAAATTTAACAGATTGACATAAACCAGTAACTAACTATTTACAATTTTACCGGCATATATTCATATGCTAATGTTCATTTCTCTATAATCCCTCATTGCAGAAAAAAGTTATTTCCCACTTTTTGCTGACTTCGTTTTTACAAGCAGCTCTTTTCCTCTCTGTCACAGGACTGAACAAAGCAGGGCTTCGGAATTAGGTGAGAACAATACCCATTTTTTAAAATGAACTTACAGTTTGTCAGTGAGATTTTCTGGGTTTGCTTGAAATAGGCATTGAAGCACCAATATATAGCAGAACAAAACCACCAGGTTTCCCACCAAGAGAGAACGGTTTCCCACCCACCAAAGTGAGTCTAATTCAAAGACAATGATGGATGAATAGTTTGAGTTTGCCAGTGAAAGAGAAAGAGAGAAAAATAACTTTATCTATTGCTGGCCTCATCAGACTGAAGGGACCTTTTCCAGGTGATCACATACACGATTTTTCCATATCTGTCTCTCTTTATTTCCCCCTCTATCATTTGTTTTAATACTGGTGCTTATTATGTACCATGGGAGAACCTGGCTAGGTATGAAAAGGGAAAAAAACCTGAAATCCCACTCCCTCCCTAGGCAGCGAGAGAGACTTACAAAACAGTACTACTTCTGTTATCTAAAGTGAGGGAAAAAATGTTACTGTAGAAACAAACTCATCCTGTATTTTCATAGCATGTGTCATGGTAATTTATACCTGATTTGGCAGCAAATGCCATAGACTGATGGGACAGATTTAGACACATTAGTTTCATTTTGACTCATGAGTTTTGTTTCATTATCTGTTGTTTTATTCCTCCAGCCTATCAGCCACGGGCCGGGCTGCAGGTTATCCTTGATAAGGGAGCCTCTCTCGCATTTCAAAAGCCTGTGTCCAGCATGATCTGTGTACAGCTGCAATTCAAACTTGTTTGCTGTCCATGTGATGTGCCCAGAGAAGTGGCTGGCATACGAACAAGATGGTAAACTTGGTCTGAGAGGATTTAAAGACATATAGGAAGTGTTTTACAAAGGTAGTCCTAAGGATCGGCTAAGTGTTTGATGCCAGCTTTTGTTTTAAATGTGTTGCCTTGCCTCCACTTTTATGCCTTACTCTAAGAACCAGCCACTGTTCTGGATTTTAATTTGTTTTAAAGCAGAGATTTTGGTGTAGAACTGTCAAGAGCTTTTACTTCTAAAATATAACTATTAAACAAGACCTTTCTCCCCCAAGTGCCCATCATTTTCTGATCTCACTTAGCCCAAATCCTCCTGTGAATACATACAGCATGTTTCCCTCAGCAATCTCTGTTGTCCACTCACCAGCTTCATTTCACTATGGTACCTCAGAGCAACAAGAGCCTGCTACAGCAAGGGTGAGGGACATCAAGCTGGTGCTTACCTAAGCCACCAAGGATGTCACAAATGGAGATAAGGAGAAGGATGGTGGAAGAGGAGGAGGCTTTGGGCATCTTCCGCAGGCTCTGTCCCTTCTTCGGCAGGAGCTGCAGGATGGTCAGCAGCAGACTGACGGAGGCGCTGCCAATGCAAACTCCGCAGAAGACTTCAGGCTGGAAGTTCATCACTAGCTGTGTAGCTGCATCCCGGTTTGGGCAGCAGTAGGTTTCTAACCTGGGAGAAGCCATGAATCGCCTGGCTGTTGGAGGGGCTCCACGAGCAGAAGAAAATGCTGTTGCTTCCCCAAGGCAGCGTTCACTTTTTCTTCACCCTCCCCATTAGTCCTCGGTGGTGAGAATCACGCGATTGATGGATCATGTGCTGCTGCTGCTGCTAGAAGTAAATCCCCTAGAGCTGCCTTTCTCAGCCTCTCCTAGCAAGGAGATCAGATCTGAACAAGAAAACACAGTGTAATCTGAAACATGCCCCATGCTTGCTCAGAGCCATTGGCAACAGTTCACTCACATATTTCTGCTTGCACAGTATGTGATACAGGAAGACTTAAACTCACCAGAGCATTGAAGATGGTTTAAAATAAATAAGGATGCAGATACCAAAGGAGAAACATTACATTTTAATTGTGTTTCTCTTTAGCCCCATCCCACACAGCATCCTTTAATTACTGCAAATTAATTCAAAAGATGAGTCCAGACACAAGCAGTCCCAGTCTTTCCAGGGAGGAGTAGGCCTATAAATCCACACCCTAACCCAAATCTAAATTTTAGTGATCCAACCCAGTTATCCCTGTAATTAAAAGTAGAAACACGATATCCTATCACTGTAGAAAGAGATTATATTCAGGAAGACAATATTAACCTCATCATATCTAAACCACAAGCACAAAAAGTCTTCTCTTTAGTCTGTACTGTCTGCATCGGATCAGCTTGACGTGGAAAATTCCAGGACTTTCGATTTCTCAAGAATATTTTTCTTTTTTTTTTTTTTTAATTTGGTGAGGGTTTAATATGAAAACAGGAATTTGACGTGTAATATTTGTTTTTACTTTATAAGCTAGACAATATCCTTTAAGTCAGGGGTCCTATTAGACACAGCAGCAAATACTCGCAATCATAAATACAAAAATTAACTCTCCCCTCTCAGTTGAGTATCAAACTCCTTGCATCAGCCCTCATCCCTCCAGGAAACTTGTTTGTAGGAACACATTCAGGAAATACAGGAGGGAGCATTGCCAACATACCTGAAATGAACTGGATGTTAAATAACACAGTCGTGGATTTTATAATTAGTCCTTGTAAGAACAAATGACCTAACCTTTGATTTTTTTTTCAATGGCCCAGCTTATAATTTTAGCAGAAATTATGAAGGCCTGATGTCCCCCTGACAGTGGGATGTGTTGTGTGCAGGGGTTTATAAAACACAGAGGCTTCAGCCAGTATGTTTGCCCTCAGTAGAGAAAACAGCCATCACTCCTGAGTAAAATGGTACCTGCTGAGTTCTTCATTATGCAAGACACCTTATACACTTGACCCCAGCACAAGAACGAACTCCACCAAGCTCATCAGACTGCGGACTGCTGCTGGTGACTGTACAGCCTCTTGGTGCGGGATAGCCGTGGCAGGGCTTGGGTGGCAGCTGGAGCCCAAGTTGCCAGGTACGTCATGCGTCCACCCAGCCTGCTCCCAGGGGACTTCTCAGTGCTCTGCCTGGGCTACATCACCCAAAGAGCAGGATGTTAGCTGGCAGATTCAGGCTCCTACACACAGGTGTGCATACATTCGCAAGGTGTCTGAACTCTATAATGGGAATTTAGGCATACACATCATTAAAGACTCTGAAATTCAGGCATCTGAGTTTGAAGCTGAATGTTACCTGCATGTTTTTGCTGCTTTCCAGCATAAAGAGATTTTCCTGCTCCATGGATCAGGACAGGTGAGTGACCCGGATGTTGCAATCCTATGTTTTGTTACTCCCATGTATACAAAAATATACTGGGGAGAGCAAGGTTGGGAACCAGGTCGCCCTGCTCCAGAAATACAAACTCCTGTTGAGGTAAAGGAGAATACCTATGCTCTGTTGTCAATACAAGCCTCTGTTGTCAGTACAAGGTTGGGACTCCTCAGACTTCATTCGACCTCCGCTAGAGCAGCAGTGTGTAGAGTTGCCACCTCTGTCAAGATACTGCATTGCAGTCTACCTGGCTACTAAAGAACAAAAATTGCAACGATTCCACAGAGACAGATTATTTAAAATAAAGCCATCATATACCACACAAACAATGCAAATACCTATAAACTAAAATAAATGATGTTTGCTCTCATTTGAAGGTAAATTTATATTGCCTGGTTTATACTTAGAACAGCAAAACTTTTAGATTATTAGACAGAAAGAGAAACTGTTGAATAGAAGCCTTTCATTTCCACTATCAGTTTCTAAAATTGTTCCCCTCACTATTCCTCTTGTCATTTTCCTTCCCTCAAAAATTTGAAAAGCATGTAAAGTTGTTATCCTGATCATTTGTTCTTGCTTACAGATAGGAACGTTTTGTGAGTTTTGTTTTTTCTTCTTATCGTCTGTTTTCATTGATCCTAACCATGGTTCTCTAGTTTGCCCATGTGGATTTATCGTGTCATTATTTTAACTTCTCCCTCCCTTTTATTCAGCTACATTGAAACTACTTTCATTCCTCAATTGTAGTCTTATACTCTGGAGATTAATTATTTTTATCCTTCTCTCCTTTTCTCTCCACAGTTTAGCCAACTGTGCACCCTGTTTTTATTACTTTACTTCTCTGAGTGGAGGATTGCTTTTTAACCTCCTCTTCTGGGTCCCTCCCCTCCTACTCTCTCAGGATTTGATGACGCAGTTACTTACAGAGGGAGTAGGTGATTTTTACTGGAAGCAAAGCATATGACCTGTAGCATACCTAATACAAAAAGAAAATAAGGTGACTCATGAGTGAATGGATACCTGCCACGACACAAGTAGATGTGTCTTTACATGTGGACATCCGAGGCTGAACGGGAGGTGGATCTGCCAAACTAATGAGCCACCCAGTATCTCAACTGGTAAGATCTAGCTAGTCTCTGGCCCTCATTGCTGGGTTGCAAGTATAAAGAGTCAGAACAATCACAGAAATTCAAAGCTGGTTTGGTAGTTTTAGACCTGAGATTAATTTGGCTTCTCATGATTATGAAAATAAGAGGATAAAAGCCGGGGACAAAGGCAAAGGAAACAGAAAAGTAAGGAAAGAAAGTAAGAAGAGTTATTTTGCCTTGTTAAGGAACATTTAGTATTTAATAAAACTTACATTGTTGTACAGGTCTGAATTCTCTTCCCTCTGAAATTATTGACACAGTTCCCACTGCCACCAGTGGTACGAAACAGACCCACAAATACGGTATGTCTCTCATTTCTGCACCAAGGCAGGATCTTAATTAAGCAAATGGTGTAGCTTGGAGACAACCATTAGCACACAAACAAGAAACAGTAAAAAAACCCCTTGGTGTTGCAAATACCAATCAATCAAACTCACAGTGCACGTACAACATTGCACTACACTGAAAATTCCAGTCCTGGTTTTGTACTTTGGCAGTGGTGTGCTCAAGAATGAGAAAAATACTGTGCCCCTTGCAAGGAGAACGGGCAGGTACTCCATATGCACAGCTTTTAGCAATAGCTACTCACACTCTCCTCGGACCTGGGACATAATGTTTCAGTCCAGTCCATGTTCATCATTAAGATGAAACACTGCTTCTAAGGGAAAGCAACAGGTTTACAAAAACATGACAGGCACGCATTTCTGCTGTTAAGGAGTGTGCTATAGTTTATGCTTGAGTGTGCAGTTACAGATACTTTAACCACTGCTTTAATTAAATCTGGGAGTACTGGTTTACAAAGGAGAAGGAAATTCATGGATATAGAGACAGAGGAGAATTTATTTTCGTTTACGTGTACAGTTCACTGCATCACTGCCTGAATGTACAGCTCCCAATGAAGATCTTAGCTACCTCACAATTGTAAAAACTGTATTTTGTCAATTGTTCATGATCTCATAGTCTTTTACACATTACCTGACAGAGCATTTCCCAAACTGATGAAAGCTGGGTCTGTCTTCAAGCTAAATGGATGCAATAAAACCAGTTATGATCTCCCCAACAGATCCTGCAATATGTTCTTAAAGGCTTTAACATACAAATCTTCTATATGCTTAGCATGGCTCTTCATTTTATCCACACAGACCTCCTGCAATTAGATTTACTTTGGAAGAAACTATAAGATATGTCCTTCCCATAATTATCTGTACTAATTTTTAAAGCTAATTTTAAACTGGCATTTCACTTGATGCATAACTGAAATGGATGGGGAAATTCACACCCCATTACTTCTATTTCAAGTTCTCTGTAAATTTAGGCAGGGATATTGGAAAAATAGTGATATTCAAAGTGTAACATCTGTCATGATTATAACAGCTACAGACTCCATTAAAAAGAACTGGAAGAAAAACAGAGGTATCGCTTCCCTTCCCTCAGTGATTTGAATATAATTATAGAGTTGTAAATGATTATTTTACATTTAAGGAAGGTGAACATTAATATAAAAGGATGAGAATGAATGTATCTCCTTTGCATAAAAATAATAGTTTGAGTTCTTTTTGTTTTCTTTAAGAATGAAAACATAAATGCATTAAATGAGTGTGCATTTGAACAGCTCAGGACTGTGTATTTGACTGATGCAACCGTCTTACATATTTTATTGACTTCTCATATACCTTCTCCAGGGAAATGTTGTCCTACCTGACTTCTGTGTAGAAACATACAAAAATTAGTTATTGAAACTGTGCCTACTATGCATTTAAATTAGTAAACAAGGTTTACATGGATGAAGTATAAAATAACTGAGTAGAAAAAAGCATCCATAAACTGGAGAAAACAATTTTTGCTTAGGGATTGGAAGAACAAAATCCCTGCTTCTCTATGCCAATGCTGAGAATATTACAGTCTTTGAACCTGCATTAAGACAGATTTTGTGGCCACATTTCTGGACAAATTCCACCATTAATCCTTGTCATTGTTACATTAGTTCACAGAACAAAAAGATACCTCCTTTTCAGTGCACATGTAATAGAGAGACACAGTTTGCGTAGGAACTGACTGATGAAAAAGACTGCGAAAAGAAAGAATATTATCCTCTCCACACACAGTGATATTGAAAATTGGATCTTAATGTTCATAAGCGTGCAGAGGGTACCCTGGTCCACAAAGGTGCTAAATGTCTATCCCGCCCTCAGTATCTTCCAAAGGTATCCTAGGCCCCATTACTTCTGCATTCTCTTCTAGAGGTTACATTAGTTGGTTCCCTCAGGAGAAATTAGGTGGGATACTCTTATATCCTTCTTACAATTGTTCGACTGTGGGATCTTGTTAGATTATACCTCCCACCACCCAGAAGTTATATTTTCAAAGCCCATTAGCACTAGAAAATTATTTCATAAAACCTCTATTCCCAGGCCAGTCTGCATAACCAAATCAAAATATGTTACAGCACTACTTTCAAAGCTCTTACAATGCAAGAAGTCTCCAAGGCTCTGTTAATTAAATTGCTAAAAATGTCAGTATACCATGGCCAGTTAGATGGTCTTGTTGAACGCTGTAACCAAGTATTGAAGGGAATTCTGACAAAGCGTGCAGTCACCACGCCGATGCTCCCCTTTGAAATCCCATGAGCATCACTGGGTTTCTTCCCTCCCCAGTGGCTGCATGGCCAGCAGTCAGCCCTGCAGCATCGTGGGACTGGGTGAAGGAAAGTTGCAACCTTCTGCTCCACAAATTGTTGTCTGGTAGTTTCTGAAATAAGCAGAAAGCCCAAAAGCATGCCTTAGCTGGCTCAGGGAATCAAGAGGAAATTCAGTAACAACAGCAGAAACATTACAGTGCAGGAAGCACTTAAGATCCACTCTTTTGACTTTTCTGTTCTTCAAGACTGAAGATCATGACTCCATTGTCAGAGGTGGACTTCACAGTTCAGCGTGGACAAAGTAATGAGACTAACCCCTCAGCATCCAAAGTAGTTTACTGGGTATACTCTCCAGGCGAGCAATATGGCTACACTATACACTTACATTGTAGCTTGGCTACCTCAGCTACTTCCATTAGTCAACTTCCTGGAAGCATGACTCCAAGAAATTGTTTGGTCCTAAAACTGCTTCAGAAAATTCAGTGTTCTGAAAGAAATCCTCTGTGTACATGTAACACTACATAATTCAGACTTTCAAAAGAAATTGACCTTTGGGGTCATAATAGGATCTGTGTTATCACAGAAGATGGGCAATAAAACCACCACCCACCCCGAAGCTGTTTCCTCAGGGTGTTACTGACAATGCATCACTGACATGAGTACACTCTATGCTGTAGACAAAATTCAGGCTAACAAAGCAGTACCTCCTACAGCAGCCTTATCCTTTCTAAGTCTAACACAAGCCAGGAAAAGCTGATCTGAATGTTGGCACTTTTTTCTCATTTGTATGACTCGGTAGGATTCCCTCAAACTTCCCATCAGCTGCTAACCATTCTGCCTTGGTCTCCTGAGAGAGGAGACCACATGTATACCTTCAGTATAAAGGGGCATAGCAGTCTATGGGGAGGTGGCATGCCTAGAAAGAACTTCTGCGCCCTGTGGACTCCTGGGAATGCTCAAACCAGCCTTATATCAACAATAATATCACCAAATTCATGTAATATCACAGGTCTGGCATTGTTGGTCCATAGCCTCTTGTGCATGCTTGATGCTTTAGGGCAAACTGCTATAGCACTGAAAAAAACCCCATTTACTTCATGCTGCATACATGCCTAGATGGACTCTCACAAGATGCTACATCCTATGACCTCCACCTGGACACGGTTCGTGTTCTGTGTAACCAAGCTGAGAGTAGAAAGGTCATTTGTAATGAAGGAATTGTGTCTATTTATAGAATGCATGATATAGGCAGAAAAAAGGAAGGTCTGTTTGGGGTTAGCTAGCAAATGAAGACAAAGTCCAAGTGAAAAATACCAGATTACAAGGCTTTTGTCTGCTCTCATACGTGCTCTGACCTCTTGCTATTTATCTACCCTTTTAAAAGCCTTCACAGCATTCTCTGCAAAAGGAGCATTTGAAACCCTCCCTTTGGCATTTTCCCTGATCATCCCTACCCCAGTGATCTTCTTCATCAAGTACAGAATTTAGATCAAACATGCTGTGATATCAGAGTTTAAATGCATTAAAGACTGCTTGTTAGCCTCTGAGGCGATGTCCCTCAAGTAATTAAAATGGCCCAGTGCCTGGTTTTTGGCACATAAGGGCAAGTGGCACAGCACAGGTTGTATAGACAATGTTATCATGTAACATGTGTTATCAAAGAAGATGGACAATGAAAAACACTCCCTAATGTACCACGATCAGAAATGCAGCAGCAAGAAAAAACGTTACAAATGATGCTTCACTGAAATGATGGAACTTCATGAAGCAAAAAAAACCCCAGGTTAATGAAGCCGCAACACACATACACATGACCAAATACAGCTATATAGTGTGTATATATATATATATATGCATACACTGCTGAACTCTCTTCCACAACTGAAAAAGGGTGGCTTCATCCACACTGCCTCACGGTAACAGTCACTGGCCCATGCTATCCCCCAAACCGTGCTCAAGCATTGCCTAGTTAGTCTGCTGACAATGAAGCAGTACGGACTGTCATGTACCAGTGCTTCAACCTGTGTGCTCTCACTCTGCTTTTTAGTTTCTTTGTAAAGTGGTAGTCTGAGATGTTGTAACATGATTTGACAAAGGGCCCTAATGCAGGAACTGGAAAAGGATCAGGTATACAGCTACCAGAGGGACTCTGGCCCAGGGCATGACTTAATTTGTGCCTGAATTTGACTGTCAGCTGAAAAACCCATCCCCAGGGAAAAATGGTTACCTGTTCACCTCCTCTTGTTAGGTTGTATGTTGTCTTCTGACTCTGCAACCACGTAAGGAGTTGCTATTGCCCTTTTCTTTGACTGTCAATCTTGTTATCATGCAAAATCATGAAAATTATAAATCCTGAAGTGGACTATGGATTACAGGAGTCTGTGTTGGACTCATCTCCTTTTTCTCTGTCTACAGGTCTAATAGGTCTCAGGATCCGAGCCAAGAATATTATTGTCAGCAAATCATGGGCTTTTTTCTCTTGGTCACTCACAACCGCAGTTTGTTCCGCAGTGAGTGCTCTAACCCTCAGAAAATTGCTCACAAAGCGTACGTGATGTTGTGAGAATACATAAGAATTGAACAAAGTTTGAATCAAAAACTTCACGGGGATAGAAATACCAGAGTATCATATGAAATGCCATTCTTTCCAAAATTTCAGCTTTATAAAAAGCCCTAGATAAAGAACACAGAAGCATTTTTTTTTTTTGGTCCTAAAGAACTGAAGAAGTCAACATATATTTGAGTATCTATCTGAAAGGTTGAGAACTTCTAAGGGTTTCTCCAGCACTAATTATGTGCTGATGAAGCCTTATTTGCAATGCAGGAGAAACAAGACACACTTGGGAAAGGTTTTTAAAGTGCCTAAATCACACAGGAGACATCCTGCTGGAGCTTTTCAACATGGTATTTTTCATTCTGGGAAAATGGATAATTTGTTGAAATCAAAGTGTTTTGCAGAAGAGCTGAATCCATCAGAAGAAACATGGCAGGTTTCCAAAGTAAAGCCTCCTGGTTCCCAGCTATGCCAGGATGTCTGTCTCTTGGGCTGCTACCCAACCTGTTTCTCCACGTTCTCAGGACTTTCAGACTCCACAATAAACTGTCAGCAGCTTGCCAAACCTTGAATTACTTGATCAAAACAATCCATCCACTTCTTCTACAGGAACTTCTTATCACTATTTCAGTTGTTTTGGTCTTTGTGATGGTTATTTTCAAAGACACTAGAGTTTCAAACAGGAAGGAGCTGGAAGCCACTGTGCAGCTGGAAAGCTATGATCTAATCGCTATCGCTGAAATGTGGTGGGAGAACTGCACTTGATGGCTGTGAACTGTTCAGAAGGGACAGGCA
>WAAD01003933.1:200318-262828 GCA_013389945.1 Fregata magnificens | reverse complement strand
TGTAGGTGGCCTTATCTGGTGCTTTATTTGCTTCAGGCTCTGAGCTGTTCTGTCAACCTTGTTTCTGAGATCCAGACCATTTCTGTACTCAGTATAGTCTAGTCCTTTGCTGTGTGTTTCTGTCATCTACAACAACAGGGTATATAGTGTTTTGGTAATAGCAGAGAGGCAGTCATCTCTGAGCAGTTTGGCAGAGATTGTAAGAATGCTCTTGCTGATGTGTGAAGTTGAATTCAATCTGGTTTTGTTGAAACTGTAGCATAACCTGATGAAACTAATTCAGAGCTTTATTAAAGGAAATGCATTAACTTAATTCTAATTTGTGCTTTTTCTTTTAAATGGAAAAAGATCCAAGTGTTAGTGAAATTTACTTGAAACAAAATCCAGAGCCTTTTAAAATGTCCAGACGCTTCAATTTTAGAGTAAGTTCTTCATCCTCAGTCCTTCTTTAATATTCTCTCTGTAATGGACTTGCAGTCAAGTCTCAATAGCTGAAGCAGGGAGAGATCTGTCAATGGGGAGCATGAGAATACAATAAATTTGTTCAAAAGTGAAGCACAGGTACCTACTGCTGTACTCGAAATTGCAGCTTCACTGCTTTTCCTCTTCAGTAAAATAGACGATTGTTCTCAAAATCCCTTCACAAAGCTATAAAAACACATTATTTTGGATTTTTTCTGGCTCTTGAGATAAAACATACTTTGTTATACACTTGTTTTGAAAGCTTCCAACATAAACTATGAGACAAAGCAGTATCTCCCAGTTTCCCCAAAAACGTATAAACTATTCAGCATTCTTTAGGAAATAAACCTCTGATTTGGTTCGGTGAATACTGTAAAAAGCTACTGTTGGGGAGTAACAATACTTTATTTGGAAGCTGTGTATTTTTCAGTAAAATACTATAATCTTGTAGGATAGTATCATAGAAACATGATTTCATGGTAAAGGAAGTGAAACACTTCCTACACAGTATCAGTTAGTCATCCCTGTGTTAATTTTCCTAAACAAATTAGATGCAAAAATGAGTTTGTGGGTGTCTAGCTGGCCGATATCTGATATAATGAATTCCTCAACTCCTGATGAGTATTTGGATTCTGGAGAATGAAATCATTACAGTATTGTAAATTGCTTTCTTTCCTCTACAAATACATATTTTGTTGATCCAGAAGAAAGGAGGACATTAGATTTTTCGTTCGAGACATTTGCAGTTGCTTTTTTTTTTTTTAATGGCATAGTAAAGCATCCATTTCACAGTCATTCATTTAAATGAAAGAAAGATGGAAGTGTATTGTGTTCTTATAAGGTAGTGTTTTGTTGGATGTTTATATATTGGAAGAATGTTAAGATGATAACAGAGAAAACTTGAAGCTTTATGTATCTGTTAAATATAATTAATAGTTAAGTCAAGATTTAAGAAAAATAAACACTTTCCAAATTAGCTTTTATAAACAATTTGTTTCTTACATAACTATTTTACTAAGGTGCCTTTATTTCTAAATATAAAGGCTTCTGTAAAATTAAAAAGCAGTGTCTTGTTCTGAGGCTGGAAGATATATAGATACTGGATTCTCCTAAATGCAGCTCTAATGCCATAAGGTTATTTCTACTTTGCAAAAAATTGGTAGAGCAGAACTTTAAAGCTCTAAGGTAAGCTTTTTTCCCCTTTAAGACTATGTATTCTTAGTACATGCAAGAACTTTTGTATTTCCTATTCTTTTCCTTTCCTCTCTTTTGTAAAAGGTAAAACTCAACAATTTGCTCCCCTGCTTCTAAAACTTAAACTACAGGGATTTATTAGCAAAATAAATTTCACTTCTACAGTCTTTACCTTCTGGGAACTTGATGTTTTTTCTGACTGCTGGTGGAAATTGCTGTGGAGAGCAGGGAGCAGGGCTGTGCCTTTCCTGACACCTTGGAGACCTGAGGAGTTTCTGTGATTGCTCAATCTGATGTTAGGGAGGGGTGTAAGGCAATTCTCTTGTTGCCCAACTGAATTTCTTCTGGCTGATTAAGGAAATTGTCATCTTAAAAAATATCGTAGCTGTGACCTGTTATGTGGAAGGTGTAGGTGATTAAAATGTGAGGGTGGAGAGGCACTTTGGTGGTGGTTTGGTTCCATGAAGCCAGTGATGAGTCTGAGTTTGTAAAACTTCAACACAGAACCCTGTGAGAAGCAAGGAACTGGAAATGTTAGTGAATTGGAAATTGGGAGATCTAGCAAATACATTACTTCTTTTGCCACAGGGTGCTTGTGTGCCTGTGTGGGGTCGTATGGCATCTTTGCCTCAGTCTCTGGTGTTGAATAGGAGTAACAGTATTTCCCAACTTCACAGGAGTCTGTTTCTCATGGAACAGACCTGACACTGAAGTGCTGAAATATTATGGTGACAAAGACTTTATAGTCTTTCTAGTAAAACCCAGAACCCAAATACATGGAAACCCCAGGAGTACATAAAGAGAGTTGTCTTAAAAGGCTATAGTTGTGAAATTCTGAATGAGTAAATCCTTCTTCACAACAGAAAACAATGCTTTGTGCTTGTGTATCTCCAGCATTCATCATAAATAATATACTGAAGTGTACAATTAGATCTCTTTTCACAAAATTAAACCCCACTATATACCCAAAATGCACAGATGCTCTCAGTGCCTCAGAAAAGTACAAGAGATGAACGGAGTGAGACAAGCTGTTGGCACCTGCGTGGGAGAGAAAAAAAATGTAATGTGGACTTCTTACATGAAAGGTCAACCAGACATTTGAATTTGTGAGATTTGAAACACTTAGCAATGTCAATAGCACAGCAATATGTTAGCAATAAAGCTTCATAAGGGAATACATTTTGTAGCCAAAACACATGTCCTTGCTGACTGCTTGGAATTTCCTTCAATTTCTGATGACTGACCTACTTACAGCTCCTTGATAGAAACATACTATCAGTGGCTAGAAGACTGATGGTGAATTTATGGTTTGTCGTCATTGTCTAAGGTGATAACATAGGATACAAGTTTCAGCAGAATAAAGGGAGCACGTACATGTTTTCTTCTAACTGCAGACAAACTTAAAAATTTAGTTTCTTCATCTGCGCATCACCAGCACTAATTGGAGGCTACTGTTTGCTCCAATATATTGTATCAATGATTGGTACAATTGCCCCGCATTTCAACCTAAAGGTGTTGGGCTAGCGTAGACTTTCTGTCCTAAATCTAATGCTGCAAACAGTAGGTCTTTAGCAACCTAGTTTATTTTGCTGAAAGCTGACTGGGGAAATGTTGCATGAGCAATTTAATTAGCCAATTAGAGGGAGTGGAGATGAGTAGCAGGGAGTGGCAACATCATGGTATACAGTCACACACCCCGCAGTGACTTACAGGCTGTAGTCCAGCTGACTTGCAGTGAAAATTAATTTGAAGTTTAGAAGTAATTTTAGAAAATAGGTGATAAGCATTTACTACTTCTGAGTTTTCATTAATGAGCCGTCTGAATCCAGACCTGTACTCTTTCTTCATCCTGTAGTTTCAAAAAAATGCATCTGCCCTCTTCTGAGGACAAAATGGACGCTAACTGTTATTAAGAGCCAAGTAAAAAGAATACATTTTTGCTTGTTTGAATTTTTTGCTACCAAAAAATACTTCACAGCTGAAAATCTAGGAGAGCATGTTCACTGAATCAACACTAAATTAAGTCATGACACATGATAACTAGGTCTTCATCTGTTGTGGGTGCCTCTTTGTCTAAAGGCTTGGAATGTTCTGGGATATTTGATTGATGCTGGCTGCAGTTTGTTATGGCCAGGTTTTCTTCTCTTTGAGTTCTAGAGAAGTTTCTGGGAGGACTTTTTTGTGCAGCTTGTTTTGATATGAAATAAAAAAATTGGTTGTATACCTTTTAATAACACACTGCTATGGATTATTACTTTTTTAAAATGTTTTTGAACTTTGGACTGAAAAGCTTTCTTTTAGAATTCTGATTTGTTTAACTTTTTTGTAGCAGTTCCAGTGCTAATGTGACTACTTCTTGGACCCTGCAAAGCTGCATCTAGATCTAGACTGTTACAAAACATTTCAAGATTTCATGGTTGGACCTGATGATCTTAGAGATCTTTTCCAACCTTAATGATTCTGTGATTCTAAGGAAAATTCCTGATGGATGTGTTTGACGCTGTTGATAAGACTGGCTTCTACCTTCTAAAACATCCTTGCAGTCAGTGTCCTGAAAATCAGCTCCCCTCTACTCCCAAAACCAATCAGTCTTTAGGCACTGGATGGTAATTCTTGTTTGCAGTAAATCAATGAGAGGAAGGAGAAAGTGTGCTATTTGGCTGTGAAATTTGGGATGTTATCATGTATGCTTGTGAGGAGTGTGGGCTAGGGTTTTATATATAACACTTAATTACAGAACTCTTAAATCATTCTACAGAGTGATTTGCTCTGTAATTTTTATATTCTTGTAATAGTTTTTTTAGTTTAGTTGCTTTTACGTATTTCTTTTGTCTTCTCTAAAAAAAAAAAAATGTGGCATCCTAGGGGCGTCCATGTAATTTTATCAACTGAACTGCAATTTTCCAACCTAACAGGAGCAGTGATAGGTTGTTGTTTCCTGTGGGGGTCAACACTAGAAGGGGATGCTGGGGTACCTTGCCCACCAGGTTTAGGTTTCTCTGCTGCCAAAGGTATGTCGGATTCAAGAACTCAGTCTCCAGCTTCTGGAGGGAGCATGCTGTAGTTGCCTCTTCTTTCCAGTGCTTGGTCCCAGCCTTTTCTGAATTTCCTTTAACCTGTTCCAGTTTTACCTCTTTCTTACCTAGAAGTCTTTATCCCTTATCATTCTCCTCACTTGAGCGGTTCTGGACTCAATTCCACAGACCAAATCTTCTTTCTTTACCAGTTTCTCTTGCTCTGCTCTTTCTATTCCTAGCTCCAAATGTTTTGCCTTTCAGCCATGTGCAGTTTGACTTACATGGCCTCCTTCCTTTTTCCTTCGCACCTCTCTGCTTAAAGCTCTAAGCCTACAAAATGTTTAGCAGGGAGGATCTCCTCACAGGGCTTGCCGTTGGTTGACCCTTCTAATAGCTGGACACTTTCAAAGGTGTTTGACTCAAGCAACGTGAGGCATATATGCACATAGACAACCAATGTGCACATCCTGGATGCTGTCAGATATACTCCTTTTACTGAAGCAGGGGTCACTAGAGTGTTTCAAATTAAGTTGTCAGTTTTGCTTTTTAATGTAAGCATTTATTTTTAAATTTTATTTCCTTATTTGTTTCTTGGAACTGGATGAACCATTCCAGTTTAAGAAAATTGAAGGTTTGAGGCCGACGCACACAATGGAAAGTTTCTGCCTAGCTGATTAAAGTATGGCAAATTCATCACACTGAAAGAAAACATGATCTCACGATGGGAAGCATCGAACAACTTTGATTAGAGAAGTGACTAATACCACCTGTGGTTAATTACCAGAATGGATCTTAGAGTAAGACTTAACATGATTTTTGTCAAACCATGGCTTAGATACTGCTTTATTAGAAAGGTGTAATATGGAAATAGGAGCAAGAAAAAGATGTCTGCACTTGTTTGTATTGAAATTTATGGTACAATGAAGAAGTTGTCAAGAACTTGGAGGAAGAACAGGGTTTGGGGTTTTTTTTGTGTAGTTGTATTTGAAATTAATCAGTCTGCTTTTTTAATTCAAAGCCAGAGTACATATAACACGCCATGACCTGGAAAAGTATCCTGAATATTGGTATGCCACAGAGCACATAGTTTTTCTCTACCTCCGCGACTCATGCAGCTAAGACATCTCTTCCAGCTTTAGTTTTGAAGAGTGTCTAGCAAGGTTAGTGGATGTTTTGTAGTGTTTGATGATAGTTGTCCAGGTGATGATTAAATTGTAGCAAAGCACCAGAAGAATGTGTCTTCTTTTTGAGATATTGTGAGAGTTATTTCCCTTTCTGATTGGGCTGTGAGTTGAGGCAGGAGGAGAGTGATGTAGTAGTTACACATTTTAAAAAGCAGAAGTAACTTTAATGAACACTGACAGAAAAGGAATTTTCCGTTCTTAAGCACATATTATTCAAAGCTTGCAGTTTTGGGAGGGAAGCAGGAACACCTTATGACCTCCAGCACATTCCACTGTTTTGTTTTTGAGGGTTTTTTTGGTTGTTGTTTTTTTTTTAAGTGAGTTTCAAATGCATTTTGTTCTTATCTGATTTATGTTCCCAGATCCATTTCCTGAACTGACCAAAAGTCTGATGATGGATGCCAGTTTCTTCAAGGGTTTCAAGGTTATATAATTAAAATTAAATCTCAAAGTTCATAGGCTTTTGTTACTGAATGCTGGACCTCAATCTCAAAGCACTGCAAAAAACACCCCCCTGTAAGCTGTATCTCTGTTACAGCACTTCTCATTGTAATGCAGTGCAAGTTGTGCACATGGGATGCTGACTCTCTTAGAAGGCAAGAAGAGCCTAAGGTTTTAAATAGGCAACTATGTGAAGTTTAAGATGCAGTGCCATCACAAAAGAGAGAGAGTGTGGTCTTGGGTGTTATGAACAAGGGTGCAGTCACTGTAAATAGGTGGGTTTTTTAATCTGGTGCACTGACAGTTGACATAGGCTTCCAGTTTATTAAGAGGATGTTGAAAATTGAGTAAGGAGCTGGAAAGCGGCATAACAGTTACTTAAAAACTGACAAAATGTATTTTACTCAAGGAAATTGAAACATGGACCAAAATTCAATAGATTTTTAATCTAACAAATGTGACGACTTGCCATCTTTGAAATCATAGTAGTAGTTTCTAACCTCAAGAGCAAAGTTCCAAGGCATGTTGCTTAATGTTTACTGTTGCTTGGTAGTTTGTTTTTGGGTTTTTTTTGTTTGTTTGTTTCTTTGTTTTTTTTTTTTTTAAAGATATTTGCTTAATGCAAAACAAGTTATTGGGCTCAGTGTCAATGTACCTGCAGGAAAGCAGATCAGAAATAAATTTGGATTGTGAACTGATAGACCCTTTTAGTATTTTGTCCATTCACAGGTATTTAGTTTCTGAAGAAACAGAAATGAACATTAGGATTCCAAACCAAAAAGCTTTGAGTTGTATGATGGCAGAGTAAATGCTAGCAAATCGTAAGATCTGTAATCTATAAAGCTGTTAATTAGTCACAAAGGAACTGAACAGCGAAACTTTTGGCTGATACCATTCAGGTTAAGTACAGGAAGAAATGTGTTTTGCTTTGTATTGCATTGTGTTTGCAGGATACTCAAATGAAAATATGTGGCTTTGTTGGTAGTTAAACACAGCTTTGAATCCCTGTTTTTTTTCCATGATTGTAAGATTGTTTATATAAGATATGAGATCGGATCTTACTCTGAAATAGTACAGTATTTTCATTTATCAGTTAAACTCCAGGTGACTTTTGAGATTCGAGGCGATAGTGGTTTGAATTTCTTCAGTCATTCCTTGTATTTTTATCCCTGTTTTCTTTTTTTAAAGGACAACAATTTATTTGGTAGTTCTGGAAAAATCACTTAGACACAAGTTATAATTAAATGATTCTACCTAATGTCGTACTCTATATAATGTTTCTGTATTTTTTATTATTTCCTGCTCTTGTCAGTGATTCTTAACCTTATGTTTAGTGTCGTGTTAGTGTTTGGAGGTAAAGCTTTCTTTGTAGGTTTTTCTCGGAGGTGTAAAAAATTCTTAAATCTGCCTGTTCTCTTTTCAAAGGGCCCATCTTAGCAGTGAAAATAAGCTCCTTAAAATATTTAGGGTTGAAGACGAAATTATATTTATTTTTTAATTTGGATTCATTAGTTTTCTCATTACTTGTACAGTGGTTTTAATTCCTTCTCGTAGAGTTTGGTGCACTGTCCCTAATGATGTGTAAATTATCTGAATCATAACCTGTTTTTAATGAAAACAAAAGATGACGCGCTTACACTAGGTAGGAACATGTTAAAAGTTCTTTGGTACTAAGGTATAACAAACCTCAGTAACTATTTCTTCCAGGATACTCCCCACATCAATGGAGGCCTATAGTTCTGTGAAATTGTGTTGGTGCACATCCACTTGTTCGTATCTGTCAGGCATTTCATTCCTGCTTTTGAGTTCAGGTTATTTCCAGATCCTAGAAAATAAGCTATGTAATAAAGATGATAAATTCCCTTTGAAAAACAGATGCCTAAAAAGATGATGACTTTTCCTAAATGTTGAGCCAAACTAGATCTCTAAAAAGCTGTCTGAAAAATGTCTGTCACAGGATTTTTACTGCGCCATTGTTACTGATTTATCTGCTTGTGTTCCTTGGAAAAAACTGGAAGTACTCATTACATATTGAAAACAATAGAACAGTGTGTCTAAGAATGAGCTTGTATGGGTTGAATTGCCACCAGCTTTTTTTCACCTGTAGAGCAGCTCCATCTTAATCCTTGAAGCATGTTGGCAGACAGTTCAACTAAGATACTGCAAGTAGTGACATGGCAGTAGGAAGAAATATTTGAAGCAGGCTTAATATCAATGCAATAACATACAGCATATTGCTCAAAGGTAAGCTAAGCAAACACTCCTTAGGGGATTGTAGAGTACAAGCAGACCATCTTTTTTTTTTTCTTTTTTTGAAAGCTAGATCTGGTTCTTGAGGTTCATGTGCACTTAATGTCAAATATTGTCTGTCTTTTCTGCCAGCAGTATATATTCTGAGTGGAAAATGGCTCTAGAGCCTTCTACTTCTTAATACAGATGGACAGAGCAACCACTTTTGTAAGACTGGATAGCTACTATCACTTAAGCAAAATGGCCAAAAATGTGTGGAAGCAACCTGTGACGTGGTAACATTCATTAGCCTGCAAGTGTTGATCTGCCTTTGAGACTTGCATTGAAGATGGTAATGGTATAAGCGTCTGACTTGATTAGGGATTTGAACCCTGATGCAACTACTTGCAGCCTTTTGCAACTAGTGACTGTATCTGCTAGCGGTGGCTCCCTATTTTCCTAAGAAATGCCAAGTACATAAGCAACCATACAGCATAAGGCATGGTGTTCTGAAAGATGGCGATCTAGCAAGAAAACGTGTGGACACACCACACATGCTCTGGTGATGTGAAATTTACTTCCCTTTAGCAAAACAAGATGTAGTCCGTCGACTGTTATGGATAGCCCATGTGGATCATAACAGAAGTATTAAAACATAAGGTTGTCCACTTCGACGTGGTTTAAGCAATATACTCTATATATAGTCTGTAGGCTTCACATTGAAAATTAAACACGAAGTGCTTGAAGAAAATGTTGAAGTGCTTTGTTCCCTTAATATATGTTTTGAAGATGGAAGTGTAAATTTTTCCAGCTTGAGTCTGAGCTGTACCACTGGCACGGGTGACAAGAAACTTAGTTTGTTCTGCTGAATCCTCTCAGATTCTTCTCTGAGAGGAATTTGCTTGTCTGCAAGACCGACGACATGCTGGAAGCTGCCTGAAGAGTACCATAGCAAACTTTCTGAAATCTTACAAATATGTAACTTCTTGAAGGTGAAAACCTGTGCTCTCATATTGCAAATGGTCAGCCACACAGCTGTGGGATTTGGTGTGCCACGCTTAAAGACAGTCCCATGATTTGCTTGAGGGTGGAGACCTGAGAGGGTGTGCAGCAGCACTGGAGGTGATTACACAAGATCACAATAGCAGCAATTTGTGGTTATCTCGGTGGCTGTATCAGTTTTGTGCTCATAATTCTCACAAGGAAAACTTCCTAAGGGAGCCTGGGTCATACTGATGTATGGTCGCTCTGTCATAACCTGGCTGGAGTCAGCTTTGTGACTCCTTGAGCATGGGAGATGTATCAAAGCATAGTTTCTGGTTGCTTTGTAGTTTCAGAGGGAAAGATCTGCAGGAAATAAATGTGGCTAATACATTTGCAAATGTGATGAGGTCCTAACATGCAGGTCGTGAACTGTAACGATGTATTGGGCATCCCCACTGATGAGGAAAACATCTTGGTCTTGCCAAAGATTTCCATCAAGGGCTAGACATATTTTTTCCTGATTTGCTGCAGTCTCTGTATAATGACTGTTGCAGAAACATTTCTGTGTATTCTCAGAGAGCAGCTTCTGATTTGTTTCACGTTTTAAATTTCATACGTTTAGAGAGAACCAGTATTTTCAGTGCTAAGAGAACATACCCTGCTGGTTCACAGAGGGGAAAAAATAGTTATAGGGTAGCTCTGGAAAACTTAGGACATCAGTAATTTCAATTGAAGTTATGTTGCCTAGGAAGATTCCTGTTCATTTTATTTAAGTGTGCATTTGTAGAGTCACTGCAACTAAGAAGAAAACTTACGTGAACTATTTTTCTTTAGTCGTAAGTCCATGTGACTGGACCAGTTTTATTTGGTCACAACTTGGCCTTGCTATTCTGAGCCTTTGTAAGAACTGAGTATTTGCCAGCCTTATTTAGGGATTGGAGTTGCATATTCCTCATGCAACTTTAAAATTCTCAGCTGCAATTATTTTATTTCATAAATGATAACGGTTGTCACAGGTGAGTCTGTCGGTGATGAGCCTCTGTCAGTGTTCCCTGACAGAATTGTGATTCATCTACTGTCCTGTCCTAGCCATAGAGCCGGATAAGCTAGCTGTGCTTTCAAGTCAGTAACATTTCCTTTTTTAGAAATATAAGAAATAATGATACAGATTTGTATCAATCCATTGCATTTTTCAAAAGCTTCTGTTTGACTTTGGCATTTAAGTCAGCTCCAAATAGTCTTACTGCTCCACATGCAATGTTGCCATGAATCTTACAGGCTAAATAGTACCGTACAGTTGAGGGATTTTTGTAGAATAAGTAAGTGTATTGCCTTTATTTCCTTTCCTTCATTATTGGATGTGTTTGTCCTTGTCTCCAGAGTCAGAGCTCTGTTTTTTGTAGCTCCTTCATTTGAGATAGCCATCCTATGAATATCTGTTTTATGGATGCTGTATTCCAGTGCTGTTTTCAAAAACCTGTTTACTCTTACAAACAACATCTGCTACTCCTGACTATCACAATATTGCTTAGAGACAGCATGACTTTGCACTTCTTTCTAAAAATGCCTTACCTGTAATTGTTGACAGTATCCTTTCCTTTCAGATCAAAAAGGAAATTATTTTTTGTTAGTCTTGACTTGCTAACATCATGCATTTTATGGTAGCTACTGTATAGGCAGTTTAACGTGCTCTTTGTTTTCTGGATTGATTTCCTCCTTCCTTCCCTCTGCCTTCCTCCTCAGCATCGTGAGACAGGAATATTGTCTGGGCAGTCATGTCTGCTGTATCTAGGAGCAGGAGGACAGCTGTAGCGAGGAGGGACAAAGTCTACTGGGCCTCATTTCCTGTTTTTGGAAGTAGCTGGGAGTTAATAATTGAGGAATGGTTCTAAGAAGCAGGAAAAGTAGAGTGTAATTTTATTTTTTTTAAATTATTATTTCCCCTCTTTCCTTTTGATACAGTCTTTTAATAGTCAGCAAGTTAGGGCAATTAAGCCATGCCCTTTCTAATAATTCCAGATGTTTTATTTACTTGTCTGCTGTTGACCACTGAACTGCTGTTTTCAGAACATGGCCTAACATGATNCTACAGTGACTTTAAGCAATGCAGTCTTTGCAGCCAGTGCAGCTTTGACTAATCCAGGTATTCTTGCATCATCGGTAAACTTTGATTGTTCATCCTCTTGCAGATGACTTATTTAAAAAACCAAAAACCTCAACCAAAACCCCTCAAAACCAAAAAAAGAAAACCCTCAACAGCACAGGCCGTAGTGTAGATGCCAGTGAGACTTTTTGGTATCCTCTCTATATTGTGAAGCTGGCCTTTTTGTTTCTATCCCTTGTTTTCTCCTGACTGGGCTTTTAGAGAGGAATTTTCTTAATCCCATGACAGCACAGTTTCTTTAACAAGTTTGGGTAAGAAACACTGTCAAAAAATGTGAGAAACACTTTCAGCGGCAGGGAGGAAGGTGTATTGCTTGGGCAATTCTTCATGTTGAGTCCTTCAAAGAATTTTAACACAACTGTGAGACAGAAGCCTGCAGAAATCACACTCTGCTGTTGTCTGCTGCATGTTACTAATGCCATCTCTTCTGTAAGGGTGTAAATTGGTAAAAACTATGGTACTCATGTACTTACTTGAATTTCTCAGGACTGTTGTGGGGCCACTGTAGAGATTACTTTCATATATTGCCTTCATTTTGTGAGGTAGCAGGGTTGTTTTAAATGAGAGGTTTACGTTGAGTATGAGTTGCTTTAAAACATGGCGTACTCTTGTTGAAGATGGTTGTGCGTTTGGGTTTGTTTTTTTTTTTTCCCCTGCATCTTGCTGATGCTTCAGTTTGTGACTGTTCTACTGATTCTTCGTTTTGCAAGAAATTACTCTGGTATGTGGGAATTTCTTGGACTTTCTCTGAAACTTTTTTTTCTGAAATGCTTCACTTTACTGTTAGTGGTGATGCAACATCTTGCTGAGTGCGTGTGTTATACACAGATCGTTACTCAGGATCTGCAGAGTTTGTGACTGCAGCTCCAAATTATTGATTTTGGCTTCCCAGATCAAATACCGAGGCTCCTTTCTTGATCTCCAAAAGTTTCTAGTTCGGTTCTTGGCATTCATTAGAATAGCAGCATTGTGATTTTAAGTGAGCAGGAAAGGCTGTGTACAAAATAAAGCTGTATGGTCCTATTGCTCTTTAGAGAATGACTTGAAATAAAACCTGATTTGCAGTGTGAGTGATGTGCTTGATCTCATAGACACCTGGCCAAAAGCAGTTTTAACAAGCAGCTGTATTTTTCATTCCGTAAGTGCTTTTATACCTTGTTTATAAGACAAGAACGTGATCCCATTTTCTGGTCAGGGAAAATTACCAGGAAAATGAACATGCTTTACTTTGTGGGGGAGTTTTTTGGTGTAGTCTTGCATAATAACAGTCCATAGCCTAGTTATTTTTTATAAATTATTAAGCATTCTTTAAATTATTGCTTAATCAGATAATTGGCCCTGTCTTTCTAGGAGGCAACTGTTTCTCAGTAAGACAGTCCTATTTGTTGGACTCCTGTCCAGCCAGTCCTGTCCTGGATTTGTTGGACAGTCGTGACTCATTGATCTTAAAAGCTTTTTTCAGATCTTCTGACTCTGAGGCTTGACATTTGAGGATGGCTGGGCCCAAAACCACTTGCATACATTAATAATGCTTTGTGTGGTTTTTCAGTATGCTCTTTTTCAGTCTGTGGTGTAGCATTACCTAGCTGTATTTGTTTTCTTCCATTTCTCTAAGTGCTTAGACAACATAATTCACTTATCCAGCATTGTCCATGTACGGACATCATTTGCTTTTCTCAGGCTCTAGGAAGCTGTGCAGCTTTTGCTCTCCATTAAAGCCATATAATGTTGCTTCCCTTATTTCAAGAAGAGTTCTGAGCTGTAAATGAGCTTTCTGAAATGATAAGTCTTTGGATAATTGGGTTTATTTATTCAAGGTAACTTGTGCCAAAATTGAGATTATTGGAAAATAAGGGCATGTAAGGTTATGTTGTCAACTAGGTTTTACCCAAGGGCCTCGATCCTGCTTTCAGGATTTGTTCCAAGAAAACACTTCTCTCTTCGAATCTCATTTTGGCAAAAGAAACTTCAGAGTAAGATTCAGGCTTCCTTTGTAATCTCCTTTTCTGTTACTTTGTCACACCCTTGCTCACTTACATCTGCATGAACTCAACTATGCTTTACTTAAGAGAAAATATCGTTAGTCCCAACATACTGTGTGGGCTTGCTGGTTGGAAGATACAGTAGGCTGGCTTCTTAGCTGAGCTGTGGGTTTGATTTACTGTAAATGGGCTAATTAACCGTAAGATGCCATACTGCTGGTGTCTGCAAGGAAGCTATGCAGCATTTATGCTGAGTTGCTTACAGTTTTCTATTCCTGATCAATGGATTTGTTGTAGTTAAATATAAGGAGATAACATGGGTATAACAAAACTTGAAATAAAATGTAAAGCTCAGTTTGTGCTCAGCGTTTCTAGATATTTTTCAAGTATAGACCTAGCTGATTTTTGTATTTTGTTATTAAATAACTGAGAAGAGATTTGTGATTTGTGCTTACGGTTGTTCTGAAGAGTCTTAATAAAGGCTATTTGATGAAGGATCTGGGCTTTTTAACCCTTTCATACAGAGAGATTTAGCAAGTGCAGTATTCCAGTACTTTCAAAGGAAGAATAGAGCAGTTGTCTCTATTATTAATATGATTGAGGTAAATTAGGCTATCTTAAGGGTGTCATTGTAAAAACAGTATCTCTGGGTATTTGGTTGTTTGGGATTTTTTTCTGTTTGTTTGGATGACAAAAGAAACTTCAATAATTTTGTAGTTGATGGACCCTCTCTCTTCTGTAACTGCGATAAGCAGTAAAATCTCATACTAGCAAAATTCTCATATCTGTCTGTTCAGTAGAAGACAGAAGTCTGTCATCCAGCCTTACCATTCTACCATTTTGTACCATCTGTAGACAATTAAGAAAACAAGGTAAGAAAATATTGTTTGCTTTTTGCTCTATATAAATAAATGGAAGTGAGCATAATAGCAGCCAAAGGAAACATTCCTCCGTGATTGCAGCAAGGTTTGTCAAAAATAATAGACCTTGTATTTTGTAAATGTTTGGTTTGCCTCTGATGTTTAGCATTTTAGGCTCTTTAATGTATTTGGGTGCATACCAGGCTAAGAGTAAGATTTCAAAATCCATTGGTGGAAGTCTTCTAAGATGGGACCACCTGCTGTGTTTGCTCAGCTGTTTCAATTGCTCTATTATACAATTTCTTCTGCTGCAAGTTGAGCAGGATGGAGGAGGCCACTTGGATAAAGTATTATTGTTAAGTGTTTATGCTGGTCACCACTTCCCTGGTTTTGGAACAAAAAGTTTTATACAAATTACTTGTCTTGGAGTAGAAGTCTTCTAGATCCACAGAACAATGGATCCATCTTTCTGTGGATCCAGCCAAGCTGGGTTGGATCCACAGAAAGCTGAACCAAGGCTGAACTGCTGCTTCCCCTGAAACGATGAGGAGATGGTGAGACTGTCATTTCCTGTGCACACCAGTAATTATTTTTGGGCTTTAACACTGAAGTAGCTGTTGAGGCTGTGTATGAAGCTAGCTCTGTCACTCTAGTCACACCACTGCTGTTGGCTAATGAACAAATTGTTAAGAATAATAAATTCTTCAGGCTTTAGAAGTGTCTTCATGTAACTAACATTACAGAAACAACAAGCATTTTTGTATGAGACTTTAAATAAACCATGCAGAACTGTGTGGTAAACAGTAATGTGTTTGGCCAAGAAGCATCTGAGTCAGCACAGAAGATGGTCTGAAACATTCCTTCATCTTGTGCAAAAAATAAGGGCTTTCCTTGTACTAAGTCCTTGGTCAGCGTACCTCTAGTTTTACAAACAGCATTCTGCAAATCAGATTTGTGAACGTAATCCAAATGACGGCATTGTCTCTGCCTTACGATGTGTCTGTGACTGTTGACTAAACCAAAAGCGTACTCAAAGGGGAACCTCCAGAGTTCGTAAGCAAAATGAGGTCTTGTCCTTAGTCCAGTCTCTACGGTCCTTAATTCAGCCCTTCTCTGTACGAGAAGGCCTCTTAAACATTTGTAAGCACTTATACAGAATGACTCGCCAATCTTTGAGCCATTTAAAAAGCTCGGCTCTAGCAGCATTTCCATTAAAAGCTGCCTCGAGGAACTGTCCTTCTGGGTAAGGTGGTGCTGGTGTGGGAAACCTAGAAATCATGCTACAGAAACTGCTGCGTGCCTCCTTCTTAGCCAGAGTTAATGCTGGGCAAATACTGTCAAGTGATTAAATTTGTGTCTTACAAGATGTAATGAGGAAATCATGCTTTAATACAACTTAAAGTATTAAGATAAATCACAGGCAATTTAATGCCGTTTTAGAGGCAACTCAAATGTGTTCTGCCACATGGGTCTGTCACTTACATAGTCATGTCCTGGTAACAAGGACGGATTTTACTCTCTGGACTGTGTGCTGCGCTGGGCACATATTCAGTAATGTAAGCAGGTACAGTAATGGAAAAGCAGTGGGTAGGGGAGCGTAAAACCTGTATGTAAGAAGCCTGTGAATGTTGAGTGGTAAGAGTATTTTTAAATTTAAAGACCTTGTTTTGCCCAACTCTGAGTTGGGTTCATATAGGAATGATGTTTTGAGTGAATCCATCTTGTATCAAAAAAATTAAAGGATCTAAATAAGAGACATCTTCAGTGTCTACAAAGAAAGCATCTGTAGCTCTTTTTTTTTTTTACACTGAAAATAATGCTGCATAGTAGACTGTATTTCATTTGCAACATCACTCTGTAAATACTCTAATGGCTAATGATGTGGGTCAGTGCTAGGATGGGTGACTTAGAAACCATTAGCCTGTGCGTTCTTTGTCATCTTTTGATAATCTTCATCGCTGCTAATCTTTTAAAATTTATCTGAAAATGAGTAACAAAAATTTTGAGGTGATGTCATCCAGGTTTCCATGACATCAGTGGAGATGGTAGTCTTTTGCAGAGATAACTTTTTTGTTTTGGTTTGGTTTTTTTCTGCTGGCTATTCTGTCTATTTTTGTTCTCCAGCTGTTAGTTGTGGTCAGTCCATGTTCTTTCTACCCCACCCCCAACTCCAGCACTGGAACAGCTCAAGGTCAAGAATCTGGCTGTTAAAGGAAGCTGTTTTGTTTTGCATTAAGATTAATGGACCTTTAAACTAACCAGGAGAGAAGGATTGTTCTGCTGAAATTGTTAAACACCTCCACCCTTTTCAGCAGACAGGTTTTTGTTCTCAGTAGTGCTGCAAATGAGTTTTTAACAGATTGCACAAGCAGTAAGATATTCAGTGCAAGTGCGTAATTTGGTTTTTAATGAAAGGTGAGATTGGATATTTATAAAAGTGGCAATCATAATTAAGAACTTAAGTAAACCCTAGACCATAGTATTGCTCAGTAGGGAATAACCTAAAATTATAGTCCTATACTTTTGTCCGTGTGTATGCTTTATGTTAGATTACTCAAACAATGAGATACATTGACTATGGTTCACTTTTCCAAGTGATTTGATGGAGACATGGAGAGAGAATACAAGGAAGGGCCTCTGAGCCCTCCTTGTTGTCTATTCAGAAGGCATAATGGATCCCACCTCTTGCTCTAAACATCTTCAGGAGTCCTTTTGGGAGCAATATGGCAGCTGCTTAAGTGATTTTGGAACAGAAAAACCTGAAAGGAAAAATCAAGCAGAGGTGTTTTGTCAGTAACATGTTTCTCCTATGTGTAATCAGTTAACTTCTGATGCTTTTTCTTCCCCATTGCCTTCCAGACACACTTTGCTAGGCACTGTGTCTGGCTTGTGCAAGCATTGAGAAGCATGACCAGCAACACGGCTCATGCTCTCTCTCTTTAATTCCATGTATTGGAGGGTGCAGTACTGGAAGTAAAATATGGTATTGCCACTCAGTTCTGACTCAGTCCAGTATAACTTTGGCTGACTACAGCCAGGCGATAACTTGCTAGTCTTTCTGATGGGCAGGAGGAGTTCACTGCATGCATGCTGACTGCAAAAGCCTACACTGTCATTTTTCACTGAGATGTTATGCAGTCCAGAGATGAAATGTTAATGTTTCCTTTCAGCCATACACTTCCAAATTCTTGAGGCCTTTTTTAGCTGGTTAACTTGCATTTATTGCTGCCTAAAGTATTAACATCTTCTGCTGTGCAGTACTTTAGAAGTATAGTTATCCATTTTTATTTTCTCCCTGTAAGACAGATGACGACCTTAGGGGGTATAAGGCAAAGACCAACAATTGGGGGTTTCTCCTGCAGCTGTAGTTTTCTAAAGAAAATAAATCAAATCTGAATTTGTACAGGAATGTTTGCCTTACATTCCACACACTGAGTCAATTTATCTCAGGGGCTCTCTTTTTCCTCCTCCCCACCCTCTTTAAAGGCTTGGTGACTGGAAAAAAAAAGAGGGGTGTATGGTAGATGGTAGAAAGAGATTTTGTAGCCACTGGTGCCAGGAATCATCAAGGAATGGTTAAGTAGTGCCTCTTGTGACAGCATCCAGTCTATTGGAAAAGCAGCATGTGCCATCTGGCTTCGATTTTGACTTAATTAAATGCATGCAGCCGTTTTTAACAACTCGGCTGAGATTCAGCTGCCTTGACATTTTGTAAAGAGCTAGAGTTCGGATTTTGTTGGGAACGCTACAGTAGTCACCTGATGTATGTTGTTCGGTTCCCTTTCAGTGTGGTCCATGCAGTTTGCTGATACTTGAGTGACAATTCTGTTTAAATAAACTCCTAAGACTTGCTGACTCTTGGAAGCCTGATTCAGTAGGGTTTTTCCACTCTAGATTCTGGGATTTTTCTTAGAACTGCAGTTATTGTGGAATTTTTTTAATAGCGAAAGGAGATTCTTAAGTTCAGCCAAGACATTTGTCTGGGAAAAAGGCAAGCTTCTTTGTTGAAGAAGCTAGGTTACTCCACCCAAAGACTCCCTATCAATGGGATTTTAGCTCTGAGTGGGGACGCAGGAAGGGGAAGGATGGGGGGAAGGAGGAGAATGCTTTCTTTGCTATTATCCAGGGTCCTTAAGGCAGAGAATAGCAAAGAACTACTTTTCATGGCCAAGCAAACCATCTTGTGCTGATGAGAGCCTGTCCTTTTAGTTCTCTTATCTGTTGTTTCATCTTGCATCTTTACTCGAACAGTAACTTACCTATGCAGATAAAGGATGTTGAAAAAAATCTCTGCAAAATCCTACCCATGCAATTGTAACTTTTAAAAATACTTCTTTGTTGTTCTGAGTGCTAGGTATCTTGATTTTGAGGCTTTATAATTTTGATCTTTAAAATTTTCAAAAAAAATCCAGGGGAAGGCAAATTCATAGAAATAGTATTATTTTTATTTAGCTTCTAGGTGAGATGAACAGAGGCTCATTTAAATTGCCCTTTTTACTTCGAGTTTTATCAAGTTGACTAATGATACTGGTGAAGTATTAATGTAAAATAAGTCTTTTACCATATTTCTGAAAATTCCAAATGGTCAATTTTTCTCTTTTTCATCCATCTATAGAGGATTACTCCATTTGTTCCCATTTTTATCATTGGAAAGGGTATATTCTTGGAAGGCCCTTGCTGAAGAGGGAGTAGTTTTATAGTTACATGTGCAGGAGTATCTGGCGCTTTTCTAGTTCTATATTGCAATAAATGTTTTTGCTTTTTAATCTTTCTAGATCTCTTATTTTTAGCAAGTTATCCTTGGCCAGTTGCCACCCATTGTATGAATGGAATTCTACAGCTCTCATTATGAATGTCAGTTTGCTTAGACCTCTACTGATTCAGTAAGTACAATATCCAGATCCCTCCTGCTGTGTCTTAACAGCTGTGCTGCAGCCTTGGGATAGATTTAACATTTCATTTACATCCTTCTGTTTTTGCCCTTCTCCCCCNCCCCCGAACAAACAAACCCTCTAACCTATAGTGGGCACTCTGGCCTGCTCATTCAAGAAAGAAGCTTTATGAGCTGGTCAGCAAGACCTCACATGTCCATTTCCCTTTACCCATTCATGTTTAAAATCAGGATTGGGGGGGGAAGCTCTTTTGACAACCTTGGTGATTGGCCCGCTATCTGTAGAAGAAAAATAGCATTAAGAGATAGCTGTCAAATTTCCTCATGCAACTCTGCTAAATGTGTCTTAAGCCTGGCCTTGAGAGCCCTGTCCCCAAGGGTGAGGGACTGCTGGAGTTCTGCTTTCATATGTATTGAATTCGTGGCCTCTGCATTCAGACTGCTGAAAAGGTACAAATAATGTTTCTTGCAAAGGAGGCACTTATTAGCGATAACCAAGCAACATCTTCCTTCTAATGTTAATCTGATTACTGTAGGACTAATTGACTCTAAGCAGTTGAGAATTGAGGAGCTTTAACTTCTTATTGTCCACCTGTATCTGTAATCATCAGGATAAGGAGAGGCTGGGTATTTTGAACAGCTGAGATTGTTTGGAATGACTTTCTCAAAATCACTTTGCTAGTATGCATTGTGAATGCATTATTATCTTTATTTACTGCAAAGTTAAGTAATTGAATGGAGAAGCCCCCAAATCTTTCCTTTTGTTGATTATAAATTGTGTATGAGAGCATGAGATTTTTTTTCCCTGGTATGAATGCATTTAGATTGTTTTGCTTGTGTTTATCCCAAGTCGTTTTGGTGGGATTGCTGCATGGTTTCTGGGCTTGAGGGTGGCACTATTGTAGTCGTAGACATGCTTTTATATAATTTTAAGAAAGCATTTGTCTACTTTTCTCTGATTTTGGAGACACACCAGCAATATATACAAACAACAGCCACAGTTTTACTTACCGTGAAACAGGTAAGACAGGCAATGGAAGCTGGGATGTTGGAAATAACTTTTCTGAAGGAGATTTATCTGATTGTTCTGCCTGTTTCCTCTCTGACCACATATTTATTTGTTTGAAGGAGACTGTGTAGGACAGAAACTTGAGCCAGAATTAGGTTGGGGTAAGAGGAAAGGAAATGATTCAAGCTAGCAACTCTTACTCAGTTGGTTTGAAGTTGGCCACAAGTTCATTTGGCAACACCTGTGATTTAGGATTGTGGGGCATCACTTGAAGAGCCCTAAGAGATGGCAAACTAGAGAAATGCCTGAAATTGTAGCCAGGTTATGCTACGAGTCCCTGATCTCAGAGCAGGAGTGTGGTTTCTTACCTTCATCGTGTATGTGCATCCATGCTTGGGAGCCCTTTCCCACCTGATGGTGTAGCAGAAGAAGCTTTGGGAGTTGACTGTACAGAAGGTCTAAGAGTTGAACCTGCTGATTAGTGGCTCAGCTGTAGAGTAAGTCAAGAAGGTTGTAAACCAACTGAAACCACCATTGCTTTGAGTGAGACTACCTCTCTACAATTCTTCTTTGGCTCTGCTCTTGTATGAAAGGTAGTCAGCTTATCTTCTCTAATCTGTTACTGAGTTGACTTCTGCTTCTTGATCTGCAATTTTAATTTCAGTTGCATGCTTATTCTAAGGTTTAGCAAAAGTGTTTGTTTGCTTTGTACTTATCTTGTAGTAGATGTTCCCCATAGAGGACTGAATTGGTGCTTAGTGTTTTGATGAATCACAGTGCATTTTCTTGTGTACTTCAACTGTAAGCTCTCTGGATGAGGAAACAGTCACCTTGAACTGTATTCTTGTAGCACATAATAGATGGGTCTTGGTACTTGACTAAGGCTCTAAAAGACTGTGGTGGTGCAAGCTTTTCATTGTTTGTACAGTTAACTGTAGTTCTCTATTTCCTAGTCTTTGGGGGAACTGACTTTTGAACCTGAGGATATTTTTACTGTTTCAGTTTGCTACATTTACGGTATATACAACTTGCATGCATGTATGTGTATATAGTATGAAATGGGGTAGAAGGTTCCCTAAGGTGAAGATTACCTTTACGTGAATATCCTCATCACCCCTTCATATTTCTAATTGTGAATCAAACAGCTACTTAGAAGAGGGAGTTCTAACCAAATAAAGAATGTAAAAACACAAGGTCTCAAAGTCCAAGAGACTCACCCCTTCAAAAACTAACTTTAATAAGCAGCAAGGAAGATTTTTGAATAAGTTCTCGAAGACTTTATTTTCAAAGAATATTTGCTTTAATGTATTTTCAAGTAGAGTATTTTGATCAGCTTCAGTTTTATGCTTTCACAGCTGAGATTTTTAATGACAGGAAGAATGCAGGTTTCAAATCATTAAGATTTTGTGCGTTAATTATGATACATAGCCTTTTCTCTGCCAAAAGAAGTGTGATAAGAAATCTTGAGCGGGCAGTTCAGAGTATTTTTTTTACTTGTTGTGTGGATGTGTGACGAAGGGAGCTTTTAATAAGGAGAGTATCTCTGGGAGAAGAGAGGTTAAAGCAAGCCAGTTTGGAGGTTTAGACCTAAGAGAATGGGTCTTTTCTCCAATGTGGATAGGCCCTGGATCTTCTGGGTTTTGTTGATTGAAACCTGCTCCATGACATGTCGCAAGGATGCGTGAAGATAGACTTGTTCCACGGGCAAAACAGAAAATGGAGGGAACAACGTACCTTCATAACCTAGGTACGTTCCTCCTGGGCAGGCAAGTCCTGAAGGATTAAGGTGTTCCTTACAGCACTGAGAGTACCACCCCAGCCCTTGCACCTTTACAGGCTGTAATACAGATAACTACAACATACGAAATATCTTTGTTACTTGTATTTACAAGGCAGCGAGCAGTATGGAAATTAGAATCGCATCTGAAGCCATACAGCCATATGCATGTTTTGTGGGTGGGGATCTGGGCTGCAATAAACTCCTTAAGTTGCTCAAATGAGAAAGCAAAATATTATTTGTACAGTGACAACAGTTGAGTGTGCATGTAGTATATAGATCCCTTTTAAAATACAGGAGGGCTATGACCTCGCATTCCAGAGGAGATTAAGTAGAAAGCATCAGTAAAAGCCATCTGTAATCAGATTCTCTGCAGAGTTGTGGGTTTTTTTTTTTTTTTTAGTGCTTTTGATCTGAGATGAAGCCAATGAGTGATGTGAAAGTCGCCTTAGCAGAGCATGAAACTTCCTAACTTCATGCATTTGGCACATGTTCAAATGGCTCTGTGTGGGGTCAGTTGTACTTTAACCTTGAGCTTTAGGCATGCTGCTAGAGAGTCCAAGTGCTTTTGTTTGTCCTCTTCTTTCCTTGGTTAATAAATTCTGTCTTAAAAGTGAAAATATTTAACAGAATGACATTTTTTTCATTTTTTCCACGTCAGATGTTAAATGTCACAATCCAGATAACTTTTCTTTTTTTTAACCACTTTCCAAATTCAAACGACTATGTTAAACCATTTCAGGTTGGCAGCTGGCCAAAGTTAGCTGAGTTGTTTCTTATCTAGCCTAGTCATTCTGCAAGCATTCCCCTAAAACTCTCCTTGAGTCCAGAGAAATGAGCTGGTTAGGTCTTGCTCTGTCTCAACTCTGCCTGCCCAGCATCTCAGCAAACTATGAATTTAATAGAAATGTGCTCTAGCATTAAATACTTTGGAAGGGATCCTATTTTGCTGTTGCTCAATGCAACAAAGAAATAGCAAATATATCACAACATTGCTTTCATGCCAATTCAAGCACTAGGTATTTGGTATTTGTGGTTATTCCATACTATGGGACAGAGCTTGATATATCTTCTGTAGCAGTGTTGTGTTTGTACATGTCTTGGGCAATCTGTACAACTTCCTTTTTTTAAAAAAAAAAAAAGCTTTTCATGACTGGTGTTGTGTGGCAGTTTCCATTGGTCTAAAAGAAAACTTGTTAAATGTCAACATGTTTAGACATTACCCTAAAATAATTCCTTAATGCTCTCCGGTGTTGCTAGTGTGTCCATTTAACAGAGAGTTGTTTTGTCTTTTCAGCCACAGAACAACTGCTGAAGACTATACCTCACTTCACTGGGTTATTTTGCTTTCTTTCCTTCTCCCTAGTTAATTGATTTGGATCACTTTTTTGCTTGGCAGACTACTTAGGTCAAATTGGTCTACCGTAAGATTCATACTTTGCTACATATCTTCACATGCCACAAAAAATGTTGTCTGTGGCTTTTTTTGTTTTCTGCAAAGCTCCTTAAAGCACTCTTTTGCACTTCCATGCCATTGACCGAGCAGGCAGGCAGATTTCGAAGGCTGTAGGGTGGTTCTGTGTTTCGTCTCTTCCATGTATCGGTTTGTTTAGCCTCTGGGATGTGATCGTTTGCAAACAACGCACAGCCTAGTACAAACTATCATAAATTTGTCAGCCACAAAACAACAGAGAGAATCCCTAACTCAAATTTTATACATTGTAACTTTTTTCCTCAAAGGCAAGCTGCATATTTGATAGGCTTAGGCAAATCTGTAAATATTTCAACTCAATTTAATATTGCAATGCTGCAGATTTTTCAGTGCAATCTATACTTGAGCTAGTTATTTAAAGATAATATTCAGTACATTGCAGAGTAATGCTCCAGCGTAAAAACAATGTGCTTGAAAGCAAAGAGAAGGGTCTTTATTTTAGGGTGAAAGGGCAAAACTGCTACTTCAAATGTTTTTTAGTTTTTTCCACTCTGTAATTTGCTGGTGTTAGAGCCTGAGTGTTTCACAACGGGTATGGCTGGGGTGGGATGGCTGCAAGAGAGCCTTCAAGTAGGCACAAGGCCACATTCAGGACCTTCTGTACAGCACTGTGTTTGCACAATTGAGAACACAGCTTACGAAGGCATCACGTAGATCTTTTTGCACCCACATGCCCGTGGAACCTCAGGGCCACTCAGAGCTGTCTCTCCTGCCGGTGGGTGGCCAGGAGCTCTGAGAGGGGAGGTGTGCTGCGCAGCAAGGCCAGCAAACCTAGCTGTGGCCTCTTGCAAGGGTCAGTTCGGCTTTGCTTTCTGGTCTGGTGCCAGGAGGTTGCTTTGAGTTGTTGTACACCAGCTGATGGAATTACCCTTTGTTTTTCCCCCTTCGGTAACAGGGCAGCATAAAAGCAGCCGTATCACAAATGAGTTCCTGTATGAGCATACTTTTATTCAGCTTTGTGTTCTTTTTCCCGTTTTTTCTCTCTCTCTTTAAATTTGGAAAATAACTGTTACTTTGGAAAAAGCTGGTACGGCCTTGTAGGCTAAGGACGATGCTCCTCTTTGAAAGGAGGCTGACTGTTGGGGTTTTGGAGTTAAAGTAACTTCTTCCACTATGTTCTTAGAAAATTATGATATGTTGCAAAATGGAGTTGCCTTAAAGGTGCTTTTTTAGTGTAACATTTGCTGTACTGAAAACATTTGCAATATTGAAGTTGATTAAAATGTGGCTTTAATTAGTATTTTTCTTTTGCACAGGATTTGAGTATGTGCTGATAAACCTTACATAAGATTTTTTTATCAGTAGATGAGCTGCACTCTTGTACTTCTAATCTTGTGATAGAAGACTCAGTTTTCGAAATTAGTATCTTTTTTTGTCCCTGTGCTGCTTATATTGTAAACCCTCTTGACGAGCAGAGCAACTGTTCTGCTCCTTGTGCATTTGTATAATTAACAAGCTGCTTGTATTTCCCCCTAATCTAGATTATCATCCTGAAGAAAAAAAATGTTTTCCTTTCGCAAAGAGAAGGGTGAAAGGCTGAGGTGCAACGTAATACCAGCACGGAGGAATAGCATTACCAATTAATAACATTATCAGGAGAAGGAGGCTTGTGTTCCTTATCACAAGACCATTTCTTAAGTTGCACAATTTTTAAAACTCAGCCAATTTTTCATTGTTTGCATTTGACAGGCTCTCTGCAAGAATCCTGAAAATGCACATTAGGATTTAGTGTGAAGAGAGTGACATTTTTATTGAGTTTCGAACTCTTAGTTTCCTGTTTGTAGGAATGTAAATTACATTTTTACAGCTCTAAGCCATTTTAGTGAGTAAACCATAGCATCATTAAGTACACTAACTTACATGTTTGTTCACTGTTTTGTGCTAAGCTCTTGGAAAATTGATACTGAGATAGCAAGCTATAGTTCTGATGTCAGATGATATTGCTGGCTCTATGGCAGCAGACTGTCTGGTCCTGTACCTTTTAGAAGATCACTTTGCATATGTAATAGAGTTTATGCTACCTGTATTCCTCTGGAGATTTGCTTATAGTGAAGTAATGAATGGGGAAAAGTAGTAGCCTGTAATGCAATCAACACTGTAGTGGCTATGCCAGGTAGGACTGAGAGGGTGAACTGAAGCAGAACGAATAGACACTTTGTAGACTTTCTTTTTTTACTCCTAGTAAGTTGCTATACAACATAGCTGTGTATTGAACCCCAAAAGTGCTTCAGTCACCTTCATTAATAACTAAACTATCCAACTAAGAGGCCTGTTCTTTGCATGTTGTGCCTTACTGATAAATAGGAAATATACTACTCCAATATGAAATTAAGTACAATATTCCAGAAATAGCATATGGATATTCCTCTGGATCACAGCCTTTAAACTTCATGGAAAAACCACCATACAGAAAAAGTTCTAAAGTATGAATAATAAAACTGCGAAGAATTAAAAGAGTAGGTACTAAAACTACAGTACTTTCAGAAAGTTAACTAAAATTTTGAAACAGTCTTGAAATACAAATAGTAACTATAGTAGATAACTGGTAAAGGAGGGAGGAGAGGGGGATTGGTATTTGTAATGAGAAAACTATGAATAGAAGACAAACAAACTTGTGGTTTGGATAACCACATGGAAAATGCAGTGAGATTTTATTTGTAAACTTAAATTGGATGATGTCCAGACAAGGAAAGACCTGTGGCTGATAACTGTTACAGATCTGTTGTAACTCTAAAATCCTGTATGCAGCCAACCAGTCTCCCCAGCTTCATGTACCTAGATAATATTTCAGAGTAAGAAAATTCCTCCTTTTTCTGTACAGAAACATAAACCAGTGGCTTAGAAAATGAAGGAAATAAGAGGTACTGTCTAGTAGATACACCATGCTTCCTTTAACTGCTAATATACATGTACTTGAGAGCTTCGTGAAATGTTTTGTTTTACAGTTGCTTCATAGAGCTCGGAAAATAAAGTGTGTGAACACAGGAGGAGTCCCTGCAGTTTTCCTCAAATAATGAAGCGGGAATTTTAGGTCTTTTATTGCACAGTTATCTAACTTCCTGCACTTTAGTCTTACTCATGCTCTGGAAACCCCCTAATATAAAAAGAGGCAGTTCTTCCCTCTGAGCAGCTCAAGAGGTGTCAACCGCAGCCCGCATTGTCACAATAGTGTGGCTGCTAATATCTGCTGTGTGGTACGGACCCAGACCAACTTAAATGGGCTATTGCTAGGCCATCTCTGCCTTCCTGTGTCTCAGAAAGAACAAATGTGGTTTTCTCCACAGTTCACTAGAAGTGGAGAGTATTGTTCAGCTTACCGGGAAGCTGAGAGTTTTGGGATGTACTCTGCACCTCTAGAGACAAGAACAAAAACCAAGAGCACTGGTGCAACTTTCCTCCAAATTCACATAGCTGGCATGTCTTTCTGGTGTGTCTGTGTAGTGCTTTTCTCTCGCCAAGGTGCCTTTAAAGGTACAGACCTGCGTTTCTGAAACACTAGATGTGCGTGAACAGGAGGAACTAAGCCGTCTGAACTCACGCTTCTCATAGTTGTTAGCTGTTCTTGAGATAAAGAAGCTAAGAACAACACAGGAAATAGGGATAGCTGTCTAATTAAAAAAAAAAAGGTGGTTTTGTGCTGACCTGCTTAGTAAGAGGCTTGCAATATGTTCTTATTTTCAACAGCCCTCAACTTAAATCTGTAGTAATAATGTACTCTCTTAATATTAAAAACAAACAAGCAAAAGCTTCAAATCTACTCTTGGGTACACCATTTGTTTTACCTGTTAAAAGGGGAATTGTAGTTCTTAGCAAAAATAACAAGGTCCATCTTCAGGAGCTGAGATGACAAATATTAAAAAATACATTCACCGGTCTTCAGGTGCGTAGCTAGGCCAAACAAAAAAACCTAGAGGCTTACAAGTTGGTCATTACAGTGTCTGACTTTTAGCTCCTAGAGTCCATGTACAGTTTATAGTAATTAAGTGCTTGAAATAGGTAATCTAGAAACCTCTCTGTCAGGCAAGGAGCTACTTAAAGAAATATCTCAACATGAACATCTGAACATAGAAACAGTCTGAATTCCACATGCCTCCCCCCCTTCATTCAAAGAGGAGAGTCAGGACTGCAGTAGCAAACTGAATTTACAAACCACAAGTTTAAGGTGAACTCCTATTTCTTCCCTCCCCACCCCTTTCTTTTTTTCCTTCCTTTTTCTGAGTTGGGGACTACTGATTACTCTTCTCTTAAAACTAAGCCAAAGTAGGCAGCAGTGAAGTGGTGCTCGCTTATCTTTTATGTTCTATCCAAATGTTGGGATGCCTGTCCAGAAAGTGGGAGACACTTCCTTCCTCTGCCTGGAGGGTTCAAACCCACACCTGCTACAGCTGGGAGACTGCCCTAACCACCGGGCTGGATGCTGGGACATTGCGGTGTTCCTCACTTGTGTGGAAGGAATCCTGGATGGGTAGGGCTGGGGTGAGAGTACAAAGGGAATGTGATTGCCCCCCTCTGCTTCTTTTTTTGTGGACCATGACTGGGATGCTTTTTGGAGGAGAGGTGAGTGGGCAGTCTTAAGTACAGATTTCAGCTCCCAGTATTTACGTCAACAGTGAGTAACGTGAAGTGTGTAAATACTACTGGAAGCAGAGAGAGAAACCTGCAATTACTTTTCTCTATGAATATGCCACATCTGTCAGATGTTTGGCTAAAAGAATGTCTTTTCCAAAGCCCCTTCCTAATAAATAGAGATTAAAATGTATTGCTGCATCATTAGCATTTAAAGGTTGGGAGATACTCCATCAACCTAAAACCCCAACCTATTGAGCTGCAGCCCAGTCCTCAGCATAACTACTGAGAGAACCACTCAGTGATGTGCTGCGCTCTCCAATTAATTTTTTTTCAGCATCTTAAAGTACACCCACTTATTCTTCAAGCAACTATGAAGAAGGAATCCCAGGAAGGATTTACCAGTGGGTAAAAATGCATTCATTCAGCCAAATTTTGAAAAACAGCCTGTTATTTCTAAAGTAAAAGAAGTCAACGAACTGCCTTGTTGGAAAGATTGCATGGACTAATGCACAGCCTGAAGTGAGCCTGAGCTATAGATTTTAAGCTTCAGCTGGGAAATGGTAGAAGACCCAGTTGGATGATGGATTTACCTAAGAATGCAAGACATTCCCTAAGTTTCTGGAAGTGACATGGTTCAGCCCTGCACGTAGCTGTGTACCAGTGAAGTCTAAGCCTGCATGGTCGGTGATCCAGAATGAAGGCAGGCATGAGGCAAAGGCAGCAGGCGTCTTCAGAAACCAAAGTATTATTAGAATTACATGCCTCTGAATGCAGTTTTTATTTTAAAAAAAAAAAAAAAAAAAGTTTTCATCCTCATGATTGAATTTGTGATGCAACTAATGTAATGCTGATTGCAGTCTTAGATGCATAGCACAATCTTCACCAGATACTACAGTTTCCTAAATTATAAAATGTTGAATTATCCTATATAGGCTGGTCAGCCTCTGTCCCGAAAACAAATGATACAGAAACATGTTGCCTATTTAATTTGGAAACCAGAGGGCTTTCCAGTTGCTGGTTTAGTCAAACCTTCAACTTTCTTTTACTATCATAAATAAAATCTTAATAAAAGGTTTTCGTACAATTTAGAGTGTAAAAATTACTGAGTTTAGAGAGAATTTAAATACAGTGCAAACAAAATTTTGCAGTATGTAGCTGTTGTAACATAGTATGCAGTTTAAATACTTGAGTATCATTCAGAAGAGTAGATTGTTTCTCTGCTGGTTTTAGTGATGATAGGTGTTTTTGTTGAACTTGACGTGTAGCAAGGTTCTGTAATGCTTTGTGACCTAATGATCTTTGCAGGATGAGTTTGATTTGCTTTGAAATTTCAACCTCCAAGTCAGTGTTTACAAAAATAGTCCTCCTTTGTGAATGAATCTCAGCCTACATGCATAGATCTTACGCATGAAACAAAATTTGGGGTTTTTGTCTAGGGCATCCTTTGCACTTCGCCATTTGAGGAATCAGGTCTCTGCTCAGAATATGCTTTTGGGGGAAGGCAGGCAGCGGTGACAGGCTTGAGAATGAAAGGCAGGCTTTCAATGTAAGTATTGCCTATAGTGGGCAGGTTTTCCAAAAGACCATGCTGCTTTTCTCTGAAGGTGGTCATAAGAATATGCCTGTGGGAAATTGTCAGGACTATCAAACAGTGGGTTAAAATACTGCTTTGCTTCCAGCTCTTGCATACTTCAGCGTTAGGCTTTTAAGCCCTGTCTTGTCTCAAAGGAAAACAGCTGTTTCATGGCATTCATAAATAATACAGACAGTATCTTGTGGGTTCCACAAAATACTCAGTTTCCTTAACCATGTTACAGACTCATTTCAGAACGTCAGTACAGGCAGTCTTTAATGGTCTGTCAGTTATCAAGATGTGCAAGTTCAAAATCTCCTGTGCAGTGCAGTATTTAGAACAGTCAACCTCCTGGCAATGCTGACATCCTAAACTGGCGTGCTAAGACATGAATTTTTCATTAGCATGGTTGCATGCTGCTGGAATACATGCTTCTGAGAAGTGTTCGTGTTCACTAGCATAGGCAGCAGTGGGAGACATAAGCCATACATATGATGACGTGCACATGTGCACATATAGTGGTCCCACCACCAATGTGGGGAAAATAGAAGTGTAATTATAAATTTTCTCCTGTTGTTCAAGAGTTATTGTACAAACATTCTTCCCCAGAACTCCCAGAGCAAGCGCTGTGTGGTGGAGTTGTGACTTGTGCTGCATGAACAGGATGTGTCTTCTAGTAAGTGAATCTGCACATATAATGGATGCTTTCGCCAAACAGAAATACGGATGTTTGTCAAACTGAGTAGCTTTGTCATAATTAAATATATACCTTCTTAATCAGGAAAAGCAGCTAATTGCGTGTGTAATGTTTTGATATTTCTTTAAAACTTTTTGTTTAAGTCTTTGGAGTAAGCTCTTAGAGCTAATTATGTCAGCAACATGTGTTATACAATGAAGCTTTTGAAAAAGAGCTATGAATGAAAGCCAATTTGGAAAATGTCCATTTACAGTAGTAAGCATACTCTAATTTCAGAATATAAGAACTCTCTTGTGCTACATCACAATTTACTGCTAAATCCATGCAGCTTTTTGAAGCTCCTATTTGTATGTTTTGTGTAAATTTCCATTATTTTAATCCGTGGTGATTTTAGTGCATTAGTTGCTGATTCACAGCACAATCCTGTAATTTCTTAAGAAAAAAATAACCTGTGTCATGTGAGTATGAATTACATGGCCCAATATAATTATCTTATTGGTTAATTGTCTCTTATTAATCCTAGGAAGAGTTAGACCTCTAAAGTAAAGAAAAGGTGGCAAGATACTTGCAGAGATGCCAAAAACGCTTGCATATCTAATTCCTATGGTAAATTTTTCATGAGGAAGGAATTTCTTCTAATGTTCCATGATGATATTAAGTAATGGAGTTGTAAGGAATGATACAGAGAACAACTACACAAAATGAAGAACCTGANTATATGGCAACAGAGTACTGATGGTTAGGGGAGAAAGGGCAGGATGCCATAATGGGAATGATGCCTAGGAGTATAAATTGCTATAGATAAGTCCTTCTCCACAGAATTGGATTTTGCTTTTTTCATGTTTCTGACTCAGAACAGACTTAAGATGTTGGTGCTTAATTCTAGCTACATGAATGTTTCATGCCCTACTCAGATGAGTATGTGCCCTAGGAAGGTAGATGGGTACTATTTCATGTTGTCAATAAACTGCATAAAAACACTGGTAGGCTTTTTGTTGACATGCTTTTATTACTGCAGCATCATGAGAGATTTACGTTGATTGTATTAGCCGTCTGTCTCTGTAAGAGCGACCCTCAGGTGTCTGACCCTACCAGTCAGCTCAGATACTGCAAACTAACAAGGTGGAACAGCTTGGGCAGAAACTGCCACGCAGTCCTTTCTGCAACTTGCTTTGTGAACCTTGTTTGATAATTTTAGAAGCGATTGCATTGCAGTTCCTGTCCTAGAAAAATATATTTAATGCTGTATTTAGTGTTTGCTTTCTTCATTTTTTCATGTTTGAATTCTGGGCAAAAGTGGAGTGGGGGAAACTCTCTTCCTTTACTGGGATGCTAATAAACAAGAACAACGGAGAAACTAAGGGCAAGGTTACCCAGATCTTTTTTGTTTCTATAATAATATGCATTTTTGTTTTCTTGAGGGTCATCCCACTAACTTCCGAGGTTTTTATTGCTTTAAGAAAGGAGAATTGAAATTGCATACAGAGTACACAGCAGAAACATGGGTTTAGTAGAGTGGCAACAGATATCTGCGTCTATTCAGTTTGAAGTACTACATACTTACAGTAAATGGGGCTGTATAAATTATATAATGATGAATTAAGACAGCTTTAGGGTTTGTTGCCTATTTTAACACCGGGGTGGGGGAAGAAGGAATAAATGTGTCTTCTTGTTTGAAGTTGGCTTTAAATATTGGAATTGTTGAGGAAGATGGTGGCGAAGGAAGGCTTCAGTCTGTAATTTGGCACTATGTGAGGCTGAATATCAATTCTGAACAGGGAGCAAAAGTTAATGCAAAGAACAAAGTCTGTTGTCAAATTTTTAAATCCTCAAATTTTAGGAGGAGCCTGACCCTTCTTTTGAATGTTTTTTTTGTTTGTTTTCTTTGCAGAGGAATGGGTAAGGGAATGAACAAATAGGACATGTTTTAAAATTCAGCACCTTAGAGGTTTTTTCTTTAAAGTTGAGTAAAACTGCAAAAGGGAACTCTTGTTGAAGAAATTGCAATCAGTTGTTATGAGAGCAGGTCATTCTCTTCTCATTAATGCTTATGTCCACTAGATTGTTGCTTAGACGTGTAACGTTATGTTCTGCTCAATCCGCTGCGTAGCAGTGGGTTCCTAAATGAATACTTCAGCAGTAACTATTAAAAATTACTTTTACTTCTGTGATAAAATCAGGTTTTCAGGAGTTGATAAGAATATTCTTAAAAGAATTGTTGGGGAATGTTATACTTGCTCCCTGTCTGAAAAATGAGCGTCTGTGCTACTACAAAAATGGAAGGTTCCAAATAACAGGCCTGACTATAATCCGATGATGGTATGAGTTTGTCAAGATAAGTATTCTGTTAAAAATGGTCTGTTCAAGAGAAAGTATTTAAAATAGAAACCTAACGCTGTTTGTAAAATTCCTGTGGCTTTTGGCAGACCCATCACAGTGCTTTTTGAAGCTAACAGGCGATGAAGCCGTTTTTTCCGTTGCTGGGTCTTAATCAGTGCTACCTGTGTCTAGAAGTGGTGTTTTTTTCTGGAAACCACAGCAGTCGGTAGACGTAGGCATAGATGCAACTTACATTTCATGTAAAAGATTACATTTAGACTGATTGACTGAATGAAGTAGGTGAAGTTTATTTTTATTAAGTATTCTATTGCTGTCTACTAAGTCTTTCAATGTCTTCCTTTGAGGCCTGTCAAAGTTCTTCACAAGCAAATTATAAGCTGACGAAACCAGACTTTTCCTTTGTAATTAAAGCACAACCGTACCTACATGACCATACAGACACACTCCATTTTTTTTTTTTCTTTGATTTGTCAGTAAGTCCTACCCTTTCCCTAGTTATGCAGTGGTTTTACAGGCTGTTGGATTGCATTCAGTATGTTATTGTCGAGGGCACATTGGCAAGCTGTGACATCATTTTGCTGGGATGGACAGGAAGGCAGAAAGATAAGCCAACCTTGTTGGAACTGTATGGTAGTTGCGAAGTAAAAAGCCTTGAACCTTACAATTGTGAAGACTACTTTGTCAGGTCGTATTTTTCCTCTCGGAAGTCTGTTCCTGTTATCAGTTTGAAAAGATAAAATGCGAGTTGTTTCTATGCATGACCTCTTTTTTTAACCATTCTTATCATTGTTCATAGTAGCTGAAAGTACAAAAATGTAGACCTATAAAAATGCTTATTGTTAACTGCACAGATTACATATATAAATAGCCTATATATATATATAATCATCCATAAGTAAACTTGCACAAATAGATACGGATAAGCTAACCCTTTCAAACTTCTCTGGTAGAAGGTTTGGTAGAATAAGTAAACTGCATATAGAGAAAGAAGTTCTCTTTTGGCTTTCTGGCTTTTTTTCTTTTCATAGCACAGGTATGTGCTCCTTTCTTATACAGGTTATTTTGTAATTTTGGAAAAAAGGAAGGTATGTTTAAGAACAGTGTAAGATACCCATGAGTTCAGATGTGTTCCTCTGGGTTGGATGCCACTAGCTTCTGCAAAGTGCAAAACCAAACTCTTGGCTAAAAGTTAAATGGGAGTTATTTCTCAGTAATTCTTGAATAAGATGTGTACAGCTTGTCTGGACAAATACTGTACTAAATAACAGCAGTAAGAGGGTGTCTAGATGTTGAAGAGGTGCTAGAAAAAAACCAAAACTTGAGCTATGCTTTGCAAGTGTTGCGTGGGCGTGAGGGAGGAATGGGACTGAGTTTCTTCAGGTTCAGGATCAGCACCGACAGCAGGCTTCTCCTACTGCCCCTCCTTCCAGCATCTCCATCTTTTCCGTTCTTGTCTTGGCCCTATTCTTACTCCAGGTGAGCTGGTTTGCTTTGCTCTTGCCTGGGTGCCAGTCTGGGGTTGTCAGGACTGTAAGGGCTAGGAAGCTTTACTGCCAGACTTGTGCTGCCTAGGAGTGGCTCTTGGATAGAAAGATCCCCAAAGACTACGATTTGTACCTGTGTGGTTGCTCTGTGGAGGTGGACTATATGCAGACCTGCTGGTGGGGGTTATGCAGGCTGAAAAGGCCTGGATATGCTTCTGAATGCTATTGTGGTAAATCTCACCGAGTTGGAAAAAGCAAATTTTATTTACAAGCTGTAAAATGTGTCTAGCAAAGCTTAGGTACTAATAGCAAAAACCCATCCCTGACACTAAGCAGCCCCACCTTGCTTTTCCTGGTGCATTAGCTCTATGTTTTCAAAGCATCAAGGTGGTTTTTAGTTTGGGGGGTTTTTTTGTGGTGTGTTTGTGGGGTTTTTTTGGTTTTTTTTTTTTTGTGGGTTTTTTTTTTTTTTTTTAATTCTAGTACAAGTGTTCAGCAGTGATGAAATGTTTCCAACTTCTATTGCTGAAACAATTGAATCACTTTGAAAAAAACCTTAAAAATGAACATCTGTCATTCAGTAATTGAAACCTAAAAATCTACGTGAAGTCTCTCTTCCTGATACTTTTCATCTGGAAATTGTTATTAGTTTCTTGGGGCAAAGATTCATTAAATTTTTAACTTCAAATACTTTAATTGGTCCTCAATTTGCAGAGCTCATGATGGGCCTGTGATTTAAATAGACTAAGATATAACAAGAGTGTCCTCTTAGAAATAGTAACTGATGACTTATAATCAGAAAGGTCTTATCACAGGCTAATGGTAAGTATTGTTTTGAATAGGTTGGAATAAAGTATTAATCAGTTTATGTATATGTATTAATTTTTAAAAAGGAAAATTATGGGTGTTTTACCATACTTTTTAAACACTTCTGGTTTGAGGAACTCTGAAGTTAGGTTTCAGCCTGGAGTCAGTTTTTACAGCTGTAATAAATCCCCCGCAAAAATGGCCTGTTCTAGTGGAAGTGACAGCAAGCCCTTAATCAAAACAGTGGAGTGGACACAATTATAAAAATTGAATAAATACTTAGAGAACTGTACCAAGTGACAGCTTTTCAAAATATGATGCTTTCTTGAAAACAAACAAACAAACAAAAAACCCCAAAAAGAAAAAGATTGCTGGGCAAATATCCAAATGTTTAAATGCACCAAATAAAGAGCAATTAGAAAGGGCCGTGATAGACTGTGTCCTATTACTGAACTCTGCCTTTTAAGAAAATGTTTCCAAATTGATATTTAAGAACCACCTGTTGACAGAAGGCAATGCTCCTGCCAGCCTGACAGCTCATGGTCTGTGCGGCGCTAGGGGGGACACTTTGAAAGAGCAGCTGGCCGAGGCGGGTTTCTCTGCCTGTTTCAGAGGTTCTGTGACAGCGACCGTGAGCCATTGCCCTCAGGTCTAGGGAAGAAAGAAACTGCTGTTAGGGAAACACATCGCCCTGGACTAAACATTCCTAAAATTTAGTGCTGTTTGCTGTGGTGTTTAAACATAATCCGGGGAAGAGCAAGTATGGACAATGGCTGGTGGGGTGTGAAATGATGATACCAGGCAAAAGGGAAGTTCTGGCTTCTGTGTTAAGGTTGAGTGTCACCAAATGCAGCAGACACTTACCTGCATGATCAAAGTGCAGCAATTGCCAAGGTAGTAGTATTGGATAGTACTGCACATGCCCAGATTTTGCAAGTTGGTAGCACATAGTTAAGCTTTCTTTTCTTTGTATAGTGTTCCTTAAAGTTCATGTTGGGTGACTAATGTTGCTTGGTGGACCCACAGTCTGTGGGGAGAGGTGGTTCAGGGTTACAGGTACCCTCCAGTGAGTTGAAGGTTTGCGTGGAATTCTTTGCTTTGCTGCAGACATCCTGCATTGTTTTGGTCTTGTTTCCATATATGCTTCTGAGCCCATCTGTAAAAGGGGGATAGAGCTCGTTCCCTGCCAGGTATCCTTCCAACAGTCTCTTTAATGTCCAAGTACTAAATCAGAAGTGGGAGAGAAAGGATGTGAAAGAATGTAAAATCAAACACGTTAGCCTTGCCCAGCTTCTAGTGCATGCACGCCTGTGCAAGATGCCTTATGTATACACACCCATTCTCTTTGGACCAGTTTGGTCCTGTTACAGTTTGCACCCCTGTTTTATCCTGCCTCAGTTTGACCCATGAGTCTTGCTGGTGAATGTAGCCCTTGCCACTCAAGACTGCATTTGCCGAATGTATAGCTGCAGTTAAGTCCGTTCTGTTACTTTTATGTTGAGTCCTCAAAGTTACACAAATGCCAGGCTTGAACTGTAAAGGTATTTCTCCTTTGTTTAACTTTGTGCAAATCAAAATAATGAACATTTCCTACATTTTACTTGTTTTGAAGATCTCATGCCAAGATTGTTAGTTTTTTGAAAAAAAAATCCGTATTTAGATGCTCATAAGACAAACAACCACAGAATCATTTCTTGGCTGTACGAGAAGTGAATTGTGCTAAAATAGTTTATCACGGCCGATAGCAGAATGCTGATAAATGGCACTGTTTTTTCCTGTGCTTGTCCCTGGGTTTGGGTTTCCATCCCGTCTCCCACCCTGTCCAAAGAGAGCATGGAGAAGAAACTGTCGTCATTGTAAACAAAACTAGATCTCTTGTGTGACATGGCATTTCCCCAACCTGTCTCCTCCTTGTTTATACAGGTGCCTATAGAGGAATGCGGGTATTCTAAGTAAAGCGTCAGACCTGATAAACACAAAAGTGAAGGGGTCACATTCTAGAAGTGGTGCTCCTCATCAACACTGCAGCATTTTAAAGCTGCCCATATAGGCCGTGTGCATTACCAACAGTGGAAATGCAGACTTGTAAGTGTCCTTTGAATGCATTTGTGTATCTAGCTGTTAGACTTTTCTCCACGGCTCAGCTCTTCCCCCATTTCAAGGCTCTCCCTCCTTTTCACAGGAAGAATTTCACATACCAGTTACATGCGTGTTGTTTTTTCAATCACCTTTTTTTTTTTAGTCCTATTATCTACCTCTGCATCTTGTATCAGTATCTCTTCCTGTTTTGTGGATATGATATTTTATAAGCAAAAATAAATTTGGGAAGATACGACAGTTAATGCTGTTACGACGGCAGAAGTCTGCGGTTCCAAACCTCCCTGATATGCGGATCCTGAAGTTTGCCTTTGCTCTTGGCTGTAGGGAGGTCATCAGGGACAGTAGGGTGAGAGTTGGAGACTGTCTAAACAGATGCTTTTTGTCAACAAACATCCTTTTCATCTCCTTTTGAAAACACTTTTCTTGGTAGCAATATCAACATCCCTGCTAAGGATAGGAAGTCATGGTTGTTTACTCTTGTTAATTTAGGATAGTAAGAGGGGTATGATTTTTTAATACATATTGAAAGCATGGTTGGAGGACATTTCTAGAACTCTTTACTCATCCAAAATAGGCAGTGTAACTATACCTGTTTTTTGAAGGCTTATGTCTGTTATTTATAAGAAAATAAGGTATTGATTGTTTTTCTCGTATGTGTGTCTTGCTTCCTGCTATTGCTATAAAAATGTTAAGATGTATACTTTATGGGCATTCAGTTCCTGCAAGTACTCCAGACTGAGCAGGGGGGTTGTTCAGGGTTACGTCCAGTCGCAGCTGCTTGCTGACAGTGACTGAGGCAGATATCTTCTTGTTGACTGTTCTTGAAAGACTTCATCTTAATACCTCCCTCTGCATTTTCAAGGCTTTATTTTCAGCTATTGACTTAGTTTTCTGGGCACCTGAAATTCAGAAAGAAATGGATGTTAGTTAGATAAATAATATGGGCTTAAATCCTGAACACAGCATAGCATAGTTAACTCTGTAGGTGGATGACTGAAATCCATTCATGTTTGAGGTGTGAAAAATAGTTGTGAAATTTTCAAGTGCAGTTGCTGGTTCTGAAATGTTTATGTATGTTCGTTGGGATTTACACTTCTAGTGAAGGTCTGATGAGATGGAAAGTTTATCAACGGGTGAATAAATAAAATCAATAAATGGTAAGACTAATAAACAGAAAAAGAGAAAACCTGAAGGAGAAGCTGGAATAAATGGCACTGTCCAAGTTTGAGCAGACGAGGCAGATTAGCAGAGCAATATTTTTGAAGAAGTCTTTTCCTCATGGATTTTTTTTTGGCTGTGTTTCTTTAGATATGTGCAAAGCCTAATGCTTTTTCTTTTTTTTTTTTTTTTAGTCCTTATGACTAAAAGACTTCTAGTTTAACTGAAGAAATTGTATTTTTCCTGTCTAGCTCACTTTCCCATTTCCACTTAAAAGTGCATTGTCAAGTGGAATCACATTCATGCAGCCATTCGGGCATCTGAGTACAAAAGGTTTATGTTTAAATTTGTTCAGCTCAGGGAGACTTTTACTGTGAATGGATGTGTAGTTTTTGTTCTCCCTAGCTGCAGCTGATCTGGAGGCAAGGTATTAAAGAAAGCCACTTTTCGTTTTCATGAGGACGGCTTCAGCTTTGTGCTTAGGTTTTGATTTTTAAAATATTTTTTGAGGTTTTTTGATTAATGTTGTTTTGGACAGCCAAAGTCTCTTTGGAAAGCTTGCACTGTGTGGAATGTGTAGTCTCCCTGCTGAAATGAAAACTCGGAGGGGGTAACTGAATACTCCCTGCCGTCAGTGCATTGCCAGCCTGAAGAAAAAACAAACACACTTACTGAGAACAATGAACATTCCTTGAAACCCTAGGAGACAGATTTTTGCCTTTTTTCTTTGTAAAGACCAAAAAAAGACGCTGTTGAGGTCTTCAGGCCCAGGTGGCAGGGCCCAGGGGCTCCTTACCCCTTGTCATTCGGTTGGTACCTTGCTCAGGGCAGAAGGGCTGCAACTGGTTGGCATCTACATTTTGGAGTTTAAAATGTGTCCTCCTGCAAGATACCTTCCCTCTTTTTTTTTTTTTTTTTAAAATACAGTTTATTTAGTAGTAACCCAGAAATGCATCTGAACACTTGAAAGACTTGCAATTGCTTGTTAGGAGGCTTGAGATTCATGAGTCCCCAGCTGCCTCTTCTCTTGTTCAGCTCTGCCTGGCTTCAGGGTCTCTCGTGTGGTAGCCACTCTGTACTTGACATCCCTGAACTGAAATCTTTCCTTGCATATAAGTGATTTCCACTGCTGCTCCCTTGTTTTCAACTTCACTGAAGATTTGCAGCGATAATTCGGTATTCTAGTAAATTCTTCATGTTCAGAGCATATGCAGGCAGGTCAGAGGCAGGTCATAGCTTGAGAACTAGAGGTATTAGGATGTAGAAACTTGCTCTGTCTTTAATTATCTCTGTTTTTATTAAGATAAGTTCTGGAAATTAAATTGTTTCATTAGTATTAATAATGAGCATTTTAGAATGGGGTATACGACTAAGCATTTTATATGGCATTCTTTTTGGCTTAGATTTACAGGTCTGAAGATTTTTAAGAACATTTGTCCTAAACTTACATAAAGAGGCTTTTATGTGCCTGCAATGAGATTCCTGGGGTGTATGAGATCACCCTAATGTACTTTCATCAAGAGATACTGCTTTATTTTATTAGGTTATTTAATTTATACTTTGGTTGCTGGAGTGTCCCTAAAACCTGTACTGTGAGCTTCAGAATTCATGAAGTTAAGTTTCCTCTGGATTTATCTCGTCGTTGATTGACTTTGGTGCCTCAGAAGATGGCAGTTCTTTATGAAGCTTTCTGCAGTTGGGGCAATTCCAAGGATTTCTTCTTTGTAGGTTCACTGGCATTTAGTAATGTGGGACTCAGAGGTGCTGTAGTCATGGCACAATATAATGAAGACATAAATGAAAGTCTTTGCTTTGAAGACAAAGTATCAAATCTGCAAGACAAGGTGGGATATGGATTGTGAGCAAGTGAGGGAGGAATAAAATTAAATGCGTAGATCATGAGCCCAAGCAACTGAGAGGCCGGAGGCTGCGTCAACAGCAAAGGAGATGGGAAGAAATGGAGAAAGCCAAGGGCCTGAATTGCAAAGGGTTCAACACCTACAGCTATATTTGAAATCAGTTCAAACTGTTGGTACTTGCTAGTCTGGCTGATCAAGCTTTTGGGATTTGTTTTAAATTTTAAAAATGGGTAACTCATAATGGATTTGTTTCCTTCATCAGGGTGGGAATTGCCAAAACCTGACTCTTTAATCTTCTGTGTGTTTCGTCATGTGTTACCAATAGTTGTGTACAAATTCAGTGCATGCAAGAGATGCCTGTGGCAGCAAAATAATCTTCTAGTGAATTTCCCTTAGTATGGCTGTGTTCTTCGGCAGTGTGACCTGCTGTTTTTCTTCCTTGGATCTCGGGCCATCATCTCTTCTTCTAGCCAGAGCTCTCAGTTAGCTGTACGGATTGTAAATTCTCAGATATTTTCCTAAATGTTATGTGCCTGATTAAAATCACTTTATTTTCCAGACCAGCTTGTTATGCCATATTTTGGGGTTTCATAGCATGCTAGATTTTTGGAGTTGACTCTGTGGTTAACGTTATTGATTATATAGCTAATATTATTGGTTACTTGCTCTAGAGAACCAGATTTTAAGATGCCTGCCCAAAGCTCTATCTGCCAGTATGATTATCTGTCCTGTACTGAATGGAGCTCAAGATCACAGATACTTTTGACTCCCAAATTTCCATTGAGCTTTCTGGTTTTCTCAGGTTTCCCCCCTTCCATTTCTTTCCTGTTCTGATTGTCTCCGTATCATTACTCTCTTTATAGTGTTTTTAAATGTATTTTTTAAAATAATTTTAACCACTTAATTACTGTATTGTATGAAGCCAATATTGAAAGCTCTTTATACTTATTTTAAAGGTGTTGCTATGCAACCTGAATTCTTCTACCTTTTTATATGCTTTTTCTTCAGATTGAAGATGGGAGCAAAGCTGCGTCTGTGGACAAGTTACTGGCTGGGGATGAAATTGTTGGCATCAATGATGTGGGCCTCTCTGGTTTCCGACAAGAAGCAATCTGTCTGGTGAAAGGTTCACACAAGACGCTGAAGCTTGTAGTAAAAAGGTAAGTTTGTGTTGTTCAGCTGGAATACCAAATGTGTTTCAGGCTATAAGCTACTGGGCAACTAAATTGGCCAAGGCTTGGCAAGATAATGATGTTCATTCAGTGTTATTAATGTGCATATTAGGTGGTGTTACCTCCTTCTTGAACACAGACTCTTTATGGATGAAGACATGGGGAGAGGTAGCCTATTGATCAGAGCAAAAACTGAGGCAATATATTGTGAGTACTGTTGTGATGTGATGAGTCGAGACTCTGTTCCTTTCTGTCCTCCTGAAGCGCAGGGCCCGAAGCAGGCTGTCCATCCCGCCCTGCTTCCCGGCCTTTGGTGTGTGGACATGGGGAATGCTTTTTAGTGCGTTTGCTGTGCAGGCCAATTGGGCTGTGAGGAGCGGGTTACATGGGAAGCTTTTGGAAAAGTGTTTTCCTGCTTTGTGAGAATATTTGAGGTCTCAATCATTTCTTATGTGGTTTAGGTAGAGAGTACTTTTACTTTCAGTTAGTTATTAGTGAAGGGGATAAACTGAAACAGTTTATCAAAACAGACCACGGTATGGAAACTTTTTTTTGTCTTACGACTTTTAAGTTCACATTTTTTTTACTAACTTGAATTAAAAATAAGTTTCATTAAATAATTTTGACAAAAGTGAAAAGACTTTAAAGTAGGTTAAATCTTGTAACTTCTGAAAAAAATTCAAACCAGGAAATTTGAACAACAAAATCTTTCCCATTAATTTCCTACTCTGATGAATCAGAACTTTCTAATTAATTGCTTCTATCAAATTATACCAACCAGAGAATTTTGGGTGTGTTTGTTAAAATCAAAAAAGAATTTTGTTGCAACACTGAAAATGCTGAGAATTGGGGTTTGACAGGTATGATGATCCAGTTGGTAAACATAACCACTGTTTGAGGCTGTCTTAACTGAGGACTATCTTTTGTGAAATAGCACTGATAGGTAAGAGAGGTACAAAAGCACGTACCTCACCTTTGGTTTAAGAAGGTGTTTTTGTCAGAAGGAATTATGGGAACCTGAATCTCTTTCACAGGTGATAGTTTATATCCTCACCAATAGCTACTTCCAGAAGCTTTCCCAAAATTTTTGTAGCACCAAAGCTAATAAATGCAAAATAAAATGCATTTGCAACTATTGTAAATCATGTCGATGTTTAGCAGTTTCAACTTGCGCTGGCTATTCCAGTAAAAGCACTTTGCTAGCGGAGGTTACATCAGCTGTTTCTGTCACAGAAAGGGAGAACTTCAGGGTTGAGAAGTTTATAGACATTGAAGAATCTGCCAAGACAGCAAGTCTTAATTACTGTGAAGAGCTTCAGACCAAGTGGAAAGATTCCCTCTTTCTCGGTGCTTTTCAGTTTTATGACAGTAGCTTGCTCAGAATCTGTGAATTCTGATCTATCTTTGGAAATGGCAGAAAGTTTGATGCTGAAATATCGTCATAAGAGACAAAGCTATGCCATTCTTGTCATTCACAAGTATTTCACTCCATGCATGTGATTTTGGAGAACTTTCCTACAGCTAATCAAGCATTGATTTGCTGCTGGGGATTTGTGGCCATTCTCTGCAGGCAACAGAGCCCCATTGCTATGCATGCCTGCGTGCAGTTTGGTGCAAAGCTGATGGATTTTCATCAGTCCTTTCTCATCCCTCCTCTTTTTCATTCCCTAGCACATGTGCAATGGGCGAAAGCAACCTCGCTGTTCTAGCCAAGAGGCTGAAATAGTGGCTGTTGTTAGGGAAAACATTTTTTTTTTTTTTTTTATGTCTTAAATTGTCTTAAATTCATAAAGATTTACATAGCTCCCAAAAGAGGCAAGAGCCTTTTGGGTCACTGACAAGCCTGCATAATATTAGATAAAATTTCATAAAACTTACTGAATGAAATTAGCTAGGGGTTTTGTCTGTGTTTTTTCAACTTTGCTCTTTCTCTTGGAAAGTTGCCTTAGGATATCAGTCCTTTGACGGTCAGAAACCTTTTAACACCCAGTCTCATTTTATTCTTGGCCAACTTGTTCTCATGCACTGCTGTCTCTGTGCTGAAATAGCTTTTCTTTTCCTGTTGGAAGTTCAAGTGATGCAGGTTGTTATAAAAGCCTTGTTGCATGCTTTCTTCCAGAAATTATGGTTTGAACAACAATATTGTTTTGTTCTGTTTGTCCTAAATCTTAGGCTGAATTTTTGAGTGCTTTAAACAGTCCTGTCTTTAAGCAAACCAGTTGTTTAGTCTTTGTATGAGCACTCCTGTAGGTCTGGATTGAATTGGATCAGGGAACTGATCTGACTGCAAAATTACTTGGGGAAGTAGGTTTTCAGCTGGATAGGACCACCACTTTCAGAGGCAGTCTGCACTTTAATTAATTACAGCAATTTTGAAATGGCTGCCTTAGCACTTTTTAGGCTATTTCAGTCGTCTTTAGATCCACCCTTACTGTTCTCTGGGGAGACTGGGGATAGTCCCACAATTCCCTTTCACTGAGTTACATGTAAGATGAAGTATTGATCTGCAAGTTGTCTTAGCATCTGTTTGTCTGCTTGCCCTGTGTCCTTTGTCTAGCACTGTGATGCTTCTCTACAGCGTTGATTTAACATTTTATTTCCTGTGGGTGTCAGTGTGATAATCTGAAGCACAAAATAGGCAAATGGTTTGAAGTTCAACAACCCAGTCCTGAAGGTTAAAAGAACCTTTGTTTTAATCATGTTTATCCTTGCTATCTGCGAGAGTTAGCTTGGGAAGCCAAGATCTAGATTTTGTGTTGAAAACTTTTTTTCCATAGAGTTGTTTGTGGTATCTATTTCTAGACTGATCCAGAAGTGAAAAGCAAACTTTTTTAAAAACTATCATGATGTGGAAAAATTACTTTTTAACAAAATTCTTCCTGAAAGTAGAGAACTTACTTCCTGTTAATGTCAGTAGAATTAATCCAGAAAAATCAGGTTTTATTTGTCACCGCTGAGAAGAGTGTCAGTGTGAAATTCGTCCATATGGGTCACTCCTTCATGCAGTAATGCCACATCCTGATCTTAGATTGATCTAACTATTTCTGTACCTGGGAAGTAGTAGGGCATGCTATTTTCAATTTAGCAGTCTAATGTACTGACAGCCAAGACTAAGTGAAAAAGTTTTTGCTTTGTGAGTAATGTGTTTCATTCACAATAATTAACTTTTGACTGTGGCAAAAGTTTCTCAAGGGGCTGGTGTTGTTTGGCAGTGGTAGCTGGCTTCCACAAAATTATTTTTACCCACTATTTTTAGAGAATCTGATGCTTGACTTGCATTGCATTGGTCTATAAATTAAAGTGCCTGCAGCACCAAATAGCATAAATGTGCTGGTTCTCAACATCCACGCTTTGCTGTATTTTTTGGAAACATTGCATAGTTGTGGTCTAAACCAAATCAGGACTGTGCAGCTAGCTCAACAACAAATGTGATGTTTAAGTAGCTTACATATATTAATGGTTGAACAAGTGTGGTGTACTTTCGGTCTTGGATTAAAAGAGGACTCAGGAGGCTTTATGTTGTTTTCTCAAGTGGATTTGTCAAAACAACACATTTTAATTACGTTCTAGTTCTTCAGTGAGTACTGAGTTGTTTCTTGAGTAGATTCCTTTCTTAGGAAAATGGAAAGGAAAGCGTGCTTAGGACATTTCTTACAGGAATTGCATGTGAATTTCTCTTGTTTTGGAAAAGATGTGTGCATATCTATATATACAGGTAAAATTGTTCTGAGTGTTGATACTGAGGTGTTTACCATATTCTGTGTAATTTAACTGTTCCGCATACACTTCTAACTTAAATTCCTTTCTAGTTATTAAATATAATCTCCATTCCTTTGCACATGCTAAACATAAGCGTATACCACAAATCCATGAAAGTTTGGAATAATTTTTCACTGATTTTTCACTATGAATTCATGAGACACATTAAACTGTTAAAAATTGACACATAGGTGATGCTTCCATTTCTGGTTTATTAATGTTAAAGGGAGGGTGCGAGTATATGCCTTTGGGAGCCACCCTAAGAAGGTATGTGGGGTTGTCCTGTTGGCTGCTTGAATCGTTGATTAGTGGCAGTGGAAACAGGTGGGCAAGGGAGGGAGTAGCCATGGACTTTGTTTCCTCAGGGTCTGCTGGTGATGGGAAGCTGGACTTTCAGTTTAACTTCACCAGCTCTGCAGGTACTGCCAATGCCTGAGAACCAGCCTTAAAGCTCTGGAGTAGTTCTGGCCATGTTGCGTACGCATGTGGGCAGGCGTGTTTTTTCCTGTGTATAGCATTTAGTTTTGGTGCCTTTATGTGGCGAAAGTGCAAGCTGTTTTTGCAATGCTGAGGAGTCCCTTGTTACAGGAGAGGGAAAGAGAGTGAGAGGAAACACACCTGCCATCAGAAGCGTGGTCTGAATGCTGAAATTTACTGTGCAAAATCCTAATAAGGGAAGTGAATGTCACGATACGTGAACTATAAACACCTAGACATGGAAAGTTAGGGTAATCTTTATTTGTATGGCACTTCGTGAAGACAGACAGCCATTTAATTGAAGCACAGCAGAAGGAGAGTTTTTAATGAATGTCTTGACAGCTCTGAGATTGTACAGTGCTGTCTCAGAGACCTGAGACCTGAGCAGAAATCCAGGAATAAAAATCTGACAGTCATTTACAGTGTTCAGATGGGAGATCACTGAAATTTTGTCATGTTCTGAGCGGAAACATGCTCACCACCACCAGTGACCTTTCTGTAGTGAGTTTTGTGTAAGTTACCAAGGGGATCTAGTCTTACCCACTTATGACTTGTGGAGCTGCTAGCTGTGTACTTCGTAGCTCCTTGTGGCTGCAGGAGTACTGACAAACTTGGCAATATCAGTTTGTGAGATGACTTGGGAAGATGAGGGATTTGTGTTTTCTGTACAATTACAAGACACAGATGGAGGACTGTGAATTCTGCCTCTGACCTGTGTTTGGCCACTTGATAGTTCTGTTTTTGTAAATATTAAAACAGTATAGGAAACAGGTGGAAAAATACATGTAGTTTAGCAGATTTTAAGGAAGTATTATACATACTTAGTCCACGGTTATGGTTAAGTATTGCTCAATAAACCAAATGCATTTGTGGAGAACCACTGTTGAGTAGAGTAAAATCTCTTTTGCCATTAAGTTTGATTCCGTTGCTTCTGGAACTAGGGTTTGTTACAGCAGAAGAAATAGCAGTGATTTCTCTCTTGTTGCCCAGTAGCCGTAATTCTTCCTTTTTGAAGATTGACCTTGGCCTTGACTGACCAAGAACAGATGTTGGGGTTTTTTGGGGGTGTTTTGGGAGGGTTTTTTTGTGGGGGTTTTTTGTTTGGGTGGTTTTTTTTGTTTTTGTTTTTTTTTAATACCTGTATTTTCAGCCAGACTTTGGAAATAGGTAGGAGACTGCAGTAGGGCTTTTCAGGGCTGTATCTGCATGCACATACCATTGCTGTAAGAAGTAAGCAGGTGTCATAGCCCCTTGCTACTCATGTTTCTTGGAATTGACGGGGCATGGAACAGCATGTGCCTGTGCCGATCTTACCCACTTGCAAAATATGTATAGCTATTTGTAACAGATGCACACAGCTTTCAAGTTGGAGGCTTGAATGTTTCTGTGTGGCTGCATTTGGTGGAAGGGGTGGGCTGTTATATTCCCGTTTTGCAAATTCACTGAGACATGGGTCAGGGCGTTGCTTTAGGCCCACTCTTCTGCACAAAGCAGGATGGCCAGTTTTAAATATGTGCCAGATAGGATGTCTACCAGCCCCTGCTCCTACCCGGGTCTTGTGATGGAGAGAGGAGCAAGCCATGTGTGTCGGGATGTGTGAAAAGGCATCACCAGGGCAAGGCCTCTGTCTCTCTCCTTTGGTGCCACCATGGCTCACGGGAGGACGGCAGGAACCAGGTAAGCACTAACGTAATGTGTCGTGCAAATTGCACAGCACCTACAGGCCTGGTTCAGGAGCCCTTGGGGTGGATGTCCTGTGTTTTAAGGAGTGCCTAGCAATCCCAGCAGGATCTCTCCGTGAAGGAGTGCTTAACGGACCAACTGCCAAATAAGCCGCTCTGTATGTGTGTGCTCAGTGGGGGTCCGCAGAGGAGGCGGGCTGGTGCGGAGCTCCCCTCCGGCTCAGGCATGCCCCCCCGCCTCCTCCACAGGCAAACCCTGGGCTGGCCGGGCCTCGACTGAGCTGCTCCTCCTCCTTCAGTTGGGTGATCCTGCGCTACTGATGAAAGGAATGGACGTGACAAAAGGAGTGGTGCACACTTTCATCTTACATTTTTGACAGATTATACCTTGGAAGAGCCCTGATGAGGACCATTTGCCCCAGTTGCCTAACTGTTGGCGCAGTCACTTAACTAACATGGCAACAGTGTCAATCCGTGTTCCCTTCACCATGACCCTAGCAATACCACCCAGGTGTTCAGATGTTTCCCATGCCAGCTGTGGTTTTGGTAGGGTGTACATCTAAAAAGCACTTTTATTTCTTGATTTTCTACCCACCCCACCCATTTCTTAGTGGCGTTAACATGATGTGATTCGTGCTGTTAGTGACACACTAATGGATGCTTGAGGTGGACGTAAGGTTCGGTTTCTCCAGTTGGTGGTGTGTTGTCCCTGGTTTCAAAGAGCAAATTCTCTCGTCTTTTTGGATGTTTGTCTTTTACAACTGTCAGGACTCTCTTGATACGATTGTTGTGACTGACGTGTTTTTATGTTGTGGCGACTTTCATAATTTATTTCTCTACAAATTGAAAAAAACCAACCTGTAAAGCTTGAATAACAGAAAGCCGAAACCACAACAGATGTCACTGTGCTCTACCAAGTCAACTCTGTTAGGGTTACGTTTGCAGTGCTAGGAAGGGCATAGAACGCTTCTTTGTGGGTAAAAGGAATCCTCTATAATTTGAATCTGCTTATTCAAAAGGTTACTTGTGGTAACGATACTCAGTTTTGTGAAGTAACTACCAAAATTGGGCAATGTTGCTTTTTTGTGGAATGGAATATGCATCAGACAGTAACAACCTGTGAGTCATGACTGGTTTTTAGGGTGGTTTTGTTGGGTTTTTTTTTCCTTCAGTCCTGCAAGCACTTGTTGAAATGGTTAATTTTGAGCATGAGTAGTCTCGTCAAATTTAGTGAGCATGCTCACATGACTTAAGATGAAAAAGTATACAAGTGCTTACAGGATTTAACCAAAACCTTTTACCAAGGTGGTACATTGGATTTATTCTTAAAATTGCTTTCCACTGGTGAATTTCAATATAGGTGGTGGAAACTGGTAATATGTAGCCCCTTGGGTGAGAGGAGGAAACAGGTGCGCGTTCTAAAATTTGGGGGTCTGAAGGCTTCCTCATTTCACATAGTACTTTCACATGCACACACAAAGGATTTTTTTTGTGTTTGATAATACTGTAGATCTCTGCAGACTCCTGACTGAAACATGTAACCCCATCCTGTCACTGTATGAGCCTGTGCTGCCTTCGGTGTGACCAGGTGGATGATCTGCTCAGCCTGGTGGCAGAGCTGAAGGAGGAGGTGGAAAGGTTAAGGAGCATCAGGGAGTGTGAGAGGGAGATAGATTGGTGGAGCCGCACCCTGCCCTCCCTGAGGCCAAGGCAGCAGGTGGAGGCTCCACAAGCGGCAGAGGATCCCCTCCCCTCTTGCCACCGAGCAGAAAGAGGGGACCCAAGAGACGAGGGGGAATGGAAACAGGTCCCTGCTCGGGGCGGCAGGCGAATCCCTGCCCGGCCTCCCTCACCTTTCCAGCTGCCCCTACACAACAGGTATGGGGCTCTGGAGCTTGAGGGCCAGGAAAACGAGGACGCGGGTGAAGATCCATCCGGGGGGTCGCCTAGGGTGAGTCGGTCAGCCCCACGCATTAGGACTGCCTCCGTTAAGAAGAAGAGGAGGGTGATTGTCGTAGGCGATTCCCTGCTGAGGGGAACAGAGGGCCCAATATGCCGACCAGACCCATCCCACAGGGAAGTCTGCTGCCTCCCTGGGGCCCGGGTTAGAGACATCACTAGGCAACTCCCTAGTCTGGTACGGCCCGCTGATTATTACCCCCTATTGGTGATACAGGTTGGCAGTGAAGAGGTTGTGGAGAGAAGTCCAAAAGCAATCAAAAGGGACTTCAGGGCGCTGGGGAGGTGGGTTGAAGGGTCAGGAGCGCAGGTAGTGTTTTCTTCAATCCCATCAGTGGCAGGGAAGGATACTGAAAGGGCAAGGAAAACTCACCTGATGAACACGTGGCTCGGAGGCTGGTGCCGCCGGTGGAACTTTGGGTTTTTTGATCATGGGGAGGTTTACACGGCACCGGGCCTGCTGGCAACGGAGGGAGTACAGCTGTCGCAAAGGGGGAAAAGGATTCTCGCCCATGAGTTGGCGGGCCTCATCGAGAGGGCTTTAAACTAGGCTGGAAGGGGGAAGGGGATATAACCAGGTTCACTAGAGAGGAGCCAAGGGGTATGCCAAGTATGCCAAGGTTGGGGGTGAAATCGATAGCTCGGCTCAAGTGCATCTACGCCAATGCAAGCAGCATGGGCAACAAACAGGAGGAGCTGGTAGCCATTGTGCAGCAGGATACTCCTGTTTGTGTTGCAGTTCTTCTTGTGGTACTTTTAAGTTACATATGTTACCTCCTGAGGATTAAATGACTGATGAGATTGAGAATTTGGATGGATCTTAAATGTTTCAGTGTCAAGTAGCCTACCATGTTGAGTGTAGAGATTTTATGCTCTACTTGTATGCTCTACACGTAATACCTTCCAACTTGAAAAGATTATGAGAAGGTTTTAAAATAATGTCTGAATCCAACCCTTAACTCCAGAAATATGACAACTTAAAAGAAGGGCAGGAATGCAAGAGCGTTGCAGCTTTAGTTACTGAATAACTGAACAAATTTGCATCTTATCTTTTCCATGAGAAATCCATTATTTTATGGTCATTGCTGCTGGATCTGCATAATACTGGATCACCTGGCAAAACAAAGCCTGGCACAGAGACACAGTTACCACACTGCTGAGTTATACGGCCCTTCTGCTTTTAGTCCGGTTTCATGCTGAGTGCAGAGGAAGGGCAGAGTGACAAAAGGTGGGGTTTGGGGAAATTTCTGCTGGGTTGCAATTGAAATCAGACTCAGTTCTTTGGTCCGGCTCACAGAGCAGCCTTGCCAGGAGGTGGGCAGCCAAACCAGGGGTGGCATCTGATGGGGAAGAAAGCACTCTGGGGGATGGTAGTGTCTTCAAAATCTGATCTGGCATAGGACATGTCAGAGCAAAATAGCTTTCCCAAATAAAACTTGAAGTATCTCAGCTCGTGGCATTGTTCTTTGTAGGAGGCTCAGTAATTTGCATCATGTGGCTATAGTGTTTTAACCAGGAATGAGACGAACTAAGGCTGGGTTGTCTCCTGAAATGCCCTGGGACTGGAGGAACTCTCTTTCCCCACTCCCATTTTTGGGTCACCTTGGATGTGGTTAGGTAAATCACAGCTGAAATTGGTGTCGGAATGCACCACACCCGTGTAGAAACAGCAGTTAGTATTTGCAGTGTGGTTTCTGAGGAAACTCGGTTCGTTTGGGACAGCTATTGAATGGTAAGCGCGTTGCGGTAAGCGGCTGGGAGGCAAAACACACCCGTTGTTTCTGGCCACAAGCAACGCAAGGGTTTCCACAGCCGCATGCTCCAAGGACGCGGCAAGTTCCTTCTTGCTGAAGGTAGCATGTTGGACCGGTGCAGGCAGCTGCGTGCCGCTGTGCTTGCTAAGTCCGTCCTGGGCAAAGGTGGTGGGGGGGAGTGTGTCCAAAGGTTGCTCTGATTCCTGTTCCTCGCTCCTGATCCTTCACCTCAGCCATGGTGAGACAGCCTAAAATCCCCAATGTATTTTGACTCCTGCTGCTGCTGTTAGCGTTTGCCCTGCCAGAGGCTGCGTTTTTCTTCAGCCTTACTGCTCAATGAAGCCTTTTTTGTATTTATGTTAAAGGTTAATTTCTTTAGCACCTTACTTACGTAGCATAATAATTTCCAAAATACTTGAAAGTCAACCCTGCTGAAACTGGTGTTTATAGCTGGTTTTTCAATGTGTGAAGCATTTTAGATGCTTCCAGATAATAAATACTCATTAAAACAATGTTTTATTATCCTTTAGGGGAATTCTGATAAATTGTGGCAAAAACTGAGGTAAGAGAATTACATCAGGAGTTTAATGCTATCTAGCCATCAAAAGGTAGTGGAATATACACAAAATAGGGATGGGGGAAAAGTATTTATGTAGCTTATATAATATACAATAAATCCCAAGATGAACACTTTTATCTCAGACATACAGTGCCTGTCTAGTTCCCCAAGGCAGAGCGAGGAAAAACAGTTCCAGAATATGAAAGCTTTATCATGGTAGTCTATTGTGAATTTAGCAGGCAGGAAGATTGATGATGTCATACTTCATACAACTTAATACCTCATTGTCGACAGTGCATATCTTATTTATAAATGAAATTGCTGTTCCATCCTGCTCAAGCCTGTACAGTTGGGTTGAGGTGCAAGGAAAACTGGAGCAAACTGTGATGGTGAAATCCTGATTTGCTCAAGTTAATGACTGAACTGTTTAAGGGCACTAAGACGTGGTAATTTATTTGCATTTATTTGTTTTCACGGACTGAAGCAGAGCATTTTGCAGGTCTCTTTAGTTTCTTTTTATGTAAAATGCAGCTTACTAGGTTGTGGGATAGGAAAGGAGTTACTCCGCTGTGCTGTGACAAGGTAATACTCCTTCCAGCATGGCTTCTGTTAAGAGGCATTGTTGACTGTAGTGCAGCGTTGCTGTTTGCTCCATTTTCAGGCAGAGGGTGACTGGCAGATGGGAGGTCAGACCAACTGGTTACCCAACGCGTGGGAGGAGAAAGCAAAGAGCAATACTACGGACTTTATAGGTCTTACTATGGTTGAGAGCAAGGCAAAAGACGATTGTGTAGATCTTTGTGTGAATTTTGGCAGGTGAAAGTAGGCATTTAAGGTAGGATATGCTGCTTTGCTAAAATTTTAGGAATTTGTACAGATACCTATGTCATAGAACTCTGTCAGTAACTTATCTGTCAAAATACTGATTCAATTTGTCATTCTAAGACATCTGAATATTAATAGGTTGCTTTTATTATTTCTTTTCTATCTTTTAGAGCCCCTCCCTCCCCCCAGAAGTTGGTAAATTAAGCACATGGTTATGTTTGTTTGTTTGTTTTCAATTTCTAGGTCAGTTCTTTTTTAGGGATATTTTTTGGGAGTCACTTCCTTTTACAATAAGATACTAGAAGCTGAAAACGCGAAAACAGGAACTCCTCCTGTTTTGCATGGAAAAAAAAATGCTGCAGTTCCATTTGCTACTTCCAGAAAAATAGACTGATGGTGGTGGTGGTGGTGTTAGAATGTCAGCACTTTTCTTGGAAAGGTAAGTAAGAAGGGAGTACAAGGTATTCAGATACTCAGTGCATAGAGACCAAAAACACACAGCAAAGCCACAAACAGAGTTTTGATGTTTTAGCTCATTGCATTGAGTTTTAGTGAGTTACAAATGTTCAAAAAAGTAATGGTGATATCAGAAAACAACCTGTTAATTTCAGATGTCTCTGTTGGAGTGAGTCATTTTAAAGGTGCCTAAAATCCAAAAACTGCTGAGTAATCTCCCTTTGAAAACAAAGAGAAAGAGCGATGAACGTGTCTCTAAGTCCACGTTCAAAAATGGAGACACCCAGAATCTCTCCTGACTTCTGAAGATCACAGCTGTAGCAATTAAATGTCTGAGGACTTCTTTTAAATGTGCAAATAAGACCGCCTGATCACAACAGATACTTTTTTCTTTTTTTTTTTTTTTTTTTTTTTTTTTTTTTTTTTTTTCAAATTCTGAATAGGTTCAAGTCTGTAGTTTTCCCCATGGTTGAATCCTTTGCTGGTAGCGCTCTCTTGTGGCTATTATTGTCATTAAATTACTTAAAAGATTTCAAAAATATGTATATAATTTAGACATTTCTACCATAGAACACACACAGTCTCTTTTGGATAAGCGTTCCTAAATTAAATGTGGTAATATGTATTTTAATGATGCAGGAAGGTCAGTCTAGACAAAAGCATCCCAAATGTGCTTCCCAGAAGATATCGAAGGGGGCATGTGTGTTGAGCGTTCAGGGTTTTAACCATTTTTTGCCTTTGTTTTTTTGGCAAAAAGCCATATCCCTGAGGAAGGACAGGTGAGAGGCTCGGAGGGGAATGAAGTCTGCATTGGCAGCCAGAGTCAGGTGGAGGAGAGACTGGGATGGGCACCTTTGACAACAGGCTTGATCGCAGATGCTGCTTTTCCTGTGATGCTGCTCTCAGTGATGAGCGGGTTACTCCCCACAACTTTGGTTACTAAAATGAACGCAAAAAGGATCTGGGAAACCTTTCCTGGTGAAACTGATGTGTGTTCCCAGTGAAAGCTTTTCACCCTGAATTGCTGTTTTCTGATTCCAGGGATGGGAGAGGAGAAGGTGCGGGGGGGAGTAACTCTTGACCCGTTCTGGTTTTTAATTACAAAGGTCTTAGCTGGTGTCTTATTTTTCAGTAAGGAGGTAAAGCCTTCTGGAAGCTCAGATTGTGGCGTGCAGCGGTCTCCTTTGAACTAGGAACATACAGCTTCCTCTTCTAAGAAAAGAGCAGTTATTAATGAAAAGTTGTTTTATACTACATAGACTTGATACCATCACGATTACAAATCCAGTGTCATAGCTTTATAACCACATCTGCATTAATACTAAGTGTGTGAAGTTGGCTGTAGGCTCCTTTTCCTTCTACACTGTAATCCAACAGCAACTAGAGTAGTGATCCCAGGTTATTTACTTAGTTGTACTCTCTTGGAGAGAGGCAGGTTTACACTTGAGATAAGGCCTTGAATGAGGGGGGTCTTTGCCCTCGAAATACTTGACTGAAAAGTCTCTGTTCTTCGATAAGCTGAAATCTGTGTGCATGGCATTTGTCTGATCACCCAAATTCTCTGATCTTTGGATCCTACGTGTAAAATAAGCACAGTAATAATCCCAGTCCTTTCAGGGATATTTTTTAAATTTTAGCTAGTCTTTTGTAAATGCTTTCATAGCAATTATGTGACTGTTTATTTACAGCTGTTTTACAGCAAATGTTTTGCCATGCCCAACAGTCTTTGTAGTGAAGGTAAGATGAGCTTGCTTTCTCTGTTTGCTGTTCTGGCTGCAGTCTAGCGGGACAGCTCATCAGTATCTGATTGCAGATTAAGACTGGAAAAATCTTTTTAAAGCCAAATTAAAAATCCTATTAGCCAACTATATTTTGAGGTTCAAGTTTTCTTTAAAATTAAGGAGATACTTGCTTTTTAACTTGTTTTTCCTTTTTTTTTAACCACTGTACCAGTGTAATTCTAATACTTTTTCAGACAGTGGATTCAATAGTACTCACTCTATGCAATTTATTCTTCTGTTATGTAGAGTGAAAATGGACTTGCTGCTGGAAATTCAGGAAAAAACGCTCTTTTTTCCAAGTGATTTTACTTCTCTGTTTTGCCAAATAAGTCCCCAAGTATAGAATCGTATTTGTCAGCTGGGCTTTGCATCCTCATTCACACAACAGTAACTCCATGTTTTTTAGACTCTTTCAGAAACAATGTTAGAAAAGTGACCCATCAAACAAAAGTCTGTCTTCCTCTGGACTGAGTGTGCACGTGCACGCACGTGCATGTGTGCTAATGTTGATAAGCAAGGGATCGTGCTAGCTTACCTTTATTCAGATTACTTCCAAAAACCCCTCATTATATTAGCTTTAACATCTGTGAGAAATCAATACTCTCACCTTTATATAAAGTGCAGTCATTTTTTGATAGAATATTGCAGTCTGGCTGGGAAGGTTTTAGCCATACGCCATCTAACTTCCAGCAAGTTCACACAGCGGAGCTCTTGGACTTCTTTGTAATTGTGTGATTCTGCCACATGCTGTCTTAACTAGATTTCTAGATTAAAATCCAAATATGCCTGCATAAAATAAGACCACTTCTTGCCCTTTTGCCAACCTCCTCCTCTCTCCTGAAGTCTGAGGATTTCTGTAAATCCACGATACTTCCAGCATTTCCGTTGCGACTATAAGCGCATTCTCCTTTGGCCTCTGAAAAGCTGTTCATTTTTCATAGGCAGGATGTGGATCAGTCAGTTGGTAAGGATGCTGCAGTGCAGTCAGCTTCTCGTGGCAATCAGTCTGCTGTGTTACAGCACAGAACCAAAAAAAATGTATAGTTGTTGTGTGTTTAGTGTGATGGCATCAGTGAACCTAAAGAAAACCTGGTCTCGGCACGTATGCCAGCATATAAGAAGAAAGTTTCTCCTTCTCATTCTCCTGGGCTGATGCTTAAGGATACAGCAGAACTAATCTTTTTCATTTTCCCCCAAATAAACTCTATGCAGCCTGTTACTGTATCCTTTACATCCTCAGGTATGATGATGGTCAGCAACCGTGGCAAGCTTACATGTGCAGATCCGGCCAGCGGCAGGGGATTAATGGTGTGACTATGGAATAAAGCTTATTTTTTTCAAAAGATTATTAAAATAAATTGTCCTTTGAAAGAATTCCACAGAATTTAACATCAGTCTCCCTGGGGGGTGGAAGGACATACCTGCCACTTTTCTCCACAGGCGATGATTTTCAATGCCTCTCTGAGTACCGAGCTTATTTATTTCTAGGGATATCACAGGCTGCCTCTCTTTTGGGGGGAGTGCTGCTCCCTTAGAAGACTGGCTGGTTGGTTTTAATGTATAGGCAAAACATGTGCAACTCTCAAATGCTATTCACAGCCCATCAGATCTTAAGAGGCCCAGCTTGTTCTGGAGATTTTGTTTTAGCTTTGCTCCTTGAGCAGATTTGTCATCTCATAGGTGACATTAACTTCCTTACAATGTAGTGCCCCGGACTGCACTGTTCATCCACGTATTTGCTTAGAAGATTGAAAAAGGAAGGGATGGAACAGCTGAAAAAAAAAACCAGTTTCAGCAGCATAATCTCAGTGTATTTTCCACGTGCCATGTCAAACACCACTTCAAATTAAAAATAAAAATCCCCCCCTCCCTTCTCTTCCTCCAGGAATAGTCCTTTGGTTTCATTTTTCAGGCTTTGCTCAGATTTTCCCAGCCAAGCTCCACAGGCAGTGTTCACCACAGTTGGGCGGCGGAGTCACTGGCGTGACTAATCAAAACTGCTATGGCCTCTTAGTGGGGAGCAGTAACAAGGCTCCTTTGTGAGTCTAATTATATCCCCTAAGCTGGCACAGCGACGTGGATTAGTGCAGGAGGACGACAGTCGGTTGCTGAGGGCTGCAAGGTCCCATGCTCGGCTCCGTCAGCATTGCCCGCTTTCGCCAGGGACGGAGCCCAGGTGGGTGCCGCCCTCACTCCGTGCGTGCTGCCCCAGCCCATAGCTGGGGCCCCATTGCTTCTTCCCCAGCCCAGTCCTGCTTCCTGACGTGGAGGCTTGCCCGCTGGCCGGGAGCCATGCCTGGTCCCTGAGGAAGGGGTCTGGGGAGGAGGCACTGCCCAGCGCGGCGCCTGGGTAGGTACGTAGGGCTGCACCGGGGAGGGAGAGGCTCCTGCCAGGCTGGCCAGGAGGCAGGGCACTGGTATGCGATCAGCTCCAGCAGCTCCTCACCCCTGTGGCCCATCATTGGGATAAGCAAGCGCTCAGGGGTGCCTTTCTCTTGGCTTTTTTGTATCTTATTAACTTGTCCGTGGAGGGGGTGGGGGGGCGAAGCCATGCAGGGTTGTCTTGAATGCCTCTGATTAAAATTTCATAATGGGATTGTTGAAGTGGAGTCAGCAGGTGTTGAAGAGGGGAAGTGACTTTGAGAAGAGTATTTTGTGGTTTACTTGCCAATTTATTTCCCATTTCTCACGCAGACCTGGCTTTGGCATGCTTTGTGTTGTTGAGCAAAACCACTCATCTCCCAGTGCGGCTATGCACCAGGGTGGTTTGCAGTTGCTACTTTCTAAGAGGTCTGCAACTAGTTTTCTTGGACAGGTCTCTTCATTCCAGTATCGTCAGGACAAATGACAAATGGAGTAGCAGAGTTAGTCTGTTAGGGAAACTTAGTGTCAAGGCCTGAGAGTTTTTCAATCTTGAGCTTTTATTGGTGTGTGAAGAAAATTGAATGGAAAAAGTTTCCCAGGCTGTGAGCAGTTTGCCAACACGTGCAAAGGTTACACAAGGATGCAAGGGGATTTTTACAGAACAGTGCAAGAAGAAATGAGTATGCTGATAAACGTGTGAGACCAAAACTGTTTGTTCCTCCCTGTAAACCTAAAGAAGGGATCATGGGATTTCTTTTTGGGAAGGAGAGGTATATGAAGTAGTGAGCAAAACTGGAAAAACCCCCAATTTTTAAATACACTTGTCTTATGCAGTTTTGGGAAGGGGGAGAGGTTTAAATGATAAATTTGGCAGAATGGGATTTTTTTCTCACTGCCAGTCCAGTCACTGCTTCCTGCTCCTCAAGAACATATGCTGTGAAGGTAGGGTGCCGGAGCAGCATGGGCTTAGGATGTGTTTCTGTCTCTATCTGCTTAGTGGTGACCAGACAGAGCAGCCAGCTCCAAATCCTTAATCTAGTGAGGCTAATGGAGCTTCCCTCCAGCAGGAGCTGCTCGGATAAGAACTGCCCATTGTATTTGTGGGGCAGAATCTCAGAAGAGTTATGGCCAACTTCTGTGGGTTACTGTTCGTTTATAATAAAGCATAATAATACATAGCAGAGCACTGGCACATAAAACACATCACACGTTTCTGCTGACCTCACTGAACTTCAAGTAAAGCTATAAAATATTAGACTTTCATTAATCACTTGGAACACATACGTAGTGTTCAGTGTGTCTCTTTCAGTGATCATCTTTTTATATATGAAAGATATCTTTTCTATTCTTTGAGGCTTTTTAAACTTCCCTGAGGGAGCTCTGTACCACCCTAACGCCAATGTTACAACCCAGTCTTGTTTTCCAGCTCAAGAAGACTAAATCTAGTACATATAATGCAAACAGCTGAGTATTCAGTGTTAGACAGAGCCACATTCACTGCTCTGGGTTTAAAAATAGTGATGTAGTCACAACTTGCATGTGAATATAGGATCGTTATTTATTGTGAGGTTGTCCATAGACACCTTGCATCAGGATCCATACCTTGGTTTATGCGGGAAGAGTGCACGGATTAATTCAGTTATTAAACTACTCAGTCACTTCAGAGGGATGCTGATAGCCCATGCGGCTTTGTAACACACAAGCTTTAGCAGTAGGAATAACTATTTATGAATATTAGCTAGAGCTTTTTTCCCTGTATTTTGTCATCCATTGTAACTGAACTGGCCTTGGAAAATCATTGAGGTAGTTTCCGATTTGATTTCTTTGCGTCCAAGCACATACTTCAACTTGCATTTTTTTTAGTTTTATTTTTGCCAGATTGACTCTCTTGTAAAACTTATTCTTGGTGATAATTAGGGTGACTAAAGATTGAGATCTGAAGGGGTGGTGTGATGTGGGCTGGAAGTGGAATAATCTATTGAAGATTTGTGGTGTTATTGCTGTGAAGTGATTCTGTTTTCAATCTTGCTTGGAAAATAGCTTTTATTTTGCTGTGAAGTGACAGAATCCAGCTTTCAAGTCTAATGATGTTAAATTGGGTGCATATCTTGGCACATCCAGTTTCTGCAGAATAAGCCTCAAAGCCTGCAAGAACATTATCCACTAAACAAAATCAGCTCTGCACTGGGAATCCCAGAAATCAGAGTTGTCTGGTCACTTTTACAGTTCCAGCTTTAAGTGGTTTTAACTGTGTTAAGGCTGCCATACATCTGCTCAAAATAAGTCCTGTATGCTTTCCCAGGGTATGCAAATCAAGGGAAACAGCATCGTTGCAGTTAATAGGTTAAGTAGGGGTTTATTTTTTGATCAGGATAAATTTACTGAAGACTTGAGTGTGTTTATTCAGTGGCTGGACTGGAGTGGGTTCTTCACCTGGACCAGTGGCTCGGGCCAGCGGCTCTGGGAGCTGCTGTCTGAGGGGCTGAGCCATACGGGTGACACAGGGGACGGCGACTTGTCTGTGTCCACTGCTGTTTCTCTAGGCAGGGGGTGAGGTGGCTATCGTGGGTGAATCTTTGACAGAGGTAATGCCAGTTTGATATCCTTGTGTTCGTTGCATTTCCTTTTCATGACCTCTCAGTTCGTGTCTGCATTTCTGGAAGGGTCTCATGTTATTGAGAGGAATGAAGAAATTAAGCCTTCTATTTTCAGGATTCAGACATACCCCTCTGTTTCTGTGTGCGTGATGGAGGGAGGAAGGTTTGGGCAGGCGTGGAGACAGGGACAAGGCTGTGCATCCTGTAGGTACAGTACTGTGTGCAGGGAGGGACCCATCTTCTCCAGGCATAGCTGCTAGTCCCTTTGCAATAGGAAGGAGAGTATCACCATCATCTCTGGATGACCCAGATACTTGTCCGTAAGAGAGATGATGCAGGGGAAGAAAGGTCATTCTTATCTGTTCGTGCTTTTGTGGCCATCAGCTGGATCTTAGTCTTGCTTAACCACTGTGTGATAAGGATCAGCACTGTCTTGCAGCAGGGAGGGTTGAAGCTGGGGGCCAGCTCTGCTTCTGACAGAATAAAACGGGAGGAGATGAAGCAGGACATAGAGCCAGCCCCAGCAGAGGCGCCAGCTTCTTTCACTGGGTTCACTGCAGCCCCATCTCCACTCTAGGGATGGAGGATGGTGGCCTTGCCTTTCTCAGGGTAAAGCACAGATCTGCAGCCCCACAGGCTGGTAGGAGCTCTCGGTGACAGCGGTGACAATGTTATACCTGCCCATGCAGATCTCTTCTACTTCAGTGAAGAGTCTCTACACGCAATGTTGAAGAAATTGGGCCCGGATTAATATAGGCATAGGAGGAGAGGAGCTCATGCTCCAAGAAGTTGCAGGAAAATATCTGCCCTTTGCCAATGGAGAAATTTTAGATGGATGCATAAGTGTTTCAAATTGTACTGCTTCTTGTTATAATGCTGTTACAGCTGCAGTCATCAGTTGGAGATTAAGAAGGGGATACAACTTGGAATTGAACAATTAGCTTCTCCACCTGAAACTTGAGCTGCCCCTGGGAGGTAAGGAGGGAGAGGTTACCTCGGAAGATGATTGTGCAAATATAATCGCTTTGTGCCTCAGGCTTCCAACATGTTAAGGCAGCTGAGATTTCACGCCCACATTATGAACTCTGTAATGTGGCAAAACTCTAATGTCTGTTTTAATCTGAAAATAGTTACTATGACAATAAAAAATCCTTTTTTAAAAACAATGCCGTGTACCACAGTGATTTACAGTTGCATAGCTATCTCCAAATGTCACATTCAGTGGAAGCACTATAAATTTTTACATACACTTGTATGTATAGTCCAGAAGGGGCTCCTCCAGAAGATGGTTTTCTTTTCTTCCTTCTTCCCCACCCCCCCTTTATTTTTTTTACACAGCAGTTTTTCCTTTCAAATCTCTGTTGTCCTTCTGAGACCAAGATGCCTCGAGGGAAAGTTTCTGTATAAAAAGCTTATTCAGTTCTTTATTAATGTAGAAAATATTGTACTTTTTTTCTACACTGTTGCACTCATCTTTTGTCTCAGTTATGGCTAAGCTGGAATAAATGGGTCCTGGATGTTGTGTGATGTTACCAGTATTTATTTGGAAGATTACTTGAGAATCCCAAGTGGTGTGAGAATAGGCTGAGAAGCAGTATTTGAATACTTAACAAATGCAAGCTCTTAAATAGATGAGGAAAAATTCTTCATGTGGGCTTGTTGAGTTGGTTCTGCTTCTTATTCCAATGCTTTTTGTGGCTAAAAAGGACTGTATCATTGGTAATGGACACCTGAGGTATTGTTTGCAATATTTATTTCATTAAATACCATTCCTGCAGTGCATCTGCTTTAGCCATTCCTTTTTGTGAACAATTTTACCACATAATGTATTATCGAGGTTGCATTATCCTCTGCGTTTCTATGCCACCACTACCAGCATGGTTTCAACAGAGGTTTAGAAAAGGCTTTTGGGTAGGGAGGTCTATATCGGGCCACAAGTTTGTCATTCTGTATAAATTCCCTTACTGGTCATGTTGGCTGGTATTATTTTCAGTATTCCTTCTCTAAGATTTTGCTGAACCCAAGTAATTTCTGCTGCTGTATTTGGGGGAAAAAAAAATGTGATATGGCACTTGAAAAGGTTTCAGAACAGCTGTGGGAAAGCCAGAATTTGACTGTTGCTCTGACATAGAAATAGTTGGAGGGTTGGGTTAGGACACAGATGCATAAGTTCAAGAAACGGAAACTGAGTTGTGCCTGGTACAGCACTCTTGGTCTTGTAACGTCAGGACATCCACACCTCCTTTTTAGTGTGGTAGTGATCTCAACATTACAGCTTCAGACTGGACAAGAGGGGATAGTAATCCTTCCCTGAAGAAAACAGAAGGTGTTTGTGGCCAGTTTGCACCGGTTTTAGATTAGGAGTAAGATAGTTCATTATTAGGGGTTGATAGTGCTGCATCCTCTAGCTTCCGTGTTTCAGAAGTTGGATAAATAATTCCCACCTTAAGGAAGGACAGGTACTGGGTTTAATTTTTATGCATGGGAATTTCTAGTTATAGTATTGTGAATCCAGATGTGTTGAGAGTAAGATTTTTATAGAGCTCAAGATACTGCTTTTGAGGTCTACACGCTGGAGAAAGCTCAACTGCCGGTGTAAGGTATGTCAAGTGTAAATCAGGGTTGGGTGGACCGGAGCAGAGGGAGCTGAGAGAATCAGAGATTTCTTTTTGAGAAGAGTATTTTGTTTGGTGATATTGTCTATGTACTTCTGAAATGTTTTGTGGATTCTGATGGAACAAAAGGCAGATCCTCGTCTTCCTGTGCTTTCTTCATTCATGTTGAAGGTCAGTCAATACACACATCCACACACGGGGGGGTGTGGGGGGGCTGAGGCGTGGTTTTTTTTTTTT
>WAAD01003933.1:168950-200293 GCA_013389945.1 Fregata magnificens | reverse complement strand
GGGGTGTTGCATATAGATATGTTGACATTTTGTAGGTTTTGGAAGGTTCAGCTCTGAAGCCTAATTTGAATTCAGGCCTGCAAATTGTCCCTAAACTACATAGATTTTGAAGGCAGTTTATCTAAACCATTAAATAATTCTTACCAGCCCTTAATAGAGCTCATAAATCTAATATAATTAACTAGTCTGATATGCTGGATTTAATACATATTCAGTGTTTTCCTACATGTTTTAACTTAATAATTAAGTGACTATAGTACCATCTTCTATCATTGCAACTTTCCTTCTGACACTGCAGTAGATCCACAAAAAGGCCTGTCTGGCTGCCAACGTAAAGACACAGGTGGGAAAAGACTGTGTAGGAGCAGACCCACAAAGGGAGTGTGAGCTTGCCGTGTTCTTGGAGAGGGGAAGGTGGGAATAGCCAACCCAAACAAATATGGGACAGGGGCTGGAGAGAGGAAAGGATGCAAAGATGGAGGCGGTGATGGCGCTCCAGGGGAAACTGCGCTGGTGACTCCATCCAGCAAGAAGGTTGAGCTGAGCAAAGAGCTGCCAGCGCAGCCAGAAAGGATAACAGTTTACTATTTGATAAGTTAGAGGGATTCACAAAGTTGGTTAGGAGCCCAGCTTTCATTTAGTTTTTTTCTGCTCATCAGAATCATCTAAACTTTGAAAAGAGTTAAGTATACTAGGGCAGTCATAGATTTGTCTTAGGATGACAAGGCCACTAATGACTTTTTTTGCATGAAAATTTTATTCTTTATCTTTAATTTCTATACATGGGTTTCAGTGTTGCTTGAGACTACCAACTGTTCTCTCTCTCTCAACTGTTCATCTTCTGCAGTTTGTGTGTCTGTGCATGTTACGTGCGCAGTCTTGGATGTCTGGCTTTTTTTGCCTGTGGCTAATCCAGCTGTTGCTGGACAAGGGGATGTGGGCAGTGGGGCTCAGCTGTCTGAGGTCAGAGAAGAGTTTTTTCATATACCAGGCTGATTAGTTTTCATCATTGGTTCATCCCATTCCAGTGAAGTATGTCACAGGGGATTTTCCCAAAAGAGTAGATGCTAATACGCAAGGAGAGATGGTCCTGACATGGGGTGCGTGCTGCTGTTAATGAAGAGAAGCAGAGTCTTGAAACAAAAACTCTGGTATGGCTTGAGTGTTGCCAGTAGTAATTTGAATTTGTGTATGTCAGCCCTCCTGTGTTTATTTTGGAAAACAGTGCACAGCTGGCAAACTACCAGTAATGTTGGTGTTGACAATTTCTGATATTAAGAGCTTCACCTTTAAATTCACTTTCCTAGGCTATTGAGCTGGCATACTAGTTTTTTAAATCTTGTATAAGCAGCATTTGATCAATTATGATGTGAAAGCATTTCCATTTAATCTTCAGCAGGTACCTAATATAACAACCTTCAGCAAATTTTCATCCCAAATAAAGTTCCATTCAGGCATTTTCTCTTTTTATTCAGGGAGTAAGTGTGATAGAGAGGAGATAGTGTATGTTGTTTTTATAAAGCTCGCTATAGATCTGCAGATGTAAAAGGCATTGCCTTAAAATACTTACCGTGATTATATGTACTAGTAGTTTTTCAGGTTTATTGTTTACCATGAACAGGGATTTTACACATTTTAAGTTCAATCTCTATAAAAGTCAGGGTGCAGTGTCACCACGCAGTTCACTTAAAATTTCAAGTCCTGATGTTTCTGCCTCAGCTAGGAAGGCCCCCTGTTTGTTGGCGTTTGAGAGGGGTTTATGCAGTCTGTGGCTCACCCAACCAAAGCCTAAATTTACCATTCCTTCTCTAAAAGGGCATTTGAGGCTCTCCTGGATCAACAGTGTGAATGCTGGCATAGAGTGTACTTTAGAAAAAGCATTTAAATTGCTGCTGTCTAAGTTCAGGACAGCGGGAAGTTGGGCCATCCAAGGCTGAATCTGAGTGAAAGGCAGTAGGACACCCTTACAAAAAGGGAACAAAGTGGTTCAGGCTGTAATGCTCTAGAAAGAAACAGGGAGACAAGTTCAGAACTGGACTGTGGGTCGGGTTTTAGGAGGGCTTAGGTGTATTGGGAAGGCCAAAAACCAGTGGTTGAAGTGCAAAACCATCAACCTGGACAGAGAAGTTGTGGGCATATTTTGAGTTTTGAAAACCTAAAAAGTGACTTTGCATATACGTATAGATGTGTGCGCGCGTGCGTGTGTGTATATATATATATATATAACTTTTTTGAATCATCCATATTGGTTATGAATGACAGAAAGTGAAGGTTTACTTCAAAACGTATTGTGGGAGGTTTTTTTAATTTGGAGGGGATCCTATAATATAGGATTATTGCATGAAAATTTTCAGGGGGGTTTCTGCATTTTTTCTTTCCTCTCGTATTCTTTCGCACATACACACCACCCCCGCCTCCTTTCTGCATTTTCAAAGAAAATGAGGAAGAAATAAAGTGGGAGAGTAACTGTGTTCAGGAAGGGTGTTCAACCTCAAGTTTTGGATGCTTTGTCCTCCTTTTAAAATCACTTTTTTACCCATTGCTTGGTTTTCTGTTACATCCAAAGATATAGACAGGTATGTCGGGAGGCAGGACAACACTGAAAATGGCAAGGGGAAAGGTGGAGGGGATTGTGTTGCACTTAACCTAAAGCTTCTTTATGGAATTGATAACAACCATTTGAGCCTAGATTAGGATAAGTCATGGTTGTAATGAATTACTGGGAAGGACACAAGAAGTTGTTCAGATTCCTTATATAGCTTTGCTGCTGGACCTTAGTCTTTTGCCAGATTTTAGGTACTTCATTCCTGTATTACCCTGGCAGATAGATCTGCCAATGGTGACTAACGTAACATGAAGTAATTTGAATTCTACAAATATAGTTGCCTGAGAGAGAAAACACCTAATGTCTTTGTCTGCAGAGGGCGATGACTCCTTCACTACTCTATAGAAAGGAATGTTGTTTGTCTATTTGAATGGAGGGTAAGAAGAAAGAAGGAAGATATTTTGACCAAATAAGTGCTCATTCAAAAAAATACTTGATTTGTTCACATAGCAATTGTATCTTTCTTTTTAGGGGGAAAAAAAAAATCATCCTGTTCTAGTTGTGAGCTCCCAGGTTAGGCAGTTCAGTGAGGTCTTCACAATCTGAAGGGAAAAATATATTGAACTATTTTTGGAAGGAAAACCAGTGAGATTGTTATTGCTTATTATTATTTGAGGCCCCTGTGGGTAACTGCNGAATAATGTTTTTCATAAATTGAGTGATTTGGTAGTTTATTTACAGTGGCTTTTTGCATACCCACTAATTGCATTGTATGTTGCGTCTCTAGTGTATTTTAATCTATTGAGCACAGGATTGGTGAACTTAAAAAAAACCCAAAACAAAACAAAACAAAAAAGACATGGCTTGGAAGGACTTTTTTTTTTTTCACCCCCCAGCACATACAGATTTATAAAATTCATTAACAAAGTGTTGGTATGCCTGGCCCAGTGTACACGTATTATTTTAAAGGAGGTGAGGTCAGAAAGCTGGGGAACTATGAAGTCATTCAGGACTTATAAGGGGACAAGCAAGGGCACCTGTGCTGTCACTACAAATTCTTGAAATTCCTCTGTGTGGAATAAAAAATGATGGATGAGTGGCTTGCTGAGGAGATCCGAAAGACTGAACTTCTTGTAGTTACTTGCCTGGCTGGCACGGGGCAACACTGTTTGTAACCAGCCATCTTAATGATGTATGAGAGGATTTTTTTCCATAGAACAACCAACTGCAGCATGATTTGGTTTATTTAGCTTTGAAACAACCTGAGGGCACTTTGTGGATGTACCATTCTGTACGTGCAGTGTCCGAGCGTCGTCTTGTTTGAGAATGCCAATGAATTGTGCATTTGACCTTTAAGTACATGTAGGCTTCCATTTTATCTCAGTGCTGCAGCCTTTCTGCATTTCCTTAGCTTTGCATCCTTGGCATGCAGGCAGGGCAGTCTTGCAGCCATTTACCTTACACTGGAATCGGGACAAATTCCTGGTTATAGGCAAGGGTTAGAATAACTGTAAGCAGTTTGGACCTCCTGCTGCAACTGTCAAAATGTGAACTTGGGCTATATTAAAAACAAAGCACTTGAGAGAGGCTTTGCTTCACTACTGAAAAGTCTGAGTTGCATCTTGGTGAATAGAGGAAGAAGAATTTTATTTTGATAGCTGCTGTTCACAGAATCACAGAACGGTAGGGGTTGGAAGGGACCTCTGGAGATCACCTCGACCAACCCCCCTGCTTGAGCAGGCACACCGAGAGCAGGGTGCACAGGACTGCGTCCAGGCAGGTTTGAATATTTCCAGAGAAGGAGACTCCACAACCTCTCTGGGCAGCCTGTTCCCATGCTCTGTCACCCTCACAGTAAAGAAGTTTTTTCTCACGTTCAGGTGGAACTTCCTGGGGTCCAATTTGTGCCCATTGCCCCTTGTTCTGTCATTGGGCACCACTGAGAAGAGTCTGGCCCCATCCTCTTGACACCCACCCTTCAGATATTTATAAGCAGTGACAAGATCCCCCCTCAGTCTTCTCTTCTCCAGGCTGAACAGACCCAGGTCTCTCCGCCTTTCCTCATAAGAGAGGTGCTCCAGTCCCCTGACCATCTTTGTAGCTCTCCGCTGGACTTGCTCCAGCAGTTCCCTGTCCTTCTTGAACTGAGGAGCCCAGAACTGGACACAGTACTCCAGATGTGGCCTCACCAGGGCCGAGTAGAGGGGGAGGATGACCTCCCTCGACCTGCTGGCCACACTCCTCTTGATGCACCCCAGGATCCCATTGGCCTTCTTGGCCACGAGGGCACAGTGCTGGCTCGTGGCCAACTTGCTGCCCACCAGCACTCCCAGGTCCTTCTCAGCAGAGCTACTTTCCAGCAGGTCAACCCCCAACCTGTACTGGTGCGTGGGGTTGTTCCTCCCCAGGTGCAGGACCTTACACTTGCTCTTGTTGAATTTCATTTGGTTCCCCTCGGCCCAGCTCTCCAGCCTGTCCAGGTCTCGCTGGACGGCAGCACAGTCTTCTGGCATATCAGCCACTCCTCCCAGTTTTGTATCGTCGGCAATGTTCAATTTAACTTTACTTTACTTTTGCTTAACTTTAACTACATTGAGTGGTTCCCAGATTCTGGGGCTTGCAGGGAAGCTGTACCTTGAAACACGGGGTCTATACTGTGAAACAGTGGTCTGCAGCTTTGTGAACAAAAATGTTCTGTAGAAACTGAAGTGACTGAAAACTGAATACTTTTTTTTTTTAAAGAATCTTTAATATAATTGCTACAACAGTTTTAACTCGGATGATTAGTGCTGACAGTGTATAACGGTTCTTTGTAGGTGCAGCTCAGTTCTGACTGAGGCCACTGACTCGTCCGTCCTTTAAATTAGAAAAGTTTGGAATTCTTGCCTAACCCAGGTTTTATTTCCTGGTGCAGCTGATACAGATGAACAGTAGGAAGCATTGTATTCAGAAGGACGGGGATCAAATGCTGACTTCTGGTTAGACGTGCCATAGGGGGAACCCTGACTGTAAATAACTCCAACTGATTGGAAGCGGCGCTGTGAATTCTGCAGTCTGAGAGCTGCAGCCGTCAGGAAAAAAAAGCTATCATGCAGTGTGTTTTCAGGGTCACAGAACAACAGTGTAGCACTTTAAGGAAGGATTAATTATAATGAGAAAGAATAATAAAATAAGTAGGAGAGCTGAAGTTTAGTTCTGTTTCATTTTCAGAGNGCGCGGGGCGGTGGGGTTTCTGGTGGGTCCTGGCCGCGTCCCAGCTCCTTCCCGGCAGTTCGCAGGCGACGCGCTACTCCGTGTTTACGTAGAGATTTAAAAACCTCCTTATGGCAGCTTTGTGCTGCCTTGAGTAGCGTAGGTGAAACCTGGCAGTGGGGGGCTTTTTGTGAACTGGAAAGGACGGGTTTTTGTTGGGTTCCCCCNCCCCCCGACAAACTCAGCCCTTTTGAAGAATTATTTAGATTTAACGTGAAAAGTAATCATACGGATCGGTAAATTGCAAGCAATATAAGGACGTGAAAGAACAGAAGATAGCCTTTAAAAAGGGAAGTGGCTGGGCAGTCCTTGTTAAAATGCCCCATCATTATGACTCTTCGTTCACTTTCACATTTCCACAGTTTTACCTGAAAAATTCCTGTAGGAACTGTTCATTACTTTGTTCTTGAGACGGGTCAGAGTGTCTTTGTGTGGGTATGTCAGTGCTGCTGGTACTAAAAACACTCCTTTGAGCTAAAGAGAAGGGGCCAGTAACAAGAAACATGACAGCCAGTTTTCTGTTTCAGAAATACTGTACAGCCTCTGTCATGTGTAGCAGCTACTACTTGCAGTGAAAGATTTGCAGCCTTATGCTTCCGTGTGAGCCAGCAGTCAGGCCTTCTGTCTTTGTTGATTGAGCAGAGGGCTGGAACAAAACATTAACAGGCAAATAAATCCTAGCGATTGCTTTCCACCTGGATGCCAATCCCTGGAACTGCCTGTCCTCCTTTTGCTTTGGGACTCCAAATGCAAAAGCCTGTGTGGTAGGGCTACAGCAAGGGTGCTCTTGGGTAGATGGGAACAAAACAGAAATTCTGCTGGGGGCGGGGAATACACGCCTCTGTTGTTGTATCTGTTGGCCTTTTGTCTGAATGGTACCTACAGGAATTAGGAGTGTGTCTGAAAACAGAGGAAACGGCTCATATTCCTTGATATTCTTGTACGCTGAAGTAGTTCAGCTACTTTATTGAATTTCCTGTCTATTCTTCTTTTTGAAGATATTTTTCTGACTTTTGTTGTTGTTTACAGATGAATCTGCTTGTCTAGTTTAATTATTTTTATCTCTTGGTCAAGGAAGTGCATTTTCTCTGCCACCCCCCGCCCCCCAGTCAACCTCCTCAGTATTGCTGCAGCAATCTAAGCCAGTATCTCTAATCTCTATAGCCTATGAAATTCAGAGTGTCTTTCTTAACGACTTCCAAGCAGTTACTATAAAAGGACAGATTTAGTCTGAAAAACTGGATTGGAAAGGTTGTTTTATTGCTAAAGTATTTGCACACATATGTCATTCAGACCACTATCTAACAGATTGCTTATAGTCAATAGAAATTGGTTTTTTTGCTTTGTATCATATCTTCAAAGCTTATCAGCATTTTTCCTTCCAGCAGCTTCTGTAAAAGCACTGGTAGAAAGACATTCTCGGTGAAATGCTTTTATTAATGCTTCCATTAATGCTAGAGGTTTTCTGGGTTGTAGGTTCAGATGATCTCATTCTGTCACTCAGAATTAATACAGAAGTATTACATTAAAATATAAATGCTCAGCTTCCAGCATCTTTAGTTGCCTGCAAAATATTCCTGGTTTGGGTCTTTTAATCTTTTCTTTCCAGTCCTTCTACCCATTTGTGCTGAGTTTTGGAATCAACAGTCATGCTGTGCTCCATTTATTGTTAGAAAAATTTGTTTCTTGAAGTGCAGGAAATAGTAAATGTAATTAAATGGTGAGAATCTAGCAGAAAATGTTGTTGACTATGCACAGTAAATTGATATTTGGTCATCTTGTGGACTTCAACAGAATTGGGTGTCTACGTGATTCCACCCTCCAGGTATCCCACCAGTATTTTTAGGCTGTTCAGACTAATTATGTCTAAAAAAAGAACCTCTCAAAAATATATGTGTGTCCACAAATACAAAAAATGAAACAGAACTTGTAAGTTCTTGTCCACTTGACTTGCCTCACGTCACAGCTCAGTCCAGTCTGTTCCTCCCCTTGCTTGGCTGCTCAGGAAGATGAAAGTGGTGGTGGATATTGTAGCACAGAAAATGCCATCTGAAAATGATGTACATGTGGCGAGAAACTATCTTATGAAGATCTTGAGAAGTTCCATGAGGTATAGTACTGACTTTACAAGTGCATCCCTTCTGTTCCTTCCCAGTGACTGAATTCCTCTACCATTTGCCAAACCCATAGCAAACTGTTGCAGAAGTCCTCTTTCCCAACCTTCATTTCCTCATGCTCCAAACGTTGCTTGTATCGTGCTAGTTTTCTAGTCTTGTGTTTCCTTAGTGGTGTATCATAGAAAAGTAATTGTCTCATAATAGGTAAACCTTTTTGCTGAATTGATGTGTAGGAGGTCTATTGAATTTGCCTAAATAGGTGTTTGTGGTTTGCTGAGTTGGTATCAACACCATCAGAGGTGAGCTGTGGGGAAAAAACCCTTCGATGTTCTGTACAGCTGAACAGTGGAACGATTTTTTTTCCATATCTGAACACAGGCTTGGGGCCCTTGGAGTACGCAAGGACTGTTTGGACCCCAGCGTTGCGTGGCTGAGCAGAATCTTTTGCACTCGTTTGCATTGAGAGTATTTGGGCCTCTCCACTGACTCTCTGAATTTCATGTCCTACCAAGAAATAAGAACATAATGATGCTCTGCTTAACTGTTTTCTCTTTTGTCATGCTGGGAAGAGTAGGCTTTTGTTTATGGAAAAAAATCACTTTTTTTTAGTGACAGTAATGATGCTACACTTCTTAGTGAAATTACAGCTTCCCTGTAGAATTATTATTCTCCTTTTGTAGTCCTGCATGCAGAGTTTGGAAAGGCAATTCATCTTTGAATTCATCAGATCTTCCTGAATGTACTGCAAAAAGCCATGTACTCAGATTTGACCTGTTTTGAAGATACTGTCTTTATAAGGAACTTTAGTTTTGTTCTCTAAATCCAGTGACTGCCTGATAACCCAAATTTATAAAAAGGGGGAATGAGTAAAAAAAAATGTAGAACTGCCTTTAGAGTTCAAGTTGAAAATAGGGAACACTTTCTCAGCTTAGCAAATTACTTTGTAACTTAGACAAATTACTTAACTTTGCAGTAAAAAACTTCATAAATACATAAGTGCATTAAAAAAACCACTCAAGAGCTCAGGTCCTGTAAGCCTTTGTTTCAGACTGTGGCTTGGAAGGATGGGATTTGTCTCCTTATACCTTGTCTAAATTTTAAATTACACTTCCCCCAAGATGAGCCAAAGAGAAGGGCGGGATGAATTACCTTCAAGAAGTTCCTGCTTCATTCCCAGGCGACTGAGAGGGTCTAGACAAATGGCCCGTGCTCGGCATCTGCTCACTGAAACAGAAGTAGCTGAATTCTACCCAGAAGGCTTATTTAACATTGAGGGGAAAAGGATGCAGTTATTTCATGAGTGCCGAGAGGTGTTACAAACAGCAGGTCCTTGGAAGGAAGTGCAAGCTGTTGTTACTAATTCCTGAACAGAAGGAAGGGGCAGAGGAGTGTAGAGCAGTTTCGCAGAAAGGTTTGCAAGGTACAACGCTCTATCAACTTATTGTTGTACTTCTTAGAAGGGATCTCTTCGGTTACGTGAGCATGTACATTTGGAGGTAATATCCACGTAGGTGTTTGGGGACTTTGAATTGCTGAACTATGTTTGAGGTCCATTCTTTAAAAACAAACAAACAAACTAAAAAAACCCCCAAACCAAACAAAAAACCCCTGCATACCTGGGGTGCCAAACGTTTCAAGAGCTGAAGCAGAACTTGGCTGGAGTTAATATTATTAGTCATATCACTCTTACTAGCTTGTATGAAACAACGTACATGGCTTTATTATTTCCTGTCATTAACTCTTCCTACCTCCTCCCGTAAGCACATACCTACAGTAAAGCCTTGCCAAAGCTCTGCTGTACCATTGACATGTTGTAAGAGAGTCATAGATCTCAGTATTAGCTTTAACTGTTAAAGCTCTGGATATGTGTCAGGTACTTGAAAATTTGTTTGCCTGTCTTCGCCCCTCATAAAACCACCCCACCCCCAAAATAAATAAAATTTTTTAAAAAACCCAACCAAAACACCCAAGCACAGACCTTGGAGAGTATTGACATTTCACTGCATCTCGAGCATTTTAAAGGAATGCTGGTGTCTTTTCAAAACTAGCATGCATGTGGAAGGTTGTCTCATTTGCTGTCATTTAAAGTCATTGTGCCTCTGTCCTATCTGTATAGCATTTGACTACTGCCTTGGTAGATTTTTTGCTGCATGTCACCTTACTGAACTGTGTGCATTAAACTAGTACACTCTAACGCTCTCGTTTTCAGAAGAAATGACCTAGCCTGCAGGCCTCACTCCTGGCATGCAACCAAATTTACAGAAAGTCAACCTGAGACGGCCACGTCACACCTTTCCTCGGCCAATGCCTGCGCTTCCTGGCACTCGCGCTATCATGCAAGGTGAGTCTCTGTTTAAGTTACACGCGTTAAGCTCCAACAGCGAGACAATAATAATGTAGGTTATGACATTGAGTGTTTTTTTTTAAAACCACGAATGCAGAATGATTGTGTTATACATCTTTAGTATTGCCTGTCCTTTCAATGCTTGAAGGGGGAGCACGGGAAGTTTGGCATATGGATGAGTCGATTTCAGAAACAGTATGTGATATGTGCGTGTGACTGAAAGGTAAGAAACTGGCTTTAAAGGCACTCAAAAGGTTGTGTTTCTTGCTCTGTGTTTCCTTTCAGTGTCCACTGGTAAAATCCTAAACCTATGTAAGCAAAAAGAAACTATCAAAATTAACATACTTAAAGTGAAATGGTAAAGGGAGAAGAAATTGAAAAATACTACTAAAAAGCCTTTTCCTAAAGGGAGGGTGCAGAATGTTTTCCTGTTGGACTTTAAGGTGTTACTGGTTTTATTAGACTGTCTTTCTGTAATCTGATCTTCCCTACAGCCGTGCTCTTGCTTGTGTAGAGAGGTAATAAGACCAATGATTTTCAGTCCCTGTTTAAAGCACCTTAATATTTGTTAGGTCTCATTCAGCACTAGGGGAGAAAGGCTGGCACCCATGCAGTTTTAGTTGTGAAACTTTAAACTTTTAGGTAATGCCTGTTTGTGTCTGGTTACAGATTCTTGTTTGTTAGTGACATTCTTCAGCATTTTCACACAGGTTTTTCGGTTGGTTTGGTTTTTTTCCTTTGTCACTTTTTTCTTCTCAGTTCCCATTGGGCCATAGTTACACTGAGCGTTAAAGAAAATGAGTCTGGTACGCAATCCCAGTTTGGAAAGTAGGCTTGTGTTTTCTATACTTGCTGCTGTACATTCTCCGTCACTACTTCTTTATCATGGTAGTTAAAACAGAAGAACGTTCATACTTCAAGATTGTATTTTATTTTTCATGTAATTTTTACAATTGTTTTTACATCGTTTGTTTTCTTTAGAAGCTCCCTACTGTTTTTAAAATAACTTGATATATGCCCTTGAATAAAGTATGAATGTTAATATTTAGACAGAAAGGTTTTTTAGATGCATTTTGTAATATTTCATTATTAGAAGTTTTAGCACATTATATTTCTCAAATCCTCGATTATAATTGCTGCTGTTTTACACTGATTTAGAGAGTTTGTATTTAAATTTCATGTGGATGGGCTGAATTAGATTTATATATTTGAAAACAGTAAAAGTCCTTGTACATAGAAACAAAATTCAGAAATTTCTGAAAGCTTTATAGAGTTCCTAGTTGCAGTGCTAACTCAAAAGTATTTCTACTTTCCGTCTACTGAGTCTTCTGGCAGAGCTGTAAATCAATATATGCTTCCTGTTCTTCCTGATGGTTTTCCTTGTACCTTGTGAAAGTAAAATATTACAAGACACGTGTCTCAAAGTGTGATTTGATAGGAGCTGGGCGAATCACAGTATTTAAAAAAGAAAAAAAAAAGTTAATTTGGTTCAAGGCCAGTTTGAAATGAGCTTTGCGCAGGAAATTGTGAGTGTAAAGGAAAACGGTGAGGGGAATAGAGCAATCCTCTCCCCCCACATATCAGAAATAGCACCAACTGCTGGTGGACATCAATATTAATAGAAAGGGCAAATTCTGCTTTCTCAGATGCTGCTGAAAGATTTAGTGGCTTTAGCACAGTCTAATACCAGGGTTCCCAGGGCACTGCCATCCTGGACCCCTTGGCTGCCTGGGCTACCCATTTGAAAGGTGATGTGTTTGGGAGACCTGTCAGTCCTAGTGTCTGTTGCCAAGACAGTTTCAGTGGCAGAGCTGACTTCAGACTGCGGCTGCTGGAGGCCCAGCGTTCCCAGAGTGCCAGCCCAAGGATTTGGGTATTTTGAGGATCCCAGTTGCAGAGCGGGGTTCTTTTGGCCTTGCTCATCTGCAAAAGGAGAAGGTGAGCAGCTTAAGAGATTCCCACTTTCAAAGTACAATTCACAAAACTGAGAAGCACCATGTGCTCTAAGGAAACCATAAAGCTGAACGGAGCACACAGCAATCAGCAGCTGAAAGCAGCAGTATGCAAGGAGATAATAGAAATAGCCCCAGGAGGGTATGTTTCTAGCCCAAGGATTCTAGCCTTAGGCTATTTCTGGAATTTCTTGTCCTTCATTGAGGTAAGCATCTGAGATTTGGTGTTCACAGGCTAAAATCTCTTCTGAACGTGCCTGCCTGCATTCTCTCTGTGAGAATGAAAACTGAATGACTCGTAAAATACGGAGAGTTCAATCAGGGGCAGAGATGCTTTTGCTCTATTCCAAGCAGGATATACCTGGATTTTGTATGTTGGGGAGGTGAGGTGCAGCTGGACAAAACAACTGGCTGAAAGTTGTCCTTACTACCTAGGTAGATGGTAGATTAAGCTATGGGTAATTTGACTTGGTTTGGGTTTGGGGGGGGCGTTTGGTTGGTTTTGGTGGGAGTTTTTTGCCAGCCTACTTTGAGAAGGTGCGTGAAACTAGAGGAGGACGACAGACCGGAAGAGACTGTACCAGTGTAGATAGGAGAGAGGGTAGTTCTGGAGCCCAGCTCTCCACATCCACCACTATGTGTGTATTTTTTATCATGTGACTTTCATTCAAAAACTGTAAGCTATCTTGGGAGCACTAGGCCAGGTCTAGGTGCCTCTCACGCAAGGCTAGAGAATTAGACCTTACAAGCTTTTGGTGCCTTAATTTTCCTCTGTCAGTCTTCTGCTGTCTTTTTTACAGAAGTCATACCTTAACAACATGGATGCAGACTTTTTTCCTAGCTCACCATAGACTAAGACTGAGTGCACTTTTCTGGGAGGTGTGGATATGAACTCTCTTAAGTTGCTGAAAGTTTAGACCCTGCATTTTCTTCCAGTAGGATATACTATAATAGAGAATCTATAATCTTTTTTTTTTTTTTTTTTAATGCCCCTGGGTATGCAGTTGAAACCAACAACAACTTCTACTTTGTTCTGGCCTTATGTGTGTGGGTGTGAGGCAAGTACGCTTTGAGAAGGCCGCTTAAACTGAGTTTTTGGGGCAATTAAGGTCAGGTACATCTGGTCTGTAATCCCATGTGGTCTGAATGTGGTCTGATTTGCTGAGATGATGTCATTTCTGGGAGGGCCCAGAAGCAGAAACTCATGCCCCAGGGTTGGGGGGGTGCCTAGTGGCCAAGGTGACCAAGGATGGTGTTTGTAGATTATTCCTGGACTTTACCTGCCAGACTTCAACCAGCAGTGTAGATTCTTTTGTGAATCCACTCTGAAAAAGCCATTGAGAGAAGGATATCCTGGGATGCCAGGCTCAGGCAGAGAAATGGCTTTTGGACTCTCTTCCATGTGGGAGGATTGCCCTGCAGTTAAGGACCACAGGAGGCCATGCTTTGCAGTAACACACCGTCAGAAACATTTCTGTCCTGTCTTTGAAGCTTTTACTGCATCTGCTGGGTTTCCATTAGGCATTTTCGAGCAGGACTTTGACCTCTTATGCTGATGATCTCTTCACATTTGATACTAACAGATCTACATGAGACTTGTAAATTGAGGCTTTCCTGCACAAGTATCATCTTTACTTTAATTGATGCCAAGTATCTCCTCAGTGCTGAAGAGAGGAAAAAAAATCAGCAATTCATAACAATATCTGGCTTGCATTCTTCATTAACAAAGGAGATCCTGATAATGACCAAGACACTTTTTACGTGAACCACAGTATCTGCCTAAGACAACAGTTAAGACCTTTTTAAGTATTTAGCAAGATGTTTTAAAATGCTGAAAATAGAAGAATGAAAGAACAAAAAACCCACAAGATGAGGCCAATGCTAGTGTATCTTGTTAATAAAATGCTTTTAGAAAATAAGCACAAAGTATACCTTCTCTTATTTCACATAAATTGCCTTTGACCGTGTTGTATTAAAAAAGTTACAAAGACTATAGTAATAGAGGGGGGGAAAAGGCAATTCTCATGTTAAGACTGAATTCCAAAGAACTGTTTAGTTGACCTTTGCAATATTTTTGACAGAAAAAAAGATCTATATCGCTCTTTGTATTTTTTATGTGGACTAATGTAATTTCATTGCTATCTTTCACAGGTTTCTTTACTGCACAAGATTTGATAGATGTTTCATATAATTGTAGCTACAGGGAAGTGGAAAAATTCTGGGATTTCTACCAAGGGGCTTTGCATGCAAGGGCAAGAATTTGAATTTGGTATATAAAAGTAGAAGGGGCTGCCAGTGAAGTTCAAACAGGGAGATGTGATGAGAATAATTGGAAAGATTATCGTCTCAGCATCAGTGAGTTGTATTGACAGGAGGTGGGTGCTATGAAAGATACAAAAGAAGAAAGAAAATGGAACAAAACTACTGATTGGGTAGGAAAACAACAGAAGCAGCAAGATTTTGAAATAGTGTCCTAGGCAAATGATCCAGAGAAAGTACAATGTGAAAGATGGTGTTTCTGTAGAGGAAAGAGTGACAGATAGGAACTGGTGGCAGTAAGGATTCTTGAAGGAAGGTCAGAAGTTTAGTTTTGGCCATGCAGAGCTTACATCTGGCATCTCCTCCTGACGTTTTCCTGTCAGTGTTGCGGAACTGGGTGGAATTGAATAACATTGCTCTAAGGGTGTCAACCTGAGAGTGGTTGGAAACTACATTGGCAAGGTGCATATAGAGGCTCAGAACTAAAATGGTGGCATTTGAGGCAAATGTTTTTAGTGAACTTCCATTTAGAAATGAAAATATTAAATTTGTGGGCAGATTTGGATAAGCAGGACAAGGGAATAACTTTATGGGCTGAAGAAGTTTAGAGTGAGATTACAAAAGATGAACAGGGAAGTACATGAGTTTAATAGCTGGAAGAATCAGGGTGCCTGGAAAATAAGCTGAAAAATAAGTTGGTGTTTGTCCTGGGAAAGAGGGAGCTAATGGAGCTCAAACTAAATTTGTCTAAAAGTAAAGTCAGCAAAATCAACAATTTGCAGAGGGAGAGGGGAGCCTTCAAGGAGATAAATGTGTATTACTTACTGGTAAACTTACAAAGGGAAGTTGAATTATTTATTAAGGTTTCGAGCTTTGAATCAGTGGCAGAGTAAAGCCCTGGCTTTGTGTTCCAACTTCCAATTTTATTAGATAGTTTGTCTTGAGTAACTGCTATGCAGATGGATCTTAACCAATATTAGTAAAATTGGTGGCTATATATTTATAATTATGTTGTGGCATTTTCTGACCGGTATATTTATGTTGAGGTTTTTTGTTTGTTTCCTACCATAGTTGTTCTTCTCATGACCTGTCAAACTCGTGGGATCAGTCAAGTCTACATCGCGCTTCTGACCAATTCAGCTCTTTGGGAAGTATGGACAGCTGGGACCACACTCCACAAGTAGCCCAGTATGGAAGGCTTTCTTCTGCAAGGTCTAATAGTAGCATTGATCATCTAGGGAGCCAAAGTAAGCGGGATTCAGCCTATGGGTCTTTCTCCACGAGTTCTAGCACCCCTGACCACACTCTATCCAATGCAGACACTTCTTCGACAGAGAACGTGCTCTACAAAGTAGGCCACTGGGAGACTGCTAAGCATGGAAACAAACCTGGCCAGTTCTTGAATGACAACAGTGGAATAGAGGACAAACCTGGGTATTTGCCAGCTCCCATCCAATACGAGAACAACAAAAGTCCTAGAATAGAGGAACACCCCGATGGCAAGCTCACTAGCTCTGGAAGATCCAGTTTTGGACCTGTCTGGTATGTTCCTGATAAGAAGAAGTCTTCATCCCCTCCCCCCCCACCTCCACCTCTTCGTAGTGACAGCTTTGCTGCTACCAAAGGCCATGAGAAAGCCCATGGCCCTGTATACTCAGAGGGTGCCAGCCCGCAGCACTTTACAGCCCTGAACCGGTCTCAGCCCAGGAGTGACTGGAACTTGGAACCTGTGGAGCAGCAGCGGCGGCCCTCCAGAGCATGTGACAGGAGGGTCAGCAGCTCAAATTATAAATCTGATCTCAGTTCAGAACACACTTTTTCTTCGACTGGTGAAAGGTACAATAGTAATGCAGGAACTGTAAACAAACTGCAGCCATCCTTGTCCAGCACTGATGTTCGGTTTGCACAGCCTACTTACAGTTACCACCACCAACACCAGTACAGCGATGAAAGCACTTTTTTTCACAATGCAAGAATCTTAGCTGCACCTAAAGATCAGCAACATTATCTGTCCTATAGTGGCATTCAGGAGTTACCTACAGATCTTTTTCATGGCTACAGTCCAAATGAAGCCAGTCTGCTCAACACTTCCTCTTCTTTGAACAGTGCTGCTGAACAGAAGGTGGACAACACTGGACAGAGTCGCTATTATTGCGTGACAGCAAAACAGCCTGCTCAGGGAAGCTCAAAGCCACTACAACTCAAGGACGACAGCTGGAAACCTGCAGTGGGGACTGATGCATCGCTTGGACCTCACGAAAATCCTGCAGTTGTCACAATGGTCCAAAAACCAAAATACTATCTACCTCAACAATCTGTTGAATCTTCACTGAAAGGATGTGAGAACAGTAGTCATTACCCAGTGGACAGAGAGGGGGATGCTAGGTGTGCTGTAGGAGAAGAAGCTAAAAAACCCAATCATACTGAAAAGTCTGGACAAAAGAAAAACTTTGAGAGCAGCTCTGAGGAAAGTGAAACTAGGTACGGCCAACAGGAGTATGTAAAGGGCTGTGTCCTTGCCACTGAAAACAGATCTGCTCAGAAAGATTTTAGGTGGGGGAAAGATGAGAGTAGCAAGATTTCTCCTCAGAAGACCCCAATGTTGCACTCTTTAGCTCAGGAAGGGAAAAAACAGTCTGACAACAGCCCAGAAGCAGTAACAGAGCGACAGGCCCCATTTGACACTCACTTGTCTAAACAGGCACGAAGGAGCGATCGTTTTGCAACAACCCTGAGAAATGAGATCCAAATGAGAAGAGCGAAGCTGCAGAAAAGTAGAAGTACTGCTACATTAGTAGGGTCATCTGAAACGGAGGAATGCAATGAGACCTGGAAGCCAGATTCAGCAGAAAATGTCACCACCTCCCCAGAGACTAACTTTACCAGCACCTACAAAGATCACCTCAAGGAAGCACAGGCCAGGGTTCTGAGGGCGACATCCTTCAAACGGCGAGACTTGGAGCCCAGCCCTGCTGAATATGTCCCCAGGTCACCCGAGCGGAAAACTGGTAGTTACAACTCTTCGTTATTGGCTTTGGTTTCTGAAGATATGTCTGGATTCCTCGAGGCTACACAAGCTAAACCAAACCCTATAGGGAGTGGCACTCATCACGTTTCTCGCGTTGGAGCCAGGAAGAGGTTCACAACAGAGCAAAAACTGAAGTCTTACTCTGAACCAGAGAAGATGAATGAGGTGGGGATGTCAGAGGATGAGTGCCATGCTCATTGCCGTCCAAATACATCTGAAGAAGCCCTGGGCTCGTTTGCAGACAGGTGGAAATTTTTTGAAGAAACAAGTAAGCCTGCATATAGGAAATCTGCACAGAAAGTAGCTCCCCACTGTCTAGCTGAGAGGCCAGATAGGAAAGCTCACGGTGGACAAGAGGGAGAGGAGTCATGGTATGAGAGAAGAGGTCGGGCAGCCTCTGTTGGACTTGAAACTGCACATGCTTCAAAAGATAACGTCCACCATAGTAGCAGCAATAAGGCTGCTGATAGGATTGTGAAATCTGAACAGCCTCAGCGCCTGGGAACCTTTGCAGAGTATCAGGCATCATGGAAGGAGCAGCGGAAGCCAATAGAGTCAAGGAGCTCGGGAAGGTACCATTCAGCCGATAATATCCTTGATGCAGGCCACGAACAACATGAGAAACCCCAGTACACCCATGAGAGGTCTAGATCATCTCCTTCTACTGATTTCTACAAACAGGTACAAGTGTCTTTTGCATTATCCTTTAAATTGCCCAAGGCGGGGGGTGGCAGGAGAGCAGTCGAGGGTGAAAGGGATAATTTTTCTGAAAATTTCCAGTTTAGGAACACAATGTAGTATGGTGTTTGCCTTTTGTCAGTAAGGGAGTAATTGTTATAGGTAGCTGCCATAAGTAAAATGAAGAAGATCAAAGTTCATATTGCACAGGAATTGAGTGTAGCAAGGAGCAATTGGATCAAGTAGTTTCTTGTGTGTTGTAGCCAGATGGAAGAAAACAACCTGGTTGATTTGATAATATCCTCTTCTTTACAGTAGAGGTATAGGAGGATCAAAGCAATCTTCACCCAGAGTTATTTCTTTATTGGTGTGGCTGCCTTCTCCATTTTAAGGCCTTCAGTTCTCTGAAACTATGAAGAAAAATGTTCCAAGGGAAAATAATATCTACTTTTGTCCAGTTTTGTTAATGGTCTAATAATATTCCATGGATTTCCTCTTTTCTTCTGAACTTGCTTCATGCAAAAGCTACATAGGACGAAACTTCTGCCTAATAAAGTTTAGAGATTAAAAATATGCCTGTTAATGTTAAAGCTTGCTTAGTGTTTTATTTTATGTCAGTTTGCTTGATTTAAGATGTATAAATTTATTCCTTAGAGAGATGACAAATGTCTGTTCAACTTGTAAGTAAATATTAAGTTAATTTTTAACTTGAGTAGGGCCAGGGAATGGTTGGCAGGTGGCAGGGGAAGTAAACAGAGAAACCAAGTCTCTTAAGTTCTCTATTTAAAAGATGTTGTTCAAGCTGCCACAAGATTGCCTGATGTGTATACGGAGTCGTAGTGTGTTCAACCTGTGTTGAGCTTCACCTTATGCAAGAAAAGAATTGAGGCAATGCAGCTGTATATTATTTTTTCCTCTTGGTAAAAACATTGCATACATACATGCATACACATCCCCACAGCACCTCTGTGTGTGTATGTGTTTGTGTGCATGCACAGGGAGTAGAATGAGAATAGCTCAAAAAGAAACAAAATATGTTGATCTGTAAAAGTTGTGGGTTCTTTTTCTTTAAGCTTTTTGTGTTTTTAAGTTTTGCAGAAGTTATTGTTGAACTCTATGTGCAGACTTAACTATGCAGATAATTTACTAGAGTAGAGATTCCAAGCGCTGGAAATACTCACCTGGAAGTTATTTTGAAAATTAAATTAACTAAATTATTAAATAATTGCCTATCCAGCAGAAAAATCGTCATATAATCTATTCCATGTATGCATTTCTGGTTTATTAGTCAGTGCCTTTAAGTTCAGTATAGGCCTCCTGGGGCAAAAAGCAGACACCTGTTGAGGCACCTGGAAAATATGGTGATAAGTGCATTGAAAATGCTTACAACAGACTGAAGTAAATAAAGGTGTTCTTTCGCATATATGATTCAGATGATTCCAGTGCTAACGCACAATTAAATTTCCTGTAGGTTCAGTGTTTGTAATGCAAAGCTATGCTTTGGGTGTGGTTGTTTGAAGATAGTGAGATAATAAAATTCTGGAACAGCGATGTTGTGTGTTTTACAGAGAAACTAAAGTACACGCTCAGAGATTCAAAAGCTGGTGCGTACTTGCCTCTTCTAAAATGCAAGCAGCTCTTCTGTAACTTCTTTGCTGCATTATTTTTTTGTCTTTGCCCAATGCAAGTTGCAAAGGTTTATACGAATGTCAAGCTCTTCTGTAGATCAGCAAAGTAGAGCAGTAACTTGAGCACAGCCAGGTCGGTAGTGCTGCGCAAGAGGTCACACAGCATACTGTACCACTTAACCAAACAAGCTTAAGACATGCTATGCTGTTGACTTCATGTATATTCATACAGAGCAAACCCACAAATAAGAGGTTCCATAATCATAGATTTTTCGGGAGTCTGAAACATGATGACTTGGTGTCTTACTTGTGCTATAAACCACTTTTAGGAAGTCTCAGTTGAAGTAAGGAGGGAAGCAGAAGATTTAAAGGAAGATGGGAAGCATATTTTCTCTAAAGTTAACAATCTAGATGAAAGGAACTGCACTGTAAGGTAAGTATTTCTTAATTTCTGGCTTTAAGAGGTTTCTTACAACAGCTCTGATCTGATCTTTTCCTGACCCGAACTGGAAGTTTTGCTATGATGATTTCAGAGTTTTTTGCAATGCCTTTTTCCCTTGTTTCCCTCCTTCTCCCCACATACTTCAACGTGCATGATAGAATTAATGTTGGGCCTGAAATTTACAGGGAATCTAGGGTAAGCTTGAAGAAATTGTCAAGTGTTGAGTGTATTACAGTTTGTTCAGAGCCAGATGATTCTTATTAGTGTGCGTGAAACGATTCAGATATTTTTCGTGTTTATCAGTTACAGGTTTTTGGTGGGGGGAGGTGGGGGAGAGGGAATGCTTAAAGTTTCCCAAAAGAGTTTTCCAGTATTCTCCTTGGCAAAGACAGCATGCTACTGGAACACAGTAGTGCTGTAAATCGGACTTTTTTCCACTTGTGCCTTTACAGAATGCACTACATGAACAGAAGCCACCAAAAGTTGTTTTCCCATTTGATCAGCTCTGCATTTCTCTGTTAATTCATGTTTTAATTAAACTGTACAATATTTTCAGACCCTTTTCAAATGGATGACTGTATGCACAATGCAGTTAAAGTCCTTGAATGTCTAGCACGCAGGGGGGTGCCCTCTTCCTGGCCCGCAGTTTGCCAGAGCCGTTGTAATGTAAGCAGTGATTTTAGTGATCACTGATACTGTGGTGGCTTAAGTGGCATGTGGCAGCTGAACTGAGATTGTGCACACACTGCTATTGCCAGGTTTGATAGCTCCGGTTTTTGTAACAGGAGAAACACATGTATAGGAAAAGTAATTTCTATGGGCTTTCCTCAGTTCTGTAAGCGGTATTAATCTCTCAAGGGGAGAGAAAATTATGACCTGTAGCAAACACGTACTCTAGTCGTGACTGTAAAAGCTTGTGAAAAATTAGTGTTTATTTGTGTTTTTATATGGTTGTATTTTGCATTGTTTATGGCCCAGCTGAAGAGACCATCTGCTATTTTTCTAATTCTTTGTAGCCCTTTGTACTCACCGTAGTGATTTCAAAATGAATAGCCCATGAGGGTGTGAATGTGTGCGCCCATGTGCGCACGCGTGTGAAGGGGAGATTGGGCTGGAGGGGAGGGAGAGGGGGAGACGGCAGCACAATCAGCCGGGAGCAGACGTGCTTCTGTAGGCAGACAGCATCTCTGGACAAGTAAAATGATTTCTATCCACCAGTGCTGAACCCTAGTCACAAAAGCATGTGAATAATACTCCTACGCCAGCATTTTAGCAGTGTTTGTGCAGCACAATTCTTGCTTTATAATCACGGCATCCATGAAAATCACATGACTGGGCACCAGCTGCAATAACTTTTTTTTTTTTTTTTTCCTAAGCCAAAGCCTATTTTGACATACTATTTCAGATGCAGTATTTGACCATTTCACCACATTACAGGAGGTTTTGTAAAACGGTCTCTTTCGCAGTCTTTCCCTCAGCACTTGTGTTATGCAGAGGGCTTATATGTCTTCCGTATTCAAATATTCAAAAAACCTAAATAAATAAAATCTCTCATTTGGGCATTTAACTCCTGTGTTGTGAACTACCACTGCATGTCAATGAATGGCTGTTCTATAGGAAATAATATGTATTTCCATGTGCTCTTTTTTCCTTTTGAGCCTGTGCTCAAAAGGACCTGGACTTATCATGACAGGAATTGATTTTATGATTTTTGAGCTGCCCTAAAGGCATTTAGTTTCCTACTTTTAAAAGCTAGTAATCTGCAAATGGCTAGCAAATCTATCTAATCCGTGGTATATTCTAGAACATGAATATTAACCAAACCTAAGGTCTTCCTTGTGGTCATATTTAATATTTTCTTTGAAAATTTGGGTTTGGATTATATTACTGATGGCCCTTATTTTGTGCTACTGAGGCCTGTGTGCTACAGTTGCCTTTGTGCTACCAAAGCCAGCATGACCATGCTGGACACAGGAACAGCCCTACAGCATTTGTGTCGGTTAGATGTGGAGGGACCCAAGCTGAGAGCCAGCTGTGGAGTCTATGGGTGCCTTCTCTGGGTTAGAGACTGTCCAATGCTACAGGGTGCCTCTGGCCTCCCTCCCCTTCAGTTGTTTTGCAAAGAAATGAATAATTTGGGTTTTAAATAAGCTTTGAATGTTTATTGTTACAGCCTTCCTGATTATTTTCAGTAGAAATATGAGTCTTTTGAATGCACTGAATCTAGAATGAAAAAGGGTTGAAGTATTGTAACAGCAAATGGTTAAAAATGGAACAAAAGCAATTTTTTTCTTCTGGGCTTTTTGCTGCTGGTTCATTTTGCTACAGTATTTTTTGGGTGCTCTTTTTTTAGCACACAGTTGCAAAACCTAAATTGACATTACTTCTGAAAGTTGGGGTTTTTTTAAAGTTGATGAAGATAATTTGTGAACTCCTTTCATCTTTGGGCTGTACTTTTTCCCTCTGAGATAACTGAGTGCTTCCAATAAATTGAGGTTGTTTCATCTCCCTTTTCAGAAAAGCTACATGTTATTCCGAATTGCAGTATTTAATGGCTTGGAGTATTATTTTTGTAGGAAGAGAAAGCAGTGGTCCATAGTAGCCATTATCATCTCTCATGGAAGAAGCAAGCCACTTTTGTTATGAACTTACAGGCGTACAGTCATCTGACGTGAGCTGAATATTTTTATACTAAGGCTTATTGCAATTCTAAATATGTTTTTAACTCTAGGACTGCTTTAAAAGTGTTGTGGGTCTCTCTCTCTGTATTTATTCAATGACGTATGCTGGTTATATTATTAACTTCCCTATAGATGTCTCCACAATTTCTAAACCGACATACCCCTTCAAAAGGTTAAAGATGGAAATGTGTGCTCTGGCCTGTAGTCTGTGGCTTCCTGCAGGATGACATGGCACACATAAAAGTCAATCTGCATCAAAAGAATAGTGCTTTATGATCTAATTCTTAAGATTGCCATCTACTATTGTTGGTCACAGCCATTGCTCTTATTTACTTTCTAAGAACATTTGACTTGCATCTCTATTAATTTGTTTCTGCAGTGTCTATGAAAATTACATAGTTTCAAAAAGTGAAAAAGGATTTATGAGATCACAGGTCACAGAAGATCTTTCAACATTTAATAAGTGTCAAGTATAAGAGCATGTGCATGTCAAGTATGGGACCACAGCATGACTCAACTCTAATTAAACACTATAAGATGTTTCTTTTAGATGTTTCATACCTTACTAGCTGCTCCTATCTCAGCTCTTGAAGACAGAGGAACAGCCTTTACCATACAAAAACAAAGTAAAAGTCATTCTTGATGACTAAGTTGACCTAAATGCCCAAGGTTAATGTTCTAACCAGAGCTATATAAGCAAAATGTTTTCACCTTCCTCCTTTTTCCTCTTGAGGAAGAAATGGTATCATCTTGGGCAACTGCTTCCTTACAAATCAGTGAAAAATTACTTTGGCAAGCATTTAATGCATGTATTAACAAGCTTCAACATTTTATGGTGTGAAAGAGGTCTGAGTTCTCTGTTCTACACTTCACCTACAGCTGTTGTCATTTTTCACGTAAATTCTTCTAAAGGAAAGAAATATTTCCTATCAGTTTGCTAAGTATAGAATGACCTAACAAGGAGTATTTTATAGGAAGTAAATTATAAAATATGCATGATTACTTTTTTATCTAATGTGCAGTGTAAAAACAACTTCTACATTCATTTTATTCAAGAGCTTATAAAGTGAAGTGTCCTCTTTTTAAAACCAATTCAAGTATAATAAGGACTGTAACAAAGGTTTAAGTGCTCTTTTTTGAGGGAGATTAATTATTCAGTTAAAGGGAGAAGAAAACATGCTTTTAATGCAGCCAGAACATACCAGTTTGGTTGAAGTAATGCTTCAGATGTCTGAATTCCTAACGATAATGAATTTACAAGTGAAAATGCCTTCTTGAATGAAGTTAAAAATAAAAAATAAATTGCAGTTTTCCCTTTCCAGCAAGTTGTGTGCAGCTATTTGTTGTCATCTGGAGGAAGTGCAGGAGAGCCAACGTGCATCCTCGCAGGCTCTTAGCTATTAACAAAGTCTTTCAAGAACGTGAGCTGCTGAAGCCCTTTCTATTTACGTTAGTATTTCTTTATCATTAAGATATGGATTATCAAGGCATCTGTCAGACCACTTTTTTTGCCAGTGATGTCATTGTATGTATCATATGGACTAATGGAAGATGCAGTACAGTCTTGAGCTGCTTCAAAGTTTATATTTTGTCTGAAACTGGGAAAACACTTCTGTGGCTCTTCCCATGCATATAGAGGCAACAAAGGAGAGAGTCTAGCAGCATCTATTCAGGTATTAGGAGTCCCCTGCCACCTTTTGTCTTCCTTTGATTTCTCTAAATACTTGTAATTAGTACAAGTTTCATTGCCATGAACCACTATGTCTTTTGAGTGTACTAGTGTATGTGACTGACTAATAACAGCTAAATAAATATCACGCTTTGAGACAGTGTAACCTTGAATCACTGATTTACGAATGAAGCTGATGGAAGTTGATTCTTAAGAGTCATCATGCTAGCACAGGCCAAAGGCCTACCTAAGCAGGTTTCCTTTCTCTGACTGAACAGTAGCAGATGCTTGGAGGAAACAAAAACAAGGCAAACACGAAGCCATGCTGCTGGGTATCCTTGCCCAGCCTCTGCTGATCTGCAGCTAAGAGGTGCAATCCTAAGTATTTGTGGTTAACAGCCATTGATGATTTTTTCTTTCAGAAAAGTGTCTAACTGGTTTTGGACCCACATCGACTTTTGACATCCATAGCTTTTTGTGCTGATGTGTTGTGAGAAAAAGCACCTCTTCTGCGGGGGGTGGGTGGGGTATCTCCTCTGTGAAAGCTGTTGTATGGCTTTGCCCATCCTTATTTTCTTCTGTGTCTTTCCACATTCTCATATGTTCCTTTTTGAGCAGTAGGAGAACTGCAACAGCATTAGGGTGCACTATGAATTCATAAAGTAACATAATGTTTCCTTTATCTTGACTTTTTTCTTTCTTTCTCTTCCCCCCCCCCAGTGCTGTGGAATACAGAAATGATATGTTCATAGAACAGTCTGTGAAATCCAGCTTTTCCTTCCTGCATGGCAGTAACTTCAGTTATATGTCATTGTATGTGTTGCTGAGGTATAGGAAAAGCTATCCTGTGGGTTACTTTGCATTTATTAAATCTGAATTTCACCTGTTGTTTTATGGCCCATTCGCTCAATGATAGGAAATCTTTGGCTTGTGTCTTTATTACTCGGAATAATGTCCTCAGAGCAGCAACTGTTGCCACCTTCTTTTTCACCCCTTTTGTAAATCATCTAGATCTAACCAATTCTGTTAATCATGTGATAATGCAAGTGAGGACTTTGTCCAAAGCAGTAAAATTTTTAAGAGCCTCTGGTGAGGATAACTTTTTTTTTAAAGAATCTTCTAAAAATCCAAATAGTCTCTGTCATCCAGATCACTGTTGTCCACATACGTAGTGACTCTTTCTAAGAACAGTAATGCATGAGAGACATGGCTTTTCTTTGCTATTTTAACACACTAGTTAGTGCAGCTGCTGAATCTCTTCGTATAATTTCTACCTGTTTGCTTAATTTAGATGTTAAGCTTATGGTTCTGAAGTTCTCCAGATTCATAATGAATATTTTTTTTTTTTTTACTCTTGCTCTCTTTCTCCTGTTCTCTCTTCAACACCCTCATACGTTCCCTCCCCAAACATTGCATGTGTCACTTTGCTCAAGCAGTTGCCCAGGTGTCAAAGGAATGGGTAGTTGTGCATCAACAGCTACTATTTCAGTAATTTCCTACGGGAGTTTCAGGTGATTATCATATAGTCCAGGTAACTCATGACTACCCACTTAATGGTGGACAGCATCTGAGAATAATTCCCGCATAGGCTGTTCTTTGCTCACAGAGGTGTGAAGGGGTGTCCATGTCAATTTTCTGCTGCAGCCTTATTTTCTTCGTATTCTTACTATTGTACTTTTGGCCCTATAATCTGTCTGGCAGATACCTGTGTTTGAAAAAGTGCCTTGTTTTGTTTTGTTTTGTTTTGTTTTTTCCTTTTTTGGTTCTAACACCTTTAAGAATTTATACCTCAGCCTTTTTTTTTCCAGCTTATTGTGTTTACACATCTGTTTTGCTTGAATAGTTCTGGATTTTCCTCATCTGAGTAGGACTTTAGTTCTCTGGTGGATGTCCTTTTAATTACTGTTTAATCCAGCCTTCACAGAGGACAGAGAGAGGGGAGGAAAAAGGGTGGTCTTCTGGGTTTTTTGGTAGGTGTTATGCATTTTCTCTGAGTTTCATATATTGTATCTTCTGTCGCATGTTCTCTCTTAGCGTTATACCATCTGGCTTGTTCCTTTTAAAAATATTCCTCTCATGTTTGTAAATGCCCTTTTCAAAATTAAATACCACAGTGTGGATTCTTGATCTTTCAGGAATGATTAATCTAAATACATATGGCCACTGGCACAGGGTAGCTCTTCAAGTACCAAAGTTTTGAACCAGATTCTTCTCATACCTCAACATCAAGGCAGGAGTTGCATGATAAACTGTCCCACTTGTAGTCTTTTTCTTCCTCCTGTTGTCCATTTTAAAACTTTCAGGCTGCCTGAGCTGAGATGCGTGGCTCTTCAAGAGCATCCCAAATGCATTATTTTGGGATCTAGGATTGGTTGTGGCTAAATGAGAGTGCTAAACCATGCAGGCTCCTCCCATTGCCTTCCCATTCCTCACTCTCCTAGCTGTGCTCAGCCCAGTGGCTGTCAGGTGCACATCCTGCAGGTTGGTGTGATGCTCCGCTCTGGCTCACCAGCAGCTGCTGGATCTCATTAAATGGGTGCTGGACTGTCTCCAAAGCCTGCGCTTGGTTTACAGTACGTTACAGTAATGTAGCCCTGTTTCTCACCCATCCAATTTCCTCATTCCCCACACCCTTGAAAGTGTGGCTTTTCCCTCTGCCTTTGTTAGGTGACTTTTGAATCCCTCTTTCTAAACGTGAGGGTAGCTACCCCACCTCACATACCCCCTTTTTTCTACTTCCAGCTTCTTATTACTGAGTGAAGTTCCTTTCACTTCATTGCTGCTGGCACATCTGTTCTCCACTGCGCATGCAGTGACAGCTAGGGGTATGCGAGGCCACCGTGGTCTGATAAAAAGAAGTGTCGGAGGGTAGTTTCTTCTTAGGGAAAGTTTCCTCCCCTGCCCCCAAAGGTAAGTGTTACCAAGCATGAGAAGCTGGGAGAAGTCCTAGCTGATTCTGAAGGTACTGAATTTGGGGGCGGGTGAGAGGAGCAGCACACAAAAAAGTTTGTGGAGAAAGAAACAGAGATCATTTTGTAAGTGTTAGTCCATTTTTGTGTTCTGGTTTAGTTTCATTGCTCTCCCTGGAAAGAGGATTAGAATGACAACTATCTAAAGTCTGAGTTTTCATTGCATCGCTTGAAATCCAGCTATCTTCTTGTGGCTGTTTTAATGATAACAGTTGAGTAGGGAGATTAGAGATAATATAAGATATAGTCTCCAGTGGTTATACTCATAAAAGCATCATATGCTGATGTATTGTAGATTTTATTTTCCCCTAAGTTACTTGATGAAAAGCATCTTTGGAAATAGGTGACTGATTTGTCTTCGCAGTGCAGCAGTTCATATATTTCTGACATATGGAGTGGCTTTATGGTGTTCTGGTACTAAAAGCTAGCCTGTGAAATGTTCACCTTCTGCTATAAGCCCTTAGGCAACATGGATTATGATTTGCTGTCACGCAGGAGACTGTTTATGCCAGTGAATTTGAGTAAAGTTTTGTGCTAAAAAGTAACGTGACAGCTGTAACTTCCATTTCTCTGCATGGGCCAACCAGACTTGCTACAGTCTGTTAACCAGTTGTGTTGTATTATGTAAACGGGTGAGTTTTCTTGAAGTCATTCTCTATCTTGGAATCAAACAGACATCTTTGGGAGATATAAACATTCTAGGGGAGAGAAAAAAATTTTAGGGGAGAATATTAACTGGATATCAGTGCTGTATCATAATATCTAACCGCTGTATGTGATTTTGTGTGCAGTTTAAGTAACATTTTCCTCTTAAAATGGTCATCTTTAAAATGATCTTTTAATACATATTAAAGCCTTATCCACAGTTTTTCTATTAAGTCTTTAATATGTTATTGTAGAAAAATTGAAAGGAGCTTGAGCTTTGCTCTGATGAAGGCCATGATGCCTTTGGTTTCTAAAGATGGAGCGTGGGGGTGGTAATTTGTTCATGCAGCATGAAAGCATTTAGTTCTTTCCCTGCAGAATCTCCTGCAAGAGAGAGTGCCTGTACACGCAACACATGCAAAAAAATTCAAGCTGGAGGGCTGTTGATGAAGACTCTCCTCTAAAATTAAAGACGCAGTTATTTGAACGTTGTTCAGAAAGGAGCCTAGTAACACACTGATGTTTTGAAATCATTTTAAATATTTAAAACTTGCGGAACTGTTGTTCAAATTGCGGATCATGATTTTCACAAATGAAAGGAAAAACCCTTAAAAAATTAAAGGACATTTTAAATCCTTTTTTTTTTTTTTTTTTTTTTTTAATAACCAAATCCAGGGAGTGGGGGTGGGGGAAAGGAAAAGCTTTGAAGTCTCTGAGATCTTTTCCCTGAGGTCAGAAGTTTCTGATGATGTAACATACAATACAGACCAAGCCTTCACTTATCAAGGTTAAAGTTGACGGAGCTTGTATGAACTTGTCAATCATAGGAAGCAGGCAAAAACAAGCCAGCTGTTGTGAGGCATGGCTTTGAAAATCCTCTGTGTTACAGTAAATGAGACGCAGAGGTTGAGACAGATTCAGTTCTGCGAGGCTTTCAAACTGGCTGGCACATTTGCAAGGATGCAAAGCTCACATATCCAGTGAATATGGGTAAACAGCTGTAAATCCTGGTAAGATTGTCTTGTCTTTAGTATTAAAGTGTGAGAGAAACAGCTAGAGACGCGCGCCTTAATTACCTTTTTCTGTCAGTTCTGAACAGAAATTTGCAGTATTAATTCATACAGTATTTCTTTTGTTCTCCAGGTCTTTGAGTACAGGCTGCGTCTTCTGTCCCTATCAGCAGAAGCTACAGTAGCAAATTAGGAACGATGCAATGCTTGATACAGAATTTTATTTTGCTTAGCGTAATTGACTGCTCTGTTCACTGATGGGTTGGGAGAATAGGGGAAAAACGTGAGTTAATTCCAGCTAAGATGCTCTGTGTGCATATGCTCACACACGCGCGCTGTTTTTAGCAGCTTTTGTTTTCACAGTTGGCATTATGCACACTGGAATTAGAAGGCAGTGTCTTTCGAAAATACTTGTTTTCTGGGCTGAGGGCTGCAGTGCCGTTGTTGTGGCTCGGGGTGCCAGGCTCGGGGTTCCTCTCGGCTAGGGGTGGTGCGAGAGCTTTTCATCTTGTTATTTTCCTGGCAAGCCTGTGACTGTGAGTGCAGGCTTGCACGAAGACCTTTTCCACAGCAGCAGGAGATATTAGCTGGGAGTGTAAGAGAATTGGATGTGACTATTGGAAGCAAGCGGTGAGTGCGGCTCTGAGTGAAAAGATGGCTATTGAAATGTGTGCATATGCATGCTAATTAATTTAAATAACTGGTTTAGGGCGCTTTTTTCCTTTAGAGATGAGCTACGTGTTCATTTTGATGCCTGCCTGAGAAAGCCAGGTGACCTAGCTATTATTCACAAAGTGTTTAATTTTATAGTTTCTGTTCTGTTATTGAATTTTTGTTCAGCTGCAAGCAGCTGTTTTCGATAATAATAGCAACAAGAAAATAGCAACAGCGTATCAGGGAAAAAAAAGTCTAGATGTAAAAAAATAAATCAAAGGAGTGGCAACTGGAATGTAGGGAGGTTTTTTAATAAATTGACAAAATAGTCATTTTTCTTCAAGCTTTTTTTTTAACGTGACTGTGACTTCCTTGTTAGCAGTGTTGGAAAGTATTGTCTTTTGTCTCTGCAGTGGTTGCCATTTGTGTAGTATGATGGCTCTTGTTATATTGTTGGGATATTCTGATGATTGAATTCAGGGTGTAAGTACAGAGCATAGTAACTGGTTGACTGAAGTGAGCAGAAGTCATTTTAATTCCATGCAGGCAATCCCCTGTGTGCTAGGACAGGCATGCAATAGATAAAGCAAGTAAGAATACGGCCACAGAAATTATTTTTTTATCATTGATTTTTGATGTGCAGCAGAATGGAGGAGGGGCTTTTATTTTTTGAACTAAGGAAAGAAAAACATCCCTCCCTCAGCCCTTTCCCACAAGATTATTCCCTTCTGCCTAAAGGCCCCGATGCTGTTATAAGAAATTTAATTTTAATCGGATTTGATTTTTACTGTGGGCCTATGAATTGTGCTGTTACCCATGACTGACTGGCCTACATTTCATCCATCAACATATCTTAGCTTATCTACTGCAGAATTAGAGTGGGTCTGTTAAATTGATTTCTGATTTTCACAGGGAGAGAGGTAACATTTTTAGAAAGAGAAAGAATGTGAGATGAAAACCCATTGCTGTGTATGTTGCCATGCAGGCAGGATGGGGGAGAGATTCTGGTGGGATTGAAGGACTGGCAAGCAGTGTCTGTTATCATATTTCATTCTGTGATAAAGCCAGGTGATAATGCAAGGGTTGTTAAGCTAGAGTGACATTTTGCTTTATCACATCGGGTGCAACAACTAATTTGTATTTAGTGTTATTGACTAAACAGATAGCTGCCATCAAAGCACAGATAATGTTAACAGGCATTCAGAGACAGAATTGGAAAACTAAGGCTCACATCATGATAAATGGGTTGTAGTGTAACAATCATGTGCCATGGTGTATACTTTGTGAAATATCTTGCTGGTTTTGTACCTTCAGTTGTCTTCTGAAGTATATCAGGGCATCTCTTTCTTTTTCTCTTTCTTTTTCTCTTTCTTTTTCTCTTTCTTTTTCTCTTTCTTTTTCTCCTTCTTTTTCTCCTTCTTTTTCTCCTTCTTTTTCTCCTTCTTTTTCTCCTTCTTTTTCTCCTTCTTT